>UESW01001503.1:46238-72696 GCA_900491605.1 Calamus simplicifolius
ACATGGTTTGCCAAAACTTATTTTTGAAAAAGATAAGATTTGTAATGATTGTCAATTTGGAAAACAAACCCGAGTTTCTTTTAAATCAAAGAATTTAGTTTCAACCACTAGACCTTTGGAGCTCTTGCATATGGATTTATTTGGTCCTACAAGAACAACTAGTCTAGGAGGTAAAAGATACGGTATTGTTGTTATTGATGATTTCTCTCGCTTTACATGGGTTTTATTTCTATCTAGTAAAGACGAAGCGTTTTCAGCATTTCAAAAATTATTTAAAAGAATTACAAATGAAAAGAATTCTTCTGTTTTGTCGATACGAAGTGATCATGGAAAAGAATTTGAAAACAAATCTTTTGAAGAATTTTGTAATGAAAATGGAATTGAACATAATTTTTCTGCACCAAGAACACCACAACAAAATGGAGTAGTTGAAAGAAAGAATAGAACATTAGAGGAAATGGCACGTACCATGTTGTGTGAAAGCAATCTTCCAAAATATTTTTGGGCAGAAGCTATTAACACTGCATGTTATGTTTTAAATCATGCATTAATCAGACCTGTTTGAAAAAGACTCCATATGAACTTTGGAAAGGAAGAAAACCTAATATAAGTTACTTTCATGTTTTTGGATGCCGATGTTTTGTATTAAATAATGAAAATCAAACCTTGATAAATTTGATGCTAAGTCTGATGAAGGAATTTTTCTTGGATATTCTTTACATAGTAGAGCTTTTAGAATATTCAACAAAAAGACTTTAGTAGTTGAAGAATCAATTCATGTTATCTTTGATGAATCTAATGATCTTCCATCAAGGAAGGGAAAAGGTATAAATGATGCAGATGACATTGAAGATCAATTCAAGGACATCACACTGAAGGATAAGAACGACTCGATACACAAGAGGTAAATGAAGGAGGGAACGATGACCACCTGAAGCCTCACAAGGTAATGATGAATTAGAAAGAGGTTGGAGGTATGTTCTCAGTCACCCCAAAGATCTAATTATTGGTGATCCTTCTCAAGGAGTTAGAACTAGATCATCATTTAGAGATGCTTGTAATAACTTAGCATTTGTATCTAAAATTGAACCTAAATGTTATGATGATGCTAAAAATGATGTTGATTGGATTAATGCCATGCATGAGAAACTTAACCAATTTGAAAGAAATAATGTTTGGACTCTTATTGAAAGACCTCATGATCATCAAATTATTGGAACTAAATGGGTTTATAGAAACAAATTAGATGAATGGTAATATAATTAGAAATAAGGCAAGATTAGTAGCTAAGGGTTATAATCAAGAAGAGGGAATTGATTTTGATGAAACTTATGCCCCTGTTGTAGATTAGAAGCTATTAGATTACTTTTGCTTATGCTTGTTATATGAATTTTAAATTGTATCAAATGGACATTAAAAGCGCTTTCTTAAATGGATACATTGCTGAACAAGTTTTTGTGGAACAACCATCCGGCTTTGAAAATCACTTGTTTCCAAATCATGTTTTCAAATTGAACAAGGCTTTATATGGTTTGAAACAAGCGCCCTGGGCATGGTATGAAAGATTAAGCAAATTCTTGATTAGCAATGATTTCATTCGAGGAACTGTGAATACAACTTTATTTATTAAAAGATAAAATAAAGATATATTAATTATTCAAATCTATGTTGATGATATCATATTTGGTGCCACTAACGATTCTTTGTGCAAAGACTTTGCTAAGCTTATGCAGGGAGAGTTCGAGATGAGTATGATGGGTGAGCTGACCTACTTCCTCGGACTACAAATTAAACAAAGCAAAGATGGGATCTTCATAAGCCAATCCAAATATACCAAAGAAATGATCAAGAAGTTTGGCATGGAGACATCCAAGAGTATCGGTACCCCTATGAGCTCATCATGTAGACTTGAATCCTATAATTCTGAAAAGTCTGTTGATTTAAAATTATATAGAGGCATGATTGGATCATTATTATATTTAACTACTAGTAGGAAAGATTTTATTTAGTGTTTACATGTGTGCTAGATATCAAGAAATCCTAAAGAATCACACTTGCTTGCTGTTAAAAGAATATTTAAATATTTAAATGGAATAGTAAATTTAGGTATATGGTATGACAAACAATCTAGCATTGACTTAATAGATATACTGATTCAGACTTTGCTGGATGTAAAATAGATAGGAAATCAACCACTGGAACTTGCCAGTTTCTAGGTGTTAACTTAATCTCATGGTTTAGTAAAAAGCAAACTTCAGTAGCACTGTCTACGGCGAAGCCGAATACGTTGCAGCTGGAAGTTGCTGTGCTCAAATCTTATGGATTAAGCAATAGCTAGAAGATTATGGTATTAAACAAAAGCTATACCTATAAAATGTGATAATACAAGTGCAATCAATTTAACTAAGAATCCTATTCATCATTCCAGAACTAAACATATTGAAATTAGACATTATTTCATTAGAGATCACGTAAATAATGAAAATGTTGTTATTAATTTTTAAATACTGAAAATCAAATTGCTAACATTTTCACTAAGCCTCTTGATGAAACAAAATTTTATGAAATCAGAAGAGAATTGGGAATGTTTGATCCAACCATTTAATGAATCAATTAATGAATCATCTAATTGATGTGACATCTTTTAATCAAATCAATTAAAGGGAACATCCTATCAAATTAAATGCTTGAGTATGCTGCAAGCTTTAAGCTTTTTCATCTTTATGAAGCATAACTTCCATTAATTCTTTCCACCAACCAACATTTGCTAGCTTTTTTTTGATGGCAGTTAACCGACCAGGCAACCAAACAGGCACCTGGCCAGCTAACCATCAAGCCATCTCCCTATATAACCTTTTTACCCAACCGATTCTTCATTCAAACCGTCTTCCTCATTCTTCTTCACTTCAAGCCGAGCGTCTTCACCACTCCTCCTCTCATTCTCATCCTCCCTTTCATTCCATCAATCAATCTATCAATCCTTTCTTCCATTCTCTATCAATCCATCTTGAAGATAGTTGATGGCTCCCAAGAAGAAGACAATCGCAAGAGATGACGATTGTGCCGATCTTCGCCGGAAGTCTTCTACTTCTTCATCTCATATCAACTCCCTTCTTGCATCTAAATCCTTTGCTCATGGAAGGTTAGTTGATTTTAACTTCTTAGAACAGAAGGTTTTAAAATTGGAAAACTTTTAGTTAATCAAGGTTGGGATAAGCTTCTATCTACTAAGAGACCTATTTATCCTGAGCTTATCAGGGAATTTTATGAAAATATCTCTTTTGGTAGTGGGACTATCTCTTCCTTCGTGAAAAAGACTAAAATCAACCTAGACTGCAAAACGTTAGGATGTGCTCTTAATATTCATCTGATGGTTTCTTAGAAGTCCTACCCAGTGAACGTGGATATAAAATAGGTTTAATCCTTAATATTGACGACATGAAGCTAGTAATATTGAAACTCTAGATGCCAACATGTTATCTCTAGAAAAAAGATTATTTCACAGTATCATCGCCAAAATCCTTGCCCCTCGTGCTGGTTCGTTTAATGTAGTAAATGATAGGGACATATGTATAATGTATGACATCTTAATAGAAGACCCTGTTGATCTGCCTCAACTAATGATGACCGTAATGAAAGAATCTTGTCTAGATCTAAGGCTGCATTGCCCTACGGAATGTTTCTCACTTATGTATTTGAGTTTTTCAATATTAAGCTTAAGGAAGAAACTGCAGTGGCATTACGTCACTCTGACGTTTTTAATGCTCATTCACTGCACCATATGGACTTTGCCAAACGGATGGTATTTGGTTAAAGGTTAGGTCTAGAACTGGTCAGTCTAGTATGCCACTGCCAACTGTGACTCAATCTGCTTGTTCTCCTCAGAACTTCTTCAATTTTGACTTCAACCATCCGAATCCTTACCTTGCTGCTATGTCTGATGATCAAAATCCTTTTCAATCTGATCCACCCAATATGAATGCTCCTGGACCTTCTTATCGCAATGACAACCAAGCTCCTGCTCCTCTTCCTATCGTTCGTATAAGTGATGATCAAATTCGCCTCATTATCAATGAATTGACCCTTGCCACTTCTAGTCGAAGCTCTGGAGACAGTGCTTCTTCTGTCAATGATCAGACTCTCGTACCACATATTTCTTCTGTTTTTGAGAACATGTCTCAGTTTAAACTTACTCTTGAACGTCTTGTCCATGATGTGAACATTCTCAATGGAAGAGTTTTTCATCACAATGAATCTGTCATGGAACGGATCCTAAAAGAGATTAATTTTCTAAAAGGTAAGCTTGAGAATTTTGAAACTAAGGCAGAGTGGGTAGAGTACCGAATGAGATCCATCGAGACCCAGACCCGGGATGCAGCAAACGCTGTTGACCATTGGACCGCATCCTTCACAAGGCTGAGTCAACTCATAGAGACTTACATCACTTTTCTGCCGCCTCTGCGCCTGATGCTTCTTATTCTCATCCGCACCTCTGGACTCCACCGACACAACCTTCCTCTGACAAGCCTGGATCTTCAAACAAGCCAAATGTTTCTTCAGTGCATATTTCTTCTTCTGATGACGACAAGTGATTATGTTTGACTTATGTTATAACCGTACTTAGTACTGTTTCTGTAATGCATGTTTATGACTATGATTTATGACTTGAGACCATGGCATGTAATGTTTGTATTACTCTATTTTGTAATGATCTGAATGACTGCTCTAAATTATGTATGAATGATAACATCTCCTTGATATATTATGCTTAAATTTATTGCAAAACTCTTCAAACTTCTTTTTGATTAATGAAAAAAGGGGGAGAAGAATATTGCATACATTAAGGAATGGAGTAAAATAATAACTCCATATATTTAGGGGGAGAAAAGAGTTCACTTATTCAGATTGACAGGGGGAGAAATTAATGTTTTTCTGATTACACTCCTGTCTATTTATTAAATGTCCTATTCTTGTTTCCTTCTTGCTTAAGGGTTTTGTCATCATCAAAAAGGAGGAATTGTTGACCCTAGATTGATTTTGAGATTACAAAACTATTAGGCAACTCTAAGCTTGATACAGGAAGTTCGGTCACCTTGCAGGTAAGTATCTGCGTGCAAAATTGACTGGTAAGAAAGTATTTCATTCTATTTTGCCTTAGATAATTTTATAGGCCTGGGAGTTAACTGGTTAGCTAACTTGTTATTCCATTTAGCTAGCTGGCACGCCTTTCAGCTAACTGGAAAGCTAACTCAGTGCTTGGCTAAACGTTATTAATTCTTTAGCTAGCTGGTTAGCTAGCTTGTTAGCTAGCTGAAGTTCCTTCAGCTAACTAATTGCTCGTCACAGTGCTTGGCCGAACACTCTTTAAATTTAGCTAGCTGGTTAGCTAGCTTGGGATGCCTTGGAGCTAACTGAATTCCACTTTAGCTAACTCCAGTTACCTGTTGTTTCTCCTGGCCGAACCATCTTCAATTTTAGCTAACTGTTGAGCTAGCTGCCGGATCTTTTAGCTAGCTGGGTTTTTTTGAAGCTAACTGCTTAGCTAACTATTTTATCTTGGAGCTAACTGGTTAGCTAACTATTTTTCATAGGTGATCCCTTGGCCGTGAGGTTTGAAAATTTAGTTAGCTGAAGAGCTAACTCCCTCTCTCTTTGGCCGTTTGCATTCTCTGGATAGCTAACTGGAGAGCTAGCTATTGTTTGCTTAGTTAGCTGGAGAGCTAACTAGGCTGAACGATTTCCTTGTTGCTTTTAGTTTTAGTAAACTAGTGAGCTAACTGACTATCATTTAGTTAGCTGATGAGCTAACTCCACTTCTCCTGTTATTCCTGCAGCCAAGCTTTAAAGTTTTAGTTAGCTGGTGAGCTAACTACCAATGCACAACTCCTTTCTTCTGTCATTTTGCATTGCCTATTAGTTAGCTGGAGAGCTAACTATCATTTGCTTAGTTAGCTGGTGAGCTAACTAAGAGCTCTGCACCTTTTTCTCCTGGCATTTACTTTTGCTATTAGTTAGCTGGAGAGCTAACTAGCAACAATTTTAGTTAACTATGGAGCTGCATCTGGATGCTTTTTTCAGCCGTGGCCTCTCTTGTGAGCTAGCTGACTAGCTAGCTGAGGATTATTGCTTATGTCTTGGCCGAATGCTTTCTTGACTTCAGCTACCTGGAGTTATTTCCAGCCAACTGCCGCCTGAGTTCTTGAGTTTGCTTTTCCTCTCTCACTATCTCTATTGCTATTTTGAGCTACATTTAACTTTTGGATTTTTGAATCTTTGCAGTGCTCTTCCTTCCTCAAATGGAGATCTGCATTCAATACTTAAGAGAAACATTTATAACGGTTATATTTTCTTCTCATTTTTATTTCCATTTGTTTCTAATGTATCTAACGGATATTTTCTTGTTGGATGATTATAAATAGGTGGGATTAGAAGCACACTATGACGATTTTTAAAAAAAAAGAGAGTTTAAAACAGAAAGAAATCCAAGAAAAGAGCTTATATTGCATACTATTGAGTGGTTGTTGCTGTGCATTCAAGTTCATTCATTGCTCCAAAAAAAAAGTCATTCAGATCTTTGAAGCATTTTCAAGCAATCAAGACTTGAACTACTTCGACCTCGTTCATTTATTTTGAGTTTATTGCTTTAAAAATTATAAAGTATATTTTGGATATTTTCTCATTGTAGGAGCTTCTCTTTATCATTCCTTAATCTTTTTGTAAAAGGGTTAGTGTTAACCCTGATTATTTTGGGCTTCCTTGTGCCTTGAAACAAGAGGACTAGCCTAGGTTTGGCTAGGGGATTTGGTTTCCTTGTGCCATGAAACAAGAGGACTAGCCTAGGTTTGGCTAGGGGTTTTTGGCTGCCTTGTGCCGTATAAACAAGAGGGCTAGCCTGGTTCGGCTAGAGGTTGTAATCGTTGTGATACGATTAGTGGAATTTTCAAAGGTTTTGGGGAGTGGATGTAGGCACTGAGTTTGGCACCGAACCACTATAAACTTCTATGTGTTTGTGGTTGTTTGATTCTCTATTGTTATCTTTCTGTGCACTCCACTACACCGCTGCAAATCAAAATTAGGGTTTAAGCACATACTTGCATAGTAATTAATTTTTTAGCAACCCAATTCACCCCCCTCTTGGGTTGCTACATCTGGGCAACAATATTATTAGTAAAGTTTATTTTCCAAAGCATAGCATGGATTTTATGAAAAGAATGTTTCAAGATAAAGCATGAGTTGAAAGCATGTTTCAAAGCAAAGCATAAATATTTATGAAAAGTAATGTTTTTGGCAAAACATATGTTCTAAGTAAAGTGCATACTTCCTTTTTGGATATATATTTCAAAGAGATGCATGGGCATATATGCATAGCAATGTTTCAAAAAAAGTATAGCTTGTTTTGGGTATTCCATAGCATGCATCATAAAGAGCATCTGGCCACTTATGGGACTGATCATTCTGTAAACTGTGTCGTAGCATGAGCATTGCACACACTACTTATAGTCGACACCTCCTTGCGACTTAATCGTACCATAATCCTGAGGCCAGGGGAAGTACACACTAGATCAGTCTAGTGGGGCAATTAATCACAGCTTAATAAAGAGGTAAGTTACTATATAGCCCGAGAGGGCACAAAGCCCATGGGAGGGGCCGCCAAAAGGCCCAGAGAAAAGGGGCAAGCTTACACTTAGGGTGAACCGTACATGTGAGGGGTGCCATGTAGTGTGGGGATTCTCGATGCTTAGTATACTCACTCACTGAGAGTACACCTACAAGAGGGCGACTATAGGAATGTGCCTCAGAGGTAGCACACGTAGCTCATCATCATGAGATTTTGCAAAAGGTTGCATTATCATATTCTAAAAAGGCCTATGGGCAAAGCATAACCCAGTGGGGAAAAAGAAAGAAATGAAAATAAAAGCTGGGCAAAAGAAAAGCAGGTCCTGGTGAGGGACAGAAAAGCATATACATGTTTTACATGGCAACGTTTATTTTCCAGTGGAAAAATTGTTGACACAGTATTTCAATTGAGTTGATGTTCTTGGAAGCATAAACTAAATTATAAGTTTTCTTCTATCATATCAAAAAGTGTGCTTTTATTTATCAGTGTTACATTGTATCAGTATATTTATTAGTTTATGATGTTGTTCTCAATTTTTTCATTGTTAGATGGTTATTCAATCACTGGGACTTAGGTCTCAGTCCTTTATTGTTGGAATTTTTGTATTTCAGATCAGTGAAAGCTTGTTGGCAAGCTAGAAGGTTGGCCTTAGTTGCATAGTTTTATGATGAATTGGTAGCTTACGAAGAAGTCCTTTGGGTGTATTTGGACTTGTTGCATAGTTGTATATATTGAGGTAGTATTGAGGCAATCTATGTATGGATGCATATAATTGTATCCCTATGATATATCTTAAACTTGAATTGGATGTGAGAAATGACTTTTATTGTAGAATGAACTGTGAATATGATCTTTAATTATAACAACATTGTAAAGGAAGTCTATATTGCTTATGGTCTTGTAAAGCAGAGTACGGAGATTTTGTTTTTATTTGAGCAGGGATTAAATCAAATGGTGATGTGGTCTTTGAAAAGTATATGAATTTTATGAGCAGGTCAAAATGTTTTAAACATGATAAAATTTATGTATGTAACTTATGGCAATTGGATAGGATTCACTTGAGCTTATGTTGTTTAACCTAAGGACTAGTAAAACTCTACTCAATTACCGTAAGTTGGCATGCATCGGGAAAGGGTTCCGATAGTTTCACTAAGATGATAGGCCATAGCACGCTATTAGCTAAATAATATATAATTTTTTTTAAGAATCAATTGTGATATTTGTATAATATTTTTAAAAATTCATACTTTAAATTCTTAGAGGTTAACCGTGATTTTTTATAATATTTTTTAAAAAATCAAGCTTTAAATCGGTTTTAAAAATCCCGCGGGGGGTGGGGGTTGCGGGGGGAATGGCTGTCACTTCAGCAAGATCTCAGAGAATATATGCCATGGCTTTAGAATAAGTAACTATATTATTATGGACATTTGAGAAATTTTTTTAATAGCAAATGCCAGTCATGGTGCTCGTTCCTGGCCCGATACATTAATGTGGTCAAAATTATCTCACCATTTTAGGAAAACAAAAGCCAGGTTAGTCATTTCCAAAGCCATTCATTGGCGGCAGGACAAATATCCAAATCTGAGGGTAGATTCGGTTGCATCTAGTGACATACCTTCCATTACTTTGGAAATTAGCACCAAATCCCCCACCGCACCGTACTCCATATGTAGCGAAAAAAGAGAGAGGAGAGCACAAATAAATCCAACTCGTGTTGTTCTGTGGTTATCTACGATCTTCGAGCTCTCGGAGCTCGGGTGGAGATGAATTCTCTCTCGGATGGCGACTGGGATCTCGACTACTATAGTTGCCTCATCGACGAAGTCCTCTCCACCGATGTCTCCTTGAACGATACCCCAAGGTACTCCGATTCCTAGGGCTTCCATTCCTCATTTGAATGAATCATGGATCGATTAGATAGCCCTTCCATTGTATTTTTCTATATGATCGTCATGTTGTGCACCCTTGTGCTTGACTTTGCTTCTTAGAAGCCATTTATTCGTTTTGTTGTTGTATTGTTCTCAAGATGGTGTCTTTCTGATAATTTTAATGGAATTTCGGGTTTCAGAGGCTCGATTTTTAAAGTTGCTGAACGAGTTGAAAAGAAGAAAACTGATTTATATTTATCAATAATGAAAAGAGTGGGCATTTTTCACCCAAAAGAGAAAAGATGGGATTTTGTCAAACTATTTTTGAAATGTCTGATTAAAGTTGAGGTCCAAAGGGATTGTAACTCGGCGTGATTTAGTATCTTGTATGACAATGGTTAAAAAATACTCTTGGTTTAGTTGTAAAAAGTGATAAATAGAAACATTTGTACTTGCCACTGAACATAACAAGTAGTCTTGATGCCTGAAGATTTGGTTTCCCTCATCTACCATTGGAGTTGCATAATACTGGTTAGTGAATTGGCAATGATGTGGTTTGGCGTTCTCTAAGTGGCATGGGCATGGCGGCAACATTCCTTGTAGAAATTCATGATGTTGCATTTCATACTTAAGTATTGTTTCATGTAGTTTTTTTTTATTTTCATTCCATGTGAGCTGCTTTTTTCTTTCATGTGATTGAAAGACAAAAAGTTCTCATATCTGGAATTAAGCTTGAATAGCCTCTGAAATACTTATTCTTATGTGATACGTTATTCACACCATCCCACCAGGGACTGGTTAATTTCAGGTCATCTTTGAACAGCTGAAAATTGTTCACTTATGTTAGTACATATAAACTAAGAGACTAAAAGTTTGAAATTTGTATGAGTCTTGGTTCTATATGCATGGACTTGGGATCATGTGTAGAGTCTGGGTATAGGCCAAATATCAAGTCCTTTCAATATCTAAGCATTTCTTCTTGCATAGCCATCTTCAACTGTCATGCCAATTCCACTTTTAACTGTTAGATGCAGGTACTGTAGGCTGAATTGAGGTTCAGGATAACATAGACTTAAATACACAACATACACAGTCTTATAGGTGATGTAACTAAACAACATAATGTATAGTCTATTGCGAATCTTAGAAAATGTCATGAAATCATCACCCTTATTTTTCATTCATTCTATGAGCACTGAGCAATGAATTTTAAAATGTATTCATATTAGATGGAAAGAATTGTTGGTTTTCCTTTTTTTTTTTTGATAGCATCAAGGCTGAAGAAACAATTAAATATCAATGGATGTGATTTTACTTGCAGTGCTGGTTTTGGGAATGAATCTTCTTTTACAGTTACTGCCACCCAAGAAGATAGAATTAAAAAAAGCTATGCTGCCTTATGTAGCTTAGTGCTGTTAACATTGGAATTTGGGACATGCATCATCCTGATGCACAATTTGATATACTATGTCAATATTTGGATGACTTCTAACTGATGTTTTGTATTCCACTACCACTTTATTTGGTCATCTGGTTCAAGATGAAGTAAATATGTAAATACCTGTGCATGTATGCTGGGAGTAAGGGTTAAGATGAAATTTATTGTAGGATTGGAGCTTCAAATCTACAAGATCAAAATAATTGATAGGTTGTATAATTTGATGATCCACACCATTGATCATTATCTACATGTACACTGCCTATAAAAAAGGAAAAGAAATCCTACACATGCATCAAGTAAACATAACATAAACATGATATGCTATTTTCTTTTACTTAGAAGTATCCAAGCTCATTCAGTTTAGTTCATATCTGTTTTATGAAATGCACATCATGGTCAATGGAGTGGATCTTCAATCCTTTACTTGTGATAGTCTATGTTTGTAATCATTTGTTATCCCTTTAGCCAAAAAAATGTCCTTGACTGGGTCATTCTTAAAGCTTTGGTTATATGACTTCTTGTTAGGTGAAGCTTGGGTTCTTAAGGATGACATGAAACATTGTAATTCACTTGCCAAGTGGCCGTATAGGTTACATGGGAGGTCCCTCTTCTTCCTGAATTAGCATGGCTAGGAATTCCACATCAATTTTAGAGGGCTAATGTCAAGCTTTATAAAATTTTCTTGGTCCTCCATGGAGCATTCTCAATCTAGAGTGCTCCATGGCCAGCTCCATATTAGGGTGAGAAGGCTTGATGACGTAAATAGGTTCGATATTGAAGCAAAACCAATTCTTTGAGACATGAGAGGTTCAACTGACTGGTTCATGTGTGATTGAAACACTCTCAAAAGTCAAGACAAATGGTGCTCAACCTGTTCAATTAAATAGGACTGCTTGAAATCTACACTAGCAAGAAAAGGGGAAGAAACCCATGACAGAAATTAACTGGAGCAGGCCCATGGCAAATGCAAACTCTATATGGAAATAATAGTTATTGTGTTTTTGTCTGATTTATTGATTGTTAAATCTCAAAATATCATAGCTCTGAAACAAACATGTCGACCATGCATTGCTTTTATATTTATAGTGGCTTGTCAATATTTGTTATTTCATCATGTAAAGGAACCCTGCTAAGAAATGATGATATAATTCTTGAATCATCTGTCATCCATTATGGATACCTAACATTGTTTTGCAGGGACGATGGTGAACCATGTGTGAGTCAAGGATCCAAAGCTTGTTGTGAGAAAATGAGGAGAGACAGGATGAACAAAAGGTGCTTCTTGGGCAATAATCTCCTTGCACGCTTATCTGTTTCAGTTGCTAGTTTCTTGTTTCAAAATTTACAAGTCTAGATGGTTCCTTTTCATCAACATGCTCATATCCAAGCTGAATTTTAATAGATGGAGGACAAAATAATGTGGTGAATTGTTATCACCTGACAGATGGCAAAAAATGGCAATAAGGTTATTTAAATCTCTCTCCAGCAAGGCCAATCATTAGTCAGATTATTCATTATCCAAGATTTTGGGCACATGATTCCCTACAAAAGATCAGTTCTTTTGGAGGAATAGTCTGACTTCATGAGCAAGGTAGTGGGCAAGGTTGAAAATTTCTTGCTTTTCGATTGCTCTCATTCTTTATCTTGCCTTTCTTGCTTCATATTCTTGTATTAAAACCTGAATGATTGATCAGCATAAGGTTCTTGCAATAGATGATGAGGTCAAATTCATTGTAAGACTAAGGATATAATTTGTGATATACCAACTTTTGTTGAATCCAACTTTCAGAAAGCTCAATGAAAATGTAGGGTACTAGATGGGTGGACTTTATGTTTCATTTTTGATATTTCATGATATATGTGATTTTAGTTGACAATCTCTTGGACCAAAACCTATGGCTATTGGCTAGTTGACAATCTCTTGGTGGGCAATTGTCCATACAACAATTATATAGCCCATGACTCCACTTATACAGCAACTTACAATGATTAGAAATCTCCTAAAGAAAAAGATTTATGAGGCAAATGTGATTTTGTGCTTTATGATATGTCCCCTGAAATCATGATGGACGACAGAATGTTTAGATATTAAGAAACATAAGAGCATGAATTTTCATGTACAGTTTGTCATGTTGCAAGGAAGACTGGATTTATGGAAGTGATGGATTAGCAAAATAAATGTAAGGAATCAATCGACAATTTATTCTACTTTTTCACTCCAATAGCTGAAATTTGGAAGAGCAATGGAAAGAGATTTCTCATTAGGGAAGCTTAACTGTATGATATTGTTCAAGAAATTCCTAATCACCTTACATTTTGTAAATGAACACTCCTTATCTCTCTGCCTCTGCTGTTGATCTTGTTTAATTCCCTTCAAGGTATCTAGGAAGAGAAGGCATCAAGGCTAAACAACCTTCAAAGTAATGTAAAATATTGTCTGAAAACTCTGATTTTAAAGTAAGAAGCCATATCATATTTTTTTGCTCCTTGAAAAGGTAAAGAGAAAACTGAAGGAAAACTTACAGTAGAATGCCAACTTGAAGGATTTACAAGACTATAAATGTAGGCATAGGCTTTGAGATCAAGCCTCTACTGAAAATATCCAAGAATGCACAATTGATAGAATGAGAAGCACAAAAAGTTATTCAAGTTGTGTAACTGTCTGTGCAACATGTATGATGGTTTTACAGATGGCATTGTTCACTATCTTGCAGCATCAAATAGGATTCTATTGCAGCTTACTTTCTGTATGACAGTGTAATGCGAACCTTTGCTGAGGTACTGTTTATGTGTCATGCAAAAGAATTGGACAATCAGTGAGCAATGGTGTCCAAGTATGATAGTGATCCTTGAAGAGAGAAGGGATTCGTGACTGAAAAAAAATGGTAAAGGAGCCTTATTATTTGTTCCGTATTAGCTAACCACAGAAACATGAACTGGTTGAGAGGCACGACTAGAAGAGGCCATGTACTCGATGTATTTGCTTAATCCATCTTTGAGGATGCATCACAAATCCTTGAACTAGGAAGAAGGAATTTTTTGTAGCTTATAAATTTCCCCCAAGCCCCCATAAACATGGGAACCCAAAAGCCTAACCAAGGAAGATGAAGGATTATAGGGATCTAGGGAGACTGACATGACCCAACAAGTGGAGGCAATCTAATGGGGATCATGCTGGGTTGGTTTCTGTCAGAGAACAGGGCAGCGATCCCTTAAATTGTTCATGGCACACAAACGACAAAAGAAAGAAGCTGATGACCTCTTGTTGCCATGGAGGGGATTAGGATGATCCTTTTTAAAAGTGGTTTGTTCTTGAAGTCGCTACATGGCCAAGAAAAAGATGCTGTCACACATTCACAACCAGCCCAGAAATGTTTTTAAATCTATTTGTGAAGATCTGGAACCACATGGATGTAGTTTCAGGAGCCTTTGATCAAGTTTTGGCAAAATTTCTAGAGACTTTGGTTAATCAGGTGTTTGAATTCTGGCTGCATTCTGGCCAAAGTAGCTCGTGATGGCACACCAGCAATCATCAGTCAAATGGTCCGATTGTTGGAAGGTGATGATCTCTGATGATGTCTCCCAAATCTTTGACAAATCTTGAATGTGGTTCCAGGCTCTAATATCATGTAATTTGTGGAGTGTTCTCTGAAATATGAGATTTTATTCTTGTATTTGCTTATAGTAAACTCATGTTGAAATGAGATACTATCTTTTTGCTTCCATTTCAACTGTAATTTGAAATTTCATTGGTTCATAATAAAAGAAAAATCAACATGATCTGGAATGGAGCCTCACTGGTAACTTATAATCTATTAGGAAAAGTTGGACTATCAATTATAAGGAATCAAGGAGACTCAAACTGTTAGACACTGGTGTAACCAGAGTTTCCCCTTTTGGGTGCTGTATAATTGTATCCATAGTCTCGCCTTCTGTCCTAAGAAATGATTTGTCACTGCAAAAACAATTAGCATGCTAAGAAGATCTAATAATTTTATCAATAGTTCTTATCTTTTGTTTCTTAATTTTTAAATGGTAGAACTCGTATTCTTAAATGATTTGAAAATACTGCTATAAGAAACAAGGAAAGTATGGATCGTGCCATAAGGTCCTATTTTGAAATAACCAGTAAAAGTAATTATAACAAATAATAGTGAATATTGTTTTTCAAGTACATTAGTAATTGTAAATTAAAACAATTATTGCACTATTACTTTGGTTGCACAAATATATTAAGATTTACACAGATAACTTACATGTAACAAAACATGAAGAACTGCAGTAGAAAATATAAAAATCAAAAGTAATTGCATAATTTCTTGTATAAGAAATTGAGCATATCCATGGAAAACATGGAGCAAAATTTTGAACCTTGTAAACATTCTTTGGATTTTATATATTGCAAAAATCCTTAATACCATCTCAAAAGTTTAAGGTAAAAGAGTGTGAACTAGAAAACCTATGAACCATTAGTCTGCAGCCTCCCCCTACGAACACTCTTCTCTGCCGTGCTAGAAAAAGGAATACTGATAGTAGAGAATTATTCCTTTTATTGACCTCTCAACTTGACACCTTGCATAGGTTTCATAGTTATTGCATCCTTTAATTAAGTAGATAATTTGAATGCTACGTATTGAAATTGAAGTAAATGGGGGCTGGTTAAGATTTCAAAATTTAGGTTCCATGTTGCATTGCTGTAGATGGTAGAGCTATTATCCATAAATCTTTGGGTAGAGCTTTCATTAGTAGCTTTTAATAAGAGTTGTTTATTATTTGATAACTACATTCCTGAAGGAATGTATAGCTTTAACATCTATTTGATAATCAATTAAAAAAAGTGATTTTAATAATAAGAAATGACAAAAAAAATCAGAGCTTTTAATAACATCTATTCAATTATCTAATTGTTTGAATCAAAATTAGTTATTATAAAGCATTCTTAATTTGCATATATCTTATAAAATATAATTTTTTAATATAATTAAATTATAACAATAATATTACAATATAATAATACACATTATTATCATAATATGGTATTGTAATAATATGGTATTGTTATAATATAACATAATACCATATTATTTTATATCATTATATTATATAATATAATAATAATATTATTTGAGGTACACTTGGCTACATTTCAAATGTAGTTTAAGTTTAGGATTCGGTCATTTCCCTCACTCTTGGATTTACATGAATTTCAGAGCCATCCCACCTTTTTCATCTTTGGAATTTATGAATTGTTGTGGATGCGAAAATGGAGGAAATAGCCGAATCTAAACTTAGATACATTTGAATGTAGACACGTTGATCTCATATTATTTAATATAAAATATAACTATTTTTTGTGTTTCAAACTCATAACCTTCAAAGTTCAATAAAAATAGCTTCTTAACATGTTTCAATCAAAGCATTTTCTTAAAAGATTCAGATTGAAGCCTTTTCCTACTAGACTGTTTTTGACTTTTGAAGGAATCAGAAAGCTGTTTTAAAGTTTAATCAAACACCTCAAATTATGTAAAAGTGCTTTTAGCTCCCTCAAAAATGCTTTTTGGCCCTCCAAAAACAATGTTAATTGGAGCCTTAATGATACCACATCATAATTTAATTAAACACCTTTTTGCATATATTTCCTTTTTTTTTGTTTGTAGGACTCATGTCTTTCTTTAAACCATACTAGCAGGAGATAGGATTATAGGAATAAGGGAGTAGTTTATCATGAAAGAAGTTGTGCTTTATGGTAAATATGCCTTGGGAGCAATGATGCAGCCGGGTGACAGAAACATCCTGTTTTCTTTTTCTATTCGCTACCATGCACACAGTTTTTTTTTTAATCTTATTTAGCTGTCCCTAAAATATATCTTGTATGCTTTCAGACATGGTATTAATCTGAGTAGACAAAATTCTGGAAGCTTCCTAAAGGGATCTCATTTGTCATTCCTCAGGTTCTCCGAACTAAGCATGCTTTTGGAGCCTGGGAAACCTGTCAAAACTGACAAGTGTGCAATACTGGATGATGCCATTCATGTCTTAAACGAGCTAAAAGCTGAGGCCCAGTGGCTTAAAGAAGCAAATAAAAAGCTCGAGGATGACATAAAAAATTTAAAGGTGAGTTTGTCTTTCATTACGATAGCACAGATAATTGATATGTGATGGACAGCTTGCATTCTATGGTCTCCACATGTAGTAGGGTGCTACATGTGCTTATGTGCATAATGTATGTACTTATGTATGTCAATAATTTCTTTATAAAATGTTAATGTCCATAATTTTGACTACCAAAAACCATGAATCTAACCAACCAACCTATTCCAATAATGAACTATGGTAATTGCCGATCTGTCAATACAAATCTTTTTTATTATCCAGAAATGAGTTGTCTCTTTCAGTAAAATTTGTAACTATTCCCAACCCAAACTGTGCTAAGCATCAGTTGAAGAATTGAATATAAGGAAAGAAAATAGATCAGTGAAAAAAAATAAAAGAACCTCATAGGCAGTAAAAGAAGCTCTGTCTGCATATATCTTTTTCCACTACTTTGGCTAGACCGTGTTGAGACATTTCTTTGTAGACCCTTGCTTTCATTGTATTAGACATAAAATAAATGTTTTATTTGATTCTGCATAAAAAAAATAAAAGAACTTCATAGGCAATAAAAGAAGCTCTGTCTGCATATATCTTTTTCCACTCCTTTGGCTAGACCATGTTGAGACATTTCTTTGTAAACCCTTGCTTTCATTGTATTACACATAAAGTAATTGTTTTATTTGATTCTGCATCACTTTACACTCTATTGGGGCTACATTGTCTCTTGCTTTCTAGCACCATCCAAATAGGAGTGCCCGCAAGTTGTGCTTATTTAACAACAAATAGACCAGCATTCTACACTAAACGATACTACTTACCACCATGTTCAATTTTTTCTTCTGCTTAGAAGTATTGCAGCCAGATTCTGCGAATGTAAACCAGATCTTATATTTCAGGAGGATAAACATGAACTTCGGGAAGAGAAAACTCTACTGAGATCTGAGAAGGAAAGAATGGAGGAGCATGTAAAAGCCCTGTCCATATATACTGCAGGATATATACCCTCACCTCCAGCTGCTTATCATGCTGGTGTAAGCAAGTTGATGGCTTTTCCTAGTTATGACGTTATACCTATGTGGCAATGGATACCACCTGCTGTTCGTGATATTTCAAAAGATCATGAGCTTAGGCCACCGATGGCTTAATCATATTTTGTGGTCAACTGCAATGTGTCGAATCCATCAGTGAACAAAATATTTTTTGAATTTCTTCCTTATGGTCACATCTAGACGTTTATCATGCTGATATGCTTCATTTTGTTTGAAAATGTTCCAAGTCTCCAACTATATGCCAGGAAATGATGGTCAATTTAAATATTAAATATTCCACAGTCTTATAGAAGCCAGTTTTATCATCACTAGCACATTACTTAGTTATCGGCTTGTGGATATTGGTTGTGCTAAATTGAAACTATGCATATGAATTTAAGAAATGCATCCAGTCATGCTAGACTTATCGAATCTCTTTTCTGGAAACTTAAAATAGCTTTGTTTTTGTTTCTCTTCACGGTTTTATCTGAGAAAAATGTTTACTTCTTGTGATATTACCTCAGTGCTTCGTTAGTGAGCAAAAATTAAGAACCACTATTTGTATCCACTGCTTATTATATCATTTGCAGGCTTCAGCACTTACCTAGTTGATTTGTGGCTGGAGTTTAGGAAGTATAACCATGATCTTCAGAATGTGCTGTTCTGAAATTTCTTGTTACTTAGTTTCACATTTAAGTGCCTGTTAATAGCTGAAAGTGGAAACTTAAATACCTTTGACATTTTCAGTACAGACTACTACTGCAGACGCATGTATCATATTCATGGTTGAAACTATACTGTTCTTTGTAGAGGTTTCTGCTATTATTTATTGATTCAATTCTACTTAATATATAAAGTTAAGGAATTATTTTTTTTGTCCTGTTAATAGGTCTAAGCCTTGTGTTCAAATAAGAGAGAAATGAGTATTAATCCAGCCACAGATTTGCTGGATATTAACTCAGTAATACACTATACAATTGCTTTTTGTGCTATGTTTAGCAGTCATGAAACCAACACTAGGATTCATGTTATACGGTTGACATTTTAGGTCATGCTCTGAAAAACTTTGCTATTTCCATTTATTGGGTAAATTGGCTGTTTATTTTGGTGTATTCCACCTGCACATAGGTCCGTGAATACACACAAACACACACCTATATAAAAGTTATGTCACAACATTGTCTTTCTTAATAAGATTACAAATCTTGATTGTATCATATGATATCAACCTCGTATCATGTGCTCTGTCCAATTGGATCAACAGAGGGGGTGTGTTGGTTAAACTGCAAGCAGTTACCGGTAGCATGCTATCATACCATACGACTACTTCAGAGGTGGGAAAGGTGAGACGGTATGATTAAAGGACTAAGCATTGAAATGCAGTTAAAAGGATTTGAGAAACATGTTATGATTGCATTTAACTACTCGAATCAAACCAGAGGAGCTTGTCTGAGGTTTTCAATGAAGCTGATGGCAAATATGCTGATGATAAAGGAAGGCTGTGAGACTCCGTGCCAACCTCATATAGATATAAAGGGATGTTTTTTTTATGATCATCTGACAAATTAGCTATTCATAAAATATCCATAAGGTATAGGTATAGTAAAGGTTTGCTTGTTAATTGTTTGACGGTTAAATCTTTGTAGCACCCAGAAGAAGGTAATGAGTTTGGCTTTAGTCCTTTACCTTTTATAGATTATTGGATAACTCAGCAATTTTTTTTTTATCCAACGGTGTCCATATTTTCACATCATTTTACCTTAAAAATTGGCAATCAACAAAAGTAAAATGATTAAGAAAAATGATGAGCAATCCATAGAAGATAAAATACATGTCTATGTGAGTTGCAAGACTGTAGTAGTAAAGCTCAATTTCCCAGCAATCTTGGACAAAGGAGATGAAGGTAAATATTAAGAAAAATGGGAGTGCCAACAATAGAGGGTGGAAGAGTTTCATGTACCCTGTTTAGGGTATAATATTGAAGATGCCTAACAAGATTCGTTATGCAGTAGGTCACAGGATCTATAGCTGTCATTCTCAAACTGTGGCCTAGAACAGAACTTAGCGGGCAAGCGAAAGCCAACAATCTCCAAGAGCTCAAGGTAGGAAATGAGAACATAAAAAAAAAGAGCATCTTCAAGAATAAGGCCAATTGGAGCAGACTAAAGCATCTTCTTATGTATGTTGTTGCCGCCGGGATTTGTCCTCCGACAAGGGCGCAGTCGATCTCCAGGGGCGGACCTGCACACAAGTCCTCGCGCGAGAGGCGTTGGGGGTGGCCCTCCGCGGAAGACCCTCCGACGCTCAAGTCAGTGGGAGAAAATCGGCGATCAATCAGAAAATGGGGAGGTGGATCTCTCCGGGGAGTCTCTCTGGGGGCGGCCGATCGGAAGCTCTAGAGGGTGAGAGCACCGACGAGCAGCTGGCGAGAGCGGGAGTGAGTGTGAGGGTGTGAGCGCGCGTACCTGAGGGAATCTGGGAGTGTCATATTTATAGGCTGTCACCTGGATCTTGAGCGCCTTCTGGAAGGTTCAAAGGTTGTTAGGATACGGAGATGGATCGAATCGGGCCGTTGTGGGGCTGTTGGGATCCATATCTTGTCTGTTAGGGGATCGACGGCTAGGAGAGCTCCTTGATGGCTTGAGATCTGGTAGGTGTGTAGGTCTCAGGTAGCCGTGGTAGGTTCTAGACCACTTCTCAACATGATTCCTTGCCTAGGATGTTGTTACGATAGGCCTAGGCTCTCCCGCGTCGGGTTCCGCGGAGGTGAGTATTGGATCGTGGATCGCTCAGTGAAGCCGAGCCATGGAAGCTCGGGGGAAACGAGCTACAGGAAGCTCGGGAGGGCCGAGCTATCGGGAGTATCGGGGAGACGAGCTATGGAAGCTCGGGAGAGCGGGCTATGGAAGCTCGGGGGAGCCGGGCTATGGAAGCTCGGGAGAGCCAAGCTATGGGAGCTCGGGGGAGCCGGGCTGTGGGAGCTCGGAGGAGCCGGGCTATGGGAGCTCGGGGAGCTATGGAAGCTCGGGAGAGCCGAGCTATGGAAGCTCGGGGGAGCCGGGCTATGGGCTCGGAGGAGCCGAGCTGTGGGAGCTCGGGAGAGACGAGCTATGGAAGCTCGGGGGAGCCGAGCTACGGGAAGCTCGGGAAAGCCGAGCTATGGGGAAGCTCGGGGTATCTTGGCGGGCGAAGGGAGGGGGTCGGTCTTAGCCTCCTCGCACGGATATTGATGCAATGACGATTTTACCCCCCAACACATGCCCTCCACTCCCTAGTTCGAAGCGTAGGTTCGGGCATAGGGAGTATAAGTCCAGGTGGCACGCTTTGGATGGGGCGATCTGGTTTAGACAGCCCGCGCAATGATGCCCTAATTAATGCGGCAGGGTCATCATGCCTTCATGGGTAAGGCTCCTCCAGGGGTGACGGTTGGGAATACGCCACGTTGCAAATCCCGATTAATACGGCGTTTGTCGAGGCGGTTCCGGACGCCTCGGGCGAGGCGCCTCGTCTTCTCAAGATGGCTTCCTTAGTGGAGAAGCAAAGCGATAGCCGCGCTATATATATGTTTGCAGTATTCTCTCGTTTTGTTTCTTGTAGAGTCCCGCCCTCCGCAACGCTTGCCGTTTCGCCTGGTGCTTTTCTCGGCTAAGATGACGATGAGCCCCGACGACGTAGCTTCGGAGATCGTTGCTGAGGATGTGGGGAAGATTCGCCAGAGGTATGGCATACCCCCAGACGTTGTCCTGCGATTGCCGGGACCTGAGCACAGGGTTTCGCAAAATCTGGAGCATGGGGTCTTCGTCTACGAAGACAGTTTGAAAGCGGGCCTCCGGTTTCCTCTTCATCCCTTGGTGAAGGAAATCATGGTACACTACAACATTTGTCCGGCGATGGTGGCTCCAAATAGTTGGCGGAGCATTATCGGATTTATCTCGATGTGCCATCAGATTCGGATTGTCGCCACTCTCCCCCTTTTCCGCGCCTGCTATCATCTAATACCTGGGAGGAAATCAGAGTGGCCTTACATCGGACCTCGGAGGTCCTTCAACGTGATTGTGGATAAGCCGTCCTCTATAAAGGGATGGAAGAGTCGATTCGTCATCGCCGAGGGGAACATCGGTTCCGACTTCCCTCGGAAATGGGGAAACTTTGTTAGGGATGCGGAAACGCATCCAGTTTTGTCAGAGCGGGAGGAGAGAGATTTGGATGTCCTTCGCAATGGCCAAGTGTTCTCGGCCAACGATTTGTTATCGGAGGGGGCCCTTTTCGCGGCCGGGCTTAGCCCCCTGGACCCGCAAGGTGAGTCCTCCCTTTTACTTTCTCCGCTGTGTGTTGCCCCGACGAACGTGTTTGGATTTAATCGCATATGTTCCGTTCTTACAGCCAAGAGGTCGGCATTGTCGAGTCTCGTCAAGAGGAAGAGAGGCAAGTGCCCAGGGGAGAGCAGCGGCGTGGATAGAGGTAGGCCCGAGAAAAGGGCTCATACCTCCGTAAGAAACTCGCCGGACGCCGGAGCGACCACGACAGGAGCGCCGGGGGCGAAGGAGGATTTAGGGAGGACAGCTGCGATCCCTTGTCCTCCCGTAGTGGAACTATCGGATAGTTCGGATGAGACTCCGTTGGTTCGTCCGGCCGCATCTCCTTTGAAAGATGAGCCGGCGACGGATTCGGCGAAAGCGGTCGTTTCTGGGGGGCCTTCCGCCTCCGCGGGTTTACTACCGACTCTAGTGGGGGAGCAAGGGAGAGTGGCCGCTGGTGGAGAGGTTCGGGAGGAGTCCGAGGGTAGCGATGCTGGACCGCCCGTAGCGGGTCAAGAAACAGGCCGGACAGAGGCCTCGGGGGAGCCTGCGGAGGAGACGCAGGTGATTGTGACCGAAAAAGACGGGTCGGGAGAAGAAGCGCAGCAAGGTGAGAGTCCTGCAATGGGGACCCCTTCAAAAAGGATTTTGGGGAGGCTGGCGCTTGGGTTGGCCGAATTGTCCGAAGAAGCCCAAGCTAGGGTTCTGATAGAAGAGGCTGGGAAGTTGAAGGCCTCTCAGCCGGAGGTCGCCCGGGTTGGTTCCTCGGGCGGAGATGGCCAGCCCAGTAGCTCGAACGCGGGTGTTGAGGAGGCGTTTTCTGCCTTAATGAGGTCGGCCTTGTACCCGGTGCGGATCCTTCGGCGGACAGGTTTGCGGATCTGGAGTTGGTTGATGCCGCGTTCGGGCAACAGGGAGTGGCCGAAAGTATCCATCTTCTCCCCGATATTGACAATCCGACCCTCATGAAGATGACACGGGCCTACGCCTCTCGGGTGAGTTACCACTCTTGGGTGGCGGATACTTTCTGGTTGACTTAATCGCATATTCTTACTCATCATTTGTCCCGCAGAGTGTTCTGCTTTCTCGGGCGATGTGCTGGCGTCTGAGTTTGGCGACGGGGGCCAGCGTTCAGGCCAGGAGAGACAACGCCGAACTCCGATCGCGAGTAGAGGTGTCCGAGAAGTTCGAGGAACTCCTGGCCGTTAGCAACAGGAGCTTGGCGGGGATGAAGGCGTCGTATCAGGCCGCTCTAGCTGAAGCGTCCAAGCAAAAGCGTAAAGCGGAGGAGTTACAGGGGCTCCTGGCGAAGAATGACGACGCGTGCTCAGAGTTGGCTCGGGTTAAGTCAAAGCATTCCGAGGAAATGGCGGCGATGCAGCGGGAACATAATGAGAGTCTGGCCCGGCTGGGGAAGGAGGCTGCCGACGAGAGAAAGCGCCTGACCAGAATGCTCAGCGAAATAGAGGAGAAGCTGCAGCGGCGCGATGGCGAAGTCGCTGACTTGAGAGTCAGCGCTAAATGGCACGAAGGGACGATAGCTCGGTTGAGTAACGAGCTATCTCAAGCTCGGGGAGAGGTCGAAAACAAGCAGTCGAGAATTAACGCTCTCCAGGAGAGGGTCGAGTTGGTTGGAGCTGATAGAACAAGGGCCAGGGGTGAGGCCGAGGAGCTGACCAAAAGGTTGGCCAGACAAGAGGAGGAGGTACGATCTTATTCCCCCCTCTTTTTTAACTTTCTTTGTTGATTCCTTGTGGTGCCGACTGATTTCGGTTTCGCAGGTGGCAAGGTTAGGGCTGGATAATCGGGCCTTGCAAGGTGAGCTCGTGTCTAGCCGCAGTAGGAGCTCAGAACTCGAGGCGCGGGCCGGCGAGTTCGAGGAGCAAACCGTTATTCTGCGGGCTCAAGTCGCGGAGGCTGAGAGGCAAGTTGCCGAGGCTAAGGTGCAACTCGCCATACTCAAGGGGGAACAGGACGTAATCGGCGCTGACGCCTTCCAACTCGGAGTGGAAGAGTGCAAAGACAAGATATCCAGCGAGCACCCGGAATGGGATCTCTCTTTTCTGGATACTGAAGCTCCTGATGCCGGTGAGTCCGGAGGAGAAGAGGAGGATGAGTACGTCGACGCCTCCGATATCGATCCTGGTGCCGCCCCGGGTCCCAGCGAGGCCGCAGCTTCTGAAGGACGATCGCAGACTGTCGCCGAGGGGGCGAAGGTATTAGAGAAAGGCGAATCAAGTCACGCCTCTGCGGACGTAACCGAGGGTTCTTCCAGAACTGATGTGGTTCCCGGCCTTTAAGAGCCACCCCTGTGTTTCGCTTTCTGTAACTCTGCTTGACGTCTTTCAATGAATGAACTTTCTACTTCTATTTGAGTGTTTTTCCTTGGACGGTCCTTCGCTCCAAATTTCGCCTCAATCGCGAGCGACTTATGGCTTGTTGACGCTCTTTGGTCATCTTTATTTCGGGATCGAGGGAACGCATTGGCTTGGCCCAAGGCGGGGCGATAGCCTTGACTGGTGAACCGAAAGACGATCTGATTCGGTTCACGTTCGTTCGATGCAACAAATTAATTAAAATTTGAGGAACGAAGTTGGTCGGTTAAGGCCGACTGGTAGGGTAGGTCGGCTAGGGCCGATAGACGAAATAAGTCGGCTAGGGCCGACGGGTGAGGTAGGTCGGCTAGGGCCGACGGCGAAGTAGGTCGGCTAGGGCCGACGATAAAGTAGGTCGGCTAGGGCCGACGATAGGTCGGCTAGGGCCGACGATAAAGTAGGTCGGCTAGGGCCGACGACAAGATAGGTCGGCTAGGGCCGACGATAAAGTAGGGCTAGGGCCGACGCGGCTAGGGCCGACATATGAGGGTGGTTACCGAAGTATTTTTCGTTTCCTTTTGCCACTTCCTTTTTCGGTCAATGAAAGAATGGTTTGCGTAGCCTTCGCGCTCATTTTTGTTTTGAGACGCTCAATTTTGTCGCACAAGTTCTTCGAGCGATTAACTTCGTTGGGGAGCAATCGACGAACAATCGGTTTTCGTGCTTTTTGCTGTCCTGCCAGCGCCCTGCCGCTCTGCAGGCAAACCGGTTTTTATTTCACCGAAATTGATGATACGGCACTGTGGGGAACACAAAGCTGCTCTGGTGCTTTCCGGAAGGTTTTTAGGGTAGTTGTTCTTTTCCCATGCGGGTCGTTTTGACGTACGGCGCACGCACCCGTTTACCATTGGAGGATATTACTTTCGTAGGACGATCTCCTGAACCTGCCAGTCTCCGTAATGTCAGTGGGCGATTCTCTGCGTTTAATGATCGCGATTCGGGATCAAGAGGAAATCTTTGCATGCGTCTCAGTTTAGGCGGTGGGCTCGGCGCGCAATGGGGCGTTGCGTCCATCCTGGGGGGCCACGTGGAGGCATGGGCCAGGTGTTTGAATCTCGGGGCTTCCGGCCTTGGTAGCTGTTCCCGGTTCATTTTTGCCTATAAAAAAGGGGGAAGAGGGGTCGTGTTAAGTCGTCCCCAAAGTTTCTTTCCCATTAGAGTTTCCACCATGCTCATTTCTCCGCTGTCGCGAGTGGGAGGGTTGAGCTTCCCTTTTGTAAGCCCTTCACCTCCGGACAGCTGGGGCGATGAAGGAGCTGCTGAAGAAAGGCTTGCCCTTAGGGGATGAGACCCGGAGATCATATGGAGAGCGCACAGGAGGGGCGCAGAGATCACACGGAGAGCGCACATATGTGCTTCCAGTGTGACCTTTGTGGTTCCCCTTTGGGGAGGTACGGTAGGAAGTGTACGCGGGCTCCCCATGGCTTGAACTTCTCCTCCTCCCCCGATTTGGATTCCTGGGCTCGCCCGCCTGGGGAATCTTTCGCCACATGGGGAGGGGGAGGTGGTGTGCCGCCTGCAGGTACCTTGTCCTTGAGCCTTGGCAAGTAGGGCGGTGCACACTCGGTTTGGGAGAGCGTTCCGGCGCCAGGGTCCGCGGGCTTCCTTCCTACTCGCCGGGGGGCCTCTCGGTTGGGTGGTTAGGGGTGACCTTCCGTCCACCCTTTCCAATCACCCTGATATCTCGGTTGGGTCACCGAGATATCATTATTAACCGAAGCTGGCCGCAACGATTGG
>UESW01001503.1:72863-111773 GCA_900491605.1 Calamus simplicifolius
CCAGACGGAGGTTTAGAGATTGTTCGGTGGTAGATATGCTCCTTATCTTGGTCCGAAGCTCGGAGATTTATGCCTCGTCCCCATTGGAACCCAAATGTTTATGGCTCGGCCTTGCCGAGGTTCGGAGAATTTGTTACTTGGCCCTGCCAAGGTTCGGAGAATCTGTTGCTCGGCCCAGCCGAGGTTCGAAAATTTACTGCTCGGCCCAGCCGAGGTTCGGAGATGTTTTACTTGGCCCTGCCAAGGTTCGGAGTCTGTTGCTCGGCCCAGCCGAGGTTCGAAGAATTACTGCTCGGCCTAGCCGAGGTTCGGAGATGTTTTACTTGGCCCTGCCAAGGTTTGGAGAATCTGTTGCTCGGCCCAGCCGAGGTTCGAAGAATTTATTACTCGGCCCAGCCGAGGTTCGGAGATGTTTTACTTGGCCCTGCCAAGGTTCGAAGAATCTGTTACTCGGCCCAGCCGAGGTTCGAAGAATTTATGCTCGGCCCAGCCGAGGTTCGGAGATGTTTTACTTGGCCCTGCCAAGGTTCGGAGAATCTATTGCTCGGCCTTGCCGAGGTTCGGAGAATTTATTGTTCGGCCCAGCCGAGGTTCGGAGATTCGGGGCTCGGAGAAGTGACTTAGTCACCATTATGAGTCGTAATGTTAGGTCCCTGCGGTGTTTGGTGAGGGACGTCAGGGTGGAACGTGCGGTGCATGGTCACGCTCTCCATTCATGACTTTACCCCTCCCGAGGGGACGAATTACTGCCAGGCGCTGAATTCTTTCCTTTTTGCGTTTTTCGAAAGGCGGCCAGCTTAAAAGAGCTTGGGGAAGTGTTGGGAGCATTTATTATGGAGGGCCGGCAGATCGGGAGATACTCTATTCAGGGGGGTTCCCGAACAGTCCATCCGCATTACCGATTTCACTCGGGATGGGGCACGGCCTTTCGGATTCTGCAGGCGCTAATTAAAGCGATGATACGTGGCGAGTTCTCATAGGTCGGTGGTTTCGGCCCGACTGGTCGAAATACTCGCCTGACAAGTATAAATACGAATGGGGGCGTGTTGGTTTTCGCCAACCCTCTGATTCAGTCTCAAAATAGTTTTCGTCATGGCTTCTCACGGAGGAGAGCGACCATCTGACGAGCTAAGGGCGGTGATCAACGGCCTGTTACATCCGGTGGGGGCCGTCCCACCATTATAGTCGACGGGTTGGGCCTGGTGTCGACCCTCGCGAGCCACCAGCGGCTCGAGAGGGTTGTTGAGAATTATGTCGATGTTACTACGAGGGAGATGGAGGCCCTGCGCCGGGTGGCGGACCGGCAGAGGGAAGAAATAATGTCACTCCGCCAGCAAGTCACCGATCTCACCGAACGCTTGGAGGACTTGCTGGCGTCTGGGAGTGACAGTGAGCCATAGCTAGGGCTTCTTCTTCTCTTTTTTTTTCTTTTTGTTTCTTCTGCTTCTCTTTTTGTATTTCCTTTTACAATCAATGAAAAAGGCCTTTTTTGACAACCTCTTATTTTCTGAGATTTTGAAGAAGAACCATTCGTATCTGATTGAATAGTTGGAGAGCCTGGGTGGCTCCATTGGTTCACGCGCTGAGTCATGGCTTCGTTTGAGACGGGCATTTTGTTCGGCAGGTTATAGGGGCATTGCCCAGAGATTTTAGTAGTAAAAAAGGGGGAATTTCCCGGCTTTGCCTGGGGTTCGTGGCCGGTCATGTAGGGCTTTTTGAACCCTTTAGGGATTTGCCGGAGGAGCATTCTTTGTGTCCATTGACGGTTTTTGCTCAGTGTGCCTTTTTTCAAACTGGCCGAAGTTCTGGGGACTATTTGGAAGTCCTTCGGCTTTAATCGGGGCCCGCGTACTTTGGTTTTCTGCCGGGACCTTAGTTTAAAGAATTATTGCTCGGCCCAGCCGAGGTTTGGAGATTTATTACTCGGCCCAGCCGAGGTTCGGATATTAGTTGCTCGGCCCAGCCGAGATTCGAGATTAGTTGCTCGGCCCTGCCGAGGTTCGGAGATTTTTTACTTGGCCCTGCCAAGGTTCGGAGAATTTGTTGCTCGGCCAGCCGAGGTTCGGAGATTTTTTACTTGGCCCTGCCAAGGTTGGAGAAATTGTTGCTCGGCCCAGCCGAGGTTCGGAGATTTTTACTTGGCCCTGCCAAGGTTTAGAGAATTGTTGCTCAGCCCAGCCGAGATTCGGAGATTTTTACTTGGCCCTGCCAAGGTCGGAGAATTTGTTGTTCGGCCCAGCCGAGGTTTGGAGATTAGTTGCTCGGCCCTGCCGAGGTTCGGAGATTAGTTGCTCGGCCCTGTCGAGGTTCGAAGATTAGTTGCTCGGCCCTGCCGAGGTTTGGAGATTTTTTACTTGGCCCTGCCAAGGTTCGGAGAATTTGTTGCTCGGCCCATCCGAGGTTCGGAGATTAGTTGCTCGGCCCTGCCGAGGTTCGGAGATTAGTTGCTCGGCCCTGCCGAGGTTCGGAGATTTTTTACTTGGCCCTGCCAAGGTTCGGAGAATTTGTTGCTCGGCCCAGCCGAGGTTCGGAGATTGTTGCTCGGCCCTATCGAGGTTCGGAGAATTCCTGTTCAGATAGGTAACTCGGTCGTGCCGAGGATTGGTGAGCAGCACCTGTTTCTTTTCGCAATCTTTGGCAATGTAATGCATGATGATTCACGTTGCAAATTACGAAAACACGTCCGACAGGAAGGTATAATAAGGTATATAAAAGTGGACTTATAGAGGACATACCCTATTGATAATACTTACAGAGATTATCCGCGTTCCACGTCCGGGGGACAGACTTTCCGTTTAGATCTTGCAGCTTGTAGGTTCCCGGTCCAATGATCTCCGCTACTTGGTATGGGCCTTCCCAGTTTGGTGCCAGCTTTCCTTGTTCCAGTGGTTTGGAAACAGAGGCTTTCCGGAGAACAAGGTCGCCAGGCAGGAAGGCTTTCCCTTTGACTCTGGAGGCGTGGTAGTGGGCTACCCTTTGTTGATAAGCAGCTACTCTGATCCGGGCATTCTCTCTAATCTCCTCTATCAGGTCGAGATTGGTGCGGAGCTGTTCGTCGCTAGCTTTCTCTGAGTAGCTTTCCACCCGCAACGATAGGAGGCCTATCTCCACAGGGATAACGGCCTCCATGCCGAAGGCCATCCGGAATGGGGTTTCACCTGTCGGGATTCTCGGGGTGGTGCGGTAGGCCCACAGAACATGATGCAGCTCATCCGCCCACCTGCCTTGGGCTTTGGAAAGGGGAGCTTTGATCCCCTGAAGGAGGGTCCTGTTGGTCACTTCGGCCGCTCCGTTGGCTTATGGATGCCCGACCGAGGTGAGGTGGTGACGGATTCCGTGTTCCTTGCAGAACTGGCGGAACTTATGGTTATCGAATTGCTTGCCGTTATCGGTGATTATAGTATGCGGGAGGCCAAATCGGCAGATGATGGACCTCCATATAAAATCTCTGGCCCGTGCCTCGGTTATTTGTGCAACCGCCTCCCCTCAACCCATTTAGTGAAGTAGTCGATGGCGACAAATAGGAATTTCCGCTGCCCTGTGGCAAGCGGGAATGGGCCGAGGATGTCCGTACCTCATTTGGCGAAGGGCCAAGCGAAAGATATAGGAACCAGGTCGGCGGAGGGGAGTCTTTGAATGGTTGAGTGCCTCTGGATGGGTCGCAGGCTCGGACCAGATCGTCTGCATCCTTCTGTATTGTCGGCCAGTAATAGCCTTGTCGCAGCACCTTGTGGCATAGGGACCGGCTTCCCAGATGGTTGCCGCAAATCCCCTCATGAACTTCGCGGAGAGCATAATCTTCTTTGGACGGGCGAAGGCATCTGAGCAGTGGCATGAGAAGGACCGTTTGTAAAGTTGGTCGTCGATCAGCACGTAGTGGGTGGCCTGTAGCTTCAGCTTTCTAGCCTCTCTCCGGTCGGGTGGAAGCGACCCTTCTTTGAGATATTTAAGAATGGGATCGAACCATGATGGTTCAGCTTCAACTTGCATTATTCGGTCGGCTTCCGCGATGCTGGGCTTTTCCAGGGTCTCCAGGTGGAACTTTTGTTCGGCGTCCATTGATTCCGCGGTCGCCAATCGGGAGAGTAGGTCGGCGCAGGCATTCTCGGATCTGGGAATCTGAATATCTCAAATTCGGTAAAATGGGGAAGCAGGCTCCGCACCTCTTGAAGATATCGAACCATGTTCGGCTCCCGAGCTTCAAACTCTCCTCGTACATGGCCAGCCACCAGCTAAGAGTCGGTGAAGGCATTAAGCTTCTCCACCTTCAGATTGCAGGCGATTCGGAGACCGGCTAGTAGGGCTTCGTACTCGGCTTCGTTGTTGGAGGCTGGGAAAGAGAACCAGATGCCATATTCAAAGGTTACCCCCTTCGGACTGGTGAGAACCAGCCCGCACCGGAGCAATGGGCATTAGATGACCCATCGACATGGAGGAGCCACCGGGCTCCAGATTTTGGTTCTTCGGGGGAGTCTGGGGTAGAACCGTCCTCCGGGATGGTACACTCGAGGAGGAAGTTGGCTAGCACCTGAGCTTTGATGGCTGGGCGAGGCTGAAAGTATGTCATGCTCGCTCAACTCGACGGCCCACTTGGTCATTCTTCCTGATGTCTCGGGACGGTGGACTGTTGCCTTGATGGGTTGGTCGGTCAGGACCGTCACAGAATGTGCTTGGAAGTACGGTCGCAGCTTCCGAACTGAGGTGATTAAGGCCAACACCATCTTCTCAATTCTGCTATATCTTGTCTCGCATTGCGGAGTAGCCTGCTGACATAGTAGATCGGCTTCTGTATTTGCCTTCTTCCCTGACCAGCACCGAACAGACGACACCCTCCGAAACGGCCAGGTACAAGAACAGGGTCTCGCCCGGGGCCGGACTGCTGAGGAGTGGGGGTGAGCCGAGGTATTTCTTGAGATCTTGAAATGATTTTGACATTCAGGAGTCCACTGGAAGTTCTTAGCCGACCGGAGGGTTTTGAAGAAGGGGAGGCATCTCTCGGCCGACGCGCCACAAAGCGGTTAAGAGCCGCTATCCTCCGGTTAGGCGCTGGACCTCTTTAATAGATGCCGGGGGCACTATTTGTTGGAGAGCTTAAATCTTCTGGGGGTTAGCTTCGATACCTCGTTGGGAGACCATGAAGCCGAGAAACTTCCCAGAGTTAACGCCGAAGGCGCATTTGGTCGGATTGAGCCTCATCCCATACTTGCGCAGCGTTGCAAAGCTCTTGAGAGGTCCTCGACATGCCATGATGCTTCTTTGCTCTTGACCAGCATGTCATCCAGTACACCTCCATATTCGGCCGATTTGCTCCTTGAATACTTTGTTAACCAGCCTTTGATAGGTGGCACCTGCATTTTTAAGACCAAAGGGCATGACGCGATAACAGTAAGTACCTCGGTCGGTTATGAAGGCGGTCTTTTCTTCATCCTCGGGGCCATCCGGATCTGATTGTAGCCTGAATAAGCATCCATGAATGACAGCATTTGGTGACCTGAAGTGGCATCCATGAGCTGGTCGATCCGGGGAAGAGGGAAGCTGTCCTTCGGGCAGGCTTTGTTGAGGTCGGTGAAGTCGATGCAAATCCTCCACTTGCCGTTTGACTTCTTCACCATAACGATGTTTGATAGCCAGCTTGGATAATTTACCTCCCAGACGAAATTTGCCTTGATGAGTTTGTCTACTTCTTCTTCAATGGCCTTTTGTCGTTCCGGGGCGAAGCTCCTCTTCTTCTGCTTGACGGGCCTGTGCATCTCGTCCACGTTGAGATGATGGACGAGAACCTCGGGGCTGATCCCTGGCATGTCGGAGGCGGACCAGGTGAAGATGTCAGCGTTGCTTCGGAGAAACCTGATCAATCTGTGCTGAGGTTCGCCTTTAAACAACGACCCGATTTTTATGATTCGGTCGGGACGAGCCTCATCCAATGGCACCTCCTCCATTTCCTCTGCTGGTTCTCCTCGTTGTTCGGTGAAGTCCTCTCGAGCATCTAGCCCATCAACCTCCGGCATTCTAGACTGAAGGCTTGTAACGAAGCACTGCCGAGCCATGGCTTGACTTCCTCGAACAACTCCAACTCCTTGCTCGGTGGGAAATTTCATGGATAAGTGCAGGATGGAGACAACTGCCTTGAGGGACATCAGACCGGGCCTGCCGAATATTGCGTTGTATGGGGACCTGAGGTTGGTTACTAGGAAGTCCGTGTGGATAGTGGCCATAAGGGGCCAGGCTCCCGCGCGGACCATCAAGGTGACGACCCCTTCCGGGACGATGACATCGCCTGTGAATCCCATTAGGGTGGAGTCCACGGCTCGAAGGTTTTCCATGAGTAATTTCATCCTGGCAACACATCGAGGTACAGAACATTCACCGAACTTCCACTATCAACGAGGATTCGGCTTACATCATAGTTATTTAAATTGAGGGATACAACTAATGCGTCATCATGGGGGAACTGTATCCCTTGGAGATCATCGTCGGAGAAGGAGAGCTCGCCTGTCCGCGCCCTCTTTGGCGCTGATCCCTCACCATCATCCCTAGGGCTCGACCCGCTGGCCTCTTCGATCATGTTGATGCAGCCAATCACGGGCGGATTTGGCGGAGGAGGTTGTTGAAGTTTGGGCTGGCGGTCACCTCCTTGTCCTGGCTCAGGCGCCCTCCTGAACTGATTCAATCGTCCCCGCTGGATCAGCCTCTCGATTTCATTTTTCAGCTTCCAGCATTCTTCAGTATCGTGGTCGTGCTCCCGGTGGTAGCGGCAGTACTTGGTGGGGTCTCTTCGGGTCGGGTTCCCTCGGAGAGGAGCTGGCCGGGGGAGCTGGCGCTCTATTTCCATGAGAATTTGCGCTCGGGGCACGGTTAGCGGAGTGTAGCGATCGAATCGCCTGGGAGGGCTCCGGGAGCGATTCCTTGGCAGCAGTGGGGGAACTCTTTGGCGGCGAGGTGGACTTGGACGACGGGCGGGACGGTGCCTGTCGGGACCTTTGGGCTCCTTCTTTGCCAGCTCAGCGCGGGCAACTCTCCGCGATTCTTCGATCCTAGCGTATTTGTCCGCTAGGGCCATCATATCAGAGAGGCTAGGGGGGTAGCTGACTTCCATAGCCAGGTAGCAGTCGCTTTCCTTTGAGACTCCCCCTGCCAAGGCGGACATGGCCACCTCATGATTAAGGTGGTCCACCTCTAACATGGCCTTATTAAAACGACCAAGATAATTTCTCAAGGACTCCCCCTCTCTCTGCTTGACTTTGGAGAGGGAGTCAGATCTTCGTCGTGGCGGCGGCTGCTGACGAACTGGCCAATAAAAAGATGGCTCAGCTCGTCAAATGAATCAATGGAACCTGGCTTCAAGGCATTGAACCAGGTTCGGGCAGATCCTCTGAGGGTGGAGGGGAAAGCATGGCAGAGGACCGCGTCGATGCTCCGTGGAACATCATTATTGACCGGAAGCTGCTAAGATGGTCGTCCGGGTCAGAAGAGCCGTGGTAGGGTTCGACGGCTGGTAGCTTGACATGGGAGGGAATCACTTCCTCCATAATCCATTTGGAGAAAGGGATGCCCTGCTCTGCTTTGGGCTGAGGCGGATGGGCCTGCTTGGCAGCGTTCAGCTCCTGACGCATCTCCTGGATCTGCTGGCGGATCTCCTCTTCAGCGGTCAGAGGAGGAGCTGGGCGAGAGGATCGCACGGACGGCGTCGAATCATGGTGGGAGGTCACTGGGGAGAGGGACCGGGCTCGCTGAGATCTGGGAGGATCCCTGTCGTAACCGCCTCACGGGACTGGTTTGTCCCCTCTTGGTCGATGTGGGGGGTCCGCGGATTCATGCTGACTGGAGGAGGAAGTCGCCGGCGAAGAAGGAATCGCGGCCTCCTTATGAAGGTACGGAGCGGGAGGAGCCGTGAGGCGCTCCTGGACCAGGTGAGTCAGGGCCTGGACTTGCTGGACCAGCGAGGCGAACTGGTCCTGGGTCACCGGGATGGCTGGCAGCGATTGGGTTTCGATTGGTGGAGGTTGCGGCGCTACACCGCTCACCGGATCAGGCCTCTGGGAAGCGGCCTGATCTTGGGCTTCAGAGGTTGCTCTTCTCCGATTAGCCATTAGAGAGGTTCTACTCCAGATCGAGATCCTTATCTCCTTTCTTCAAGTTTTAATGGGACTTGAGGCCCTTCCTCTAGCGCCAATCTGTTGCCGTCGGAATCCGTCCTCCGACTCGGGCGCAGTCGATCTCCTGGGGTGGACCTGCACACAAGTCCTCGCGCGAGAGGCGTTGGGGGTAGCCCTCCGCGGAAGATCCTCTGACGCTCAAGTCAGTGGGAGGAAATCGATGATCAATCAGAAAATGGGGAGGTAGATCTCTCCAGTGTCTCTCCAGGAGCGGCCGATCGGGAGCTCTAGAGGGAGAGAGCACCGACGAGCAGCTGGCGAGAGCGGGAGAGTGAGAGTGAGGATGAGCGCATACCTGAGGGAATCTGGGAGTGTCATATTTATAGGTTATCACCTGGATCTTGAGCGCCTTCTGGAAGGTTCGAAGGTTGTTAGGATACGGAGATGGACCGAATCGGGCCGTTGGGATCCATATCTTGTTTGTTAGGGGATCGACGGCTAGGAGAGCTCCTTGATGGTTTGAGATCTGGTAGGTGCGTAGGTCCCAGGTAGCCGTGTTAAGTTCTAGACCACTTCTCAACATGATTCCTTGCCTGGGATGTTGTTACGATAGGCCTAGGCTCTCCCGCGTCAGGTTCCGCGGAGGTGAGTATTGGATCGTGGATCGCTTAGTGAAGCCGAGCTATAGGAAGCTCGGGAGGACCGAGCTATAGGAAGCTCAGGAGAGGCGAGCTATAGGAAGCTCGGGAGGACCGAGCTATAGGAAGCTCGGGAGGACCGAGCTACAGGAACTCAGAGAGACGAGCTACGGGAAGCTCGGGGGAGCCGAGCTACAGGGAGCTCGGGAGGACCGAGCTAGAGGAAGCTCGAGAGAGGCGAGCTATAGGAAGCTCGGGAGGACCGAGCTATAGGAAGCTCGGAAGAGGCGAGCTATGGAAGCTCAGGGAGCCGAGCTATGGAAGCCCGGAGAAAGCCGAACTATGGAAGCCCGGGGAGGCCGAGCTATAGGAAGCCCGGGGAAACCGAGCTGTAGGAAGCTCGGGGGAACCGAGCTGTGGAAGCTCGGGAGAGCCGAGCTGTGGAAGCTTGGGAGAGCCGAGCTACGAGAAGCTCGGGGATCCATGGCGGGCGAAGGGATGGGGTCAGTCTTAGCCTCCTCGTACGAATATTGATGCAATGACGATTTTACCCCTCAACAGTTGTGAATGCATATTTTAATCCGCTTGTACATCACATCGAGCAGTTTAGAAATTACCATTTATCAAGCCGGCATCAAATTCATGGTGGATGTAATCTTCTCTCTTTTCATTCACATAGTATGGATTCACGCGCGCACAAAAAAATAAAGTGACTTTTTCACAAAAAAATATTTTTAATGAACATCTTAAAATTTTTTATCAGCGGCACATTCAGGAAAGGATGTTTAAATTTTGCACATGATTTCCCATCATGCAGTTGTTTTCCTAGCATGAGGTACGGATGTATGGGTACTTCCGTAAAGAAGGTTGACTTGTACTCGAGTTTCAAAGGGTTAATTGTAACTGTTATAAACAACTCCTTATAATAAATTAAAGAAAGTAACAGTCACACAAAATTTTGTTTTAAATTTTGTCTTAGCTCTGATTTCCATTTAACTTGGTTTGCTATTAAAAAAATTCACTCCGCCAAGGCCGGTTCCAAGCCTGGGTAGAAAAGAAAGGTTGCGTTAGGTAGCTAATAGCAAGCGTAAAACTTCGTCAAAACTTTTAAAACATGAATATAGTAAATTAAACTATGCGAAAGGCTAGGATGTTTCCGTTAAAGACACGTTGCATCTGCCTTCAATGTTTCAAAAAATGGGCAAAGAGCGCAGCATCGACGTCCGGATGCGATGATAAATAAGCAAGGGTTCCTGCATTATGGACGAGTACAGGTAAAGAAGTTAGTCAATGATAGTCAGCTTAGAGTAGCATCATGAAATATAGGAACACTAACATGTAAAACTATGGAGATAGTGGGCACTATGATTAGGAGAAAAATAAATATAATATGCTTACAAGAGACTAAATGAATAGGTGAAAGATCTAGAGAAATAGATAATATAAGATATAAATTATATTACACTTGAAAACATAAAAATAGAAATGGAGTAGAAATAATTGTAGACAAGAATTTAAGAAATATGTTGTTAAGGTAACTTATAAAGGAGATCGGATTATATCACTTAAACTTATAATTAAGAATAATATAATTAACATAATTAGTGCATATGCACCACAACTAGGATTAGACCAACAAACTAAGACACAATTTTGGAAAGACATAGATGAAGTAATGTAAGAAATACCATAAGAAAAAAGATATATTTGGGAGGAGATTTTAATGGATATGTAGGTAAACAGAGGAATAGATATGAAATGGTACATGAAGGATATAGATTTGAAGATAGGAATGAAGCCGACGTGAGCTTATTAGTTTTTGCAGTAGCATATGATCTAACAATAGCAAATACTTGTTTCAAAAAAAGAAATGAACATTTAATAACATTTAAAAGTGGATCTAATAAAAGTTAAATAAACTTTTTTTAACTAAAAGATAGATAAAATAATATACAAAAACTGTAAAGTTATTTCAGGAGAAAGTTTAACTTCACAACATAGGATAATGATAGCAGACATATGGATAAAAATGAAATATAGAGTACAACGTAAAACTATTAATTCAAAATTAAATGGTGAAATTTGAAAGGAAAAAACTAGAATTATTTAAAGAAAAGTTAGTAAGAGTAATGACTATGAATATAGATAGAACCTAATGTAGGAAAAAGTAATTAAATGCATAAAAAACATAACAAAAGAAATTCTAGGAGAATCAAAAGGAGTAGGACTAATAGAAAAGAAAACTTATGGTGGAACGAAGAAGTTCAAGCTGCCATCAAGCTTAAAAGGATAAACTATAAAATTTGGCAAGAGCTAGGGATAAGAAAGTCTTAAAAAGTATAGGGATGCAAAGAAAGAAGCTAAAAAAGCGATAAGTAATGCCAAACTTAAAGCCTATGATGATTTATATAATAGACTAGATACGAAAAAAAAGGTAAAAAGACTATATATAAATTAGCAAAATTAAGAGAAAAAAATAAAAGATCTTGACTATATTAAATGTATTAAGGATGAAAATGAAAACGTCTTGTTAAAGAAGAAAAGATAAAAGAACGATGAAAAAATTATTTTAAAAAATTATTAAATAAAAATAATTTGATAAATTTAAGGTTAAAAAAATGTGATAACTTAGGAGTAACAAATAAGCACAAATTTTTTCGTAAATTTAGTATGCTTGAGGTTAAAAGGCTTTGAGTAAAATAAAAAATGCAAAGGCATTAGGACCAGATGCGATCCCTACTGAGGTTTGGAAATGCTTAGGAGAAATTAGAGTTATGTGGTTAACCAATTTATTTAACAGGATTGCAGCAACTAAAAGAATGCTAGATGATAAAGAAAAAGCATATTAATATCCGTATATAAAAATAAAGAAGATATTCAAAATTGTGCAAATTATAGATGAATTAAGCTAATGAGTCATACAATAAAATTATAGAAGAGAGTAATAGAAAATCGTTAAAAACTGAAACTTTCGTATCAAATAATCAATTTGAATGTATGCCTAAAAGATTGACCATGAAAGCTATTTATTTATTTAGAAAATTGATAGAGAGCTAGAAAAAAAAAAAAACCTTTATATGGTCTTTATTGATTTAAAGAAACATATGATAGAATATCTAGAGAATAATATGATGGATTTTAGAGAAAAAAGGAGTTACCAAAAGGTACATAGAATTGATAAAAGATATGTATGATAAAGCAATAACTATTTAAAACAACAATAGAAGAAACTAGTGAGTTTTTAATTATTGTAGGTTTACATCAAAGATCTGCCTTCAGTCCATATCTTTTTGTATTAGTTATACATAAATTAAACAAACATATTCAAAATGATATCCTATGGTGTATATTATTTGCAAATGATATAGTGTTGATTGATGAAACTAAATCTTGAGTAAATGGTAAGCTAGAGATTTGGAGAGAAGCTTTAGAATCTAAAGGTTTTAAGATTAGTATAACTAAAATTGAATACATGGAATGTAATTTTAGTGGGAGTAAAAATACAAATGAAGAAACAGTGAAGATTGCAAGCCAAGAGATATTAAAAGTAAAAAAATTTAAGTATTTGGAATCAATTATCAAGCAAAAAATGAAATAGATGAAGATGTGAATCATAAAGTTAAAGTAGAATGGATTAAGTGGATAAGTGCTTCGTGTATTATATGATCGGCGCATCCCATTAAAATGAAATAAAAAATTCTATAAAACCGCTATTAGGCTAGCTATGCTATATGGAACAGAGTGTTAGGCAATATTAAAACAATATGTAAATAAATTAAGTATAAAAGAAATGCGTATGTTAAGATGGATATGTGGTAAAACTTTAAAAGATAGAATTAGAAATAAATATCTAAGAGAAATGATAGGAGTAGCCCCAATTGAAGATAAAATGAGAGAAAATTGATTGCGGTGGTTTGGACATATACAACATAAAGCTTTAGATGCTCCAGTTAGAAAGAGTGATCTTTTAACAATTCATAGTAACAATAAAGGTAAGATAACTTAAATTAATATAAATAAAAATAATTAAAAAATATAACTATTTATATTTGAATGTCGAGTAGAGCAGAATGAAGGAAGTAGATTCATGTAGACGACCCTATGCAGTTGAAAAAGGCTTGGATGAGTTGAGTTAAGCTGCTATTAAAAAATCCTTATGAATTTCTAATGTCAAATATGTTCAAGACCCTATTGCTGATACAATTAAATATTTTTGTTACAATACAGTTTTAACATCTTCCTTTTAAAAATATCTTATAATATTTTACTCATTTCATTCCCAAGTGTCTTCGTACAAGAAACAACACTGTAATAGGCCTTACACGAAACCAAATAGGATGGTGAGAATTTTGTCTACCATGAGCACAATGGAGAGAATCCTTCTTCCTCTCCTTTTCTTCTCGCACTCACCACTGAAAGATACTAGAGACCACCAACCACACCAATCCCCAGCTGCCAGCGCCGCCCATGATACCACCAGATGGTGATGTGGCAGGTGATGAAGTGGGGCAATCTTCACTATGATAATATAGATACGCCATAATATTCACTTTCCATTTAAATGACTAAGAAAATGAAAGCCATGAAATAGGAGTATTTGTCTTAGATATACTCTGAACAAATCATGACTGATGGGATCACAATTATCTATCAAATGCTCCTTCCTCTCAAATAACCATGTTCATTGCATACCTAATGTCTGATGAGTTTAATGTGTCTAGGCAAAAAAACCACAATGTTTTCTTCAATATTCTGCACACTTGAGGCCAATCAAGACTTTGCACAATTGAACATCAAGATGAAGATGAAACACTTTTTCATTATACACTCATAGAGTTTAGATACAAAGAGTGATTCTATTTATTCAACCTCCATTAAGCCTTATGGGAGTAATATATAGAAGATGTGGTGCATGACCAATAGAGAATAAAAAGGGCTAGTTGACCATGCAAAATTCCTGAAAATCTTTAGGTTGTTTGGTAGCCGATAATCTATCTAAATTATCGATAATTTAAACTAAACCCATAAGATAACTATATTTGGTATATATTTTTAATGATAATTTATCTTGTAATGATAATTTGGATTGCCTTAGAAGGAGATGGCTATCCAGTTACTAAACATACTATAAATCTTTTTTTTAACAAAATTGCCCTACTCCTCTTCGTGAAAATAAATCATCCTATTCTCTTTCATGAAAACTGCTTCGCATATCGCCTACCCTTACAAAAAAAAAAAAAAATTTCCACATGTTAAATAGATAAAATGAAATCTAATGATACCTTCGTGTGGTTGTCATATACTTCTCTCATTAAATCTTATCTTAGGTAGGTGATATATGCATTAAAACATTAACATAGGTTCACCCTCTGGCATAGTTGTTAGATCGGTCCTAACATTGACCCGGCCAAGGGCTCGGGTCATCGGATCACTGGTTCAACCGTTGGGTCACTGGTTGAACCATCAATCAATTATATTAATATAATATATTTATATGAAGGAGCAGATCCTTTCCCATTGTATACAGCTATGCCCCTGGAATTCCTTCACCATTGTATACCAAGGAGCATATCCTTTCCCATCAAGGCATTAAAGGGAGTGAGATACCATACAAACCCAAGCCTCAATGAAAATACCAGGCACGTAGAGCCCAGACTTGGGCTTTGAGAGTGGGGACTTTGACGGCTGCGAACCATGCTTTGCTGGTAGAAGAGAGATGAGGGCTAACAAAGGCCCCCAAATTTTTTTTCTTTTCATTAAAAAAAAAAAACAGAGGAGGTCACTCCTAATGAATTCATTAATATTTTATCTTTTAATTTTTGATCAAAATTTTGTTTTTAAAAACCAATGATTTTTTCTTGGAAGAATTGGTGCTTATAATAAGTTGATAGTTTCTTGGCCTACCTTTTCTTTCTTTTTTTTTGAAAAAAAAAGATAACATTGTTTTCTCCTTAATTACCTTATCAAGAGTTTTAGGCCGCATTTGATTTTCAAGATTATTTATTATTTATTATTTTAATATTAAAAAATATAATTGAAAAGTAAACATAAAATTATTTTTTATTTTTTATTTTCATTATAAATAATTCTTTTTAAGAGAATAAGTAAAACAAAAACCACAAACTTCTATGTTTCCAAACTCTTTAGGTTTAATTATATATATATATACATCTAAATTTATTCTTAATTTTTTATCATTTATAAATGCAAGTTTTTTTAAACCAAATTGTTGCCGCGAAAATCCATTCTTCGACTCGGGTGCGCTTCTGCTCCTGATCTGGTCGCCGATCTCGTCGTCTCGGGATGAAACCTGCAAGACAGTCCGCACGCAGAGGGTGCTGCGGGGGTTGCCCTTGCGAGAATCCTCCGACGCCCAAGTCAGTGAGATTCACAGCAAGCAAATGTGAGGAGAAGACTCTCACATAAGAGCTCCCCTAGATGGGTGTTCTCTCTCGAGAGATCTGAGCTCAGATGGAGCTGCTCTCGGTATAACAATGAGTGAAAATGAGTGAGTGTCCAAGTGTGCATAGTTGCGTACCTGAGAGATTAGAGGGCAGCGGTATTTATAGGGATCACCTAATTCTTTGGGTGTGTCGCGAGGGAGGTCTGAAAGCCGTTAGATTCAGAACGGATTCGAATCAAGTTTGTTTTGAGGTCAGTAGGGTCCGTATTTTGTCAGTTAGAGGATCGACGGCTGGAAGAGCTAGTTGATGCCTTGAGATTCAGCGATACGTAGGTTCTAGGCCACTCTTGTGGGTCCTAGGCCACTCCTGGGTATGATTCCCCGTTTGAATCTTATTCAGTTATAGAGAATTCGAATTTTCCTGCGCCGGATTCCAAGAGTATTCAAGTGCCTTGGTCCGACCGAGGCAAAGGGGCAACTCGGGTTACCAAGGTATTGACGGCTTAGGTCGCGAGGTATAAGGATGGCTCGGGTAACCGAGGTATGAGAATGGCTCGGGCTGCCGAGGTATAGATGGCTCGGGTTGCCGAGGTATGAGAATGGCTCGGGCTGCCGAGGTATAGATGGCTCGGGTTGTCGAGGTATGAGAATGATTGGGGTTGTCGGGACGACCTGATGCCGCTGAGGGTGATTAAGCTTCGCTGCTTAGTGGGTTTGATAGCTGGTCGACAGGACATTGAAATTGGACTAGATCCAATTATCGATGTGTGCGGTCATTAATGCAATGACGATTTTACTCCTCATCACAAATATATAATAATAGATAATTTTTTATATTTATTAGGGATAATTCGAGAATTTAATGTTATATGGCTGATAATTTGTTTGTCATACCAAACACAGTAATCAATATTACTGTAACATTACCTGTATACCAAACACAGTAATCAACATTACTGGCAATCTATCTAGTAATAATATATTTTGTAGGCAATCCATATTACTATTCAAGATTGCCTAACGATGCACCAAACGCAACCTTAGAATTTGGTAGGTGCATGGCCTGATGCATGAATTAGCATATGAGAGTCTCTCCAGAGCAATATAACGAGATCGCTCGGCCCGGCCAAGGATTTAATGTATAGCAAGACCTGCTTCTCATTGCAGCTTTCAAGGAGAGTTATATAAAAATTTTATGAGTCTTTGAGAATTAAATTTAATTCAATGAACAGAGTGAGTTCAATAAGAGCATACTTTTACTGATGATATGCGCGGAGATTATCCGAGTTCCACATCTGAGGAATAGATTTTCTATCCAAATCTTGGAGTTTGTAGGTGTCGGATCTGATTACTTCCGTCACTTGGTAGGGACCTTCCCAATTCGGGAACAATTTTTCTTGCACCAGTGGTTTCAAGATAGATGCCTTTCGAAGCACCAGATCACCGGAGAGGAAAAACTTTCCTCGGACTCTGATGGAGTGATAACGAGCTACTCTTTGCTGGTAGGCGGCCATCCGGATTCGGGCCTTCTCCCTGACTTCTTCTATTAAGTCAAGATTAGTTCGGAGCTGCTCGTCATTGGATTCTTCTGAATAGCCTTCCACACGAGGGGAGGGGAGTCCGACTTCCACAGGGATGACAGCCTTGTACCGAAAGCCATCTTGAATGGAGTTTGCCCTGTGGGTACTCTTTCAGTAGTTCGGTATGCCCACAACACATGGTGGAGTTCCTTGGCCATCTGCCTTGCGCCCGGTTGAGCCGAGCTTTAATTCCCTGCAGGAGAGTTCGGTTGGTTACCTCGGCTTCTCCATTAGCTTGAGGATGTCCGACCGATGTCAGGCTATGGAGAATGCTATGGTCCTCGCAGAACTCTCGAAACTTAGGGTTGTCAACTATTTCCCGTTGTCAGTGATATAGTATGGGGAAGACCGAAGTGGCAGATGATGGACCTCCACACGAAGTCTTTAGCACGGACTTCGATTATCTGGGCGACTGCTTCGGCTTCAACCCACTTAGTGAAATAATCAATTGCAACAAATAAAAACTTCCTTTGCCCCGTTGCGAGGGGAAAGGGCCAAGAATATCCATTCCCCACTTGGCGAAGGGCCAGGGGATGATATGAAGTCAGGTGCGCCGAGGGGAGCCTCTGGACATTTGAATGACTCTGGCATGAATCACAAGTTCGAACGAGGCCATCAGCATCTTTTTGCATCGTCGGCCAATAATACCCTTGGCGCAGCACTTTGTGGCATAGGGCTGACCACCGAGGTGATTGCGCAGATACCTTCGTGGACCTCCGAAGAGCATAATCGGCCTCTGTTGGTCGGAGGTATTTGAGCAGCAGCATTGAGAAGGACCGCTTGTATAGCCGATCATCAATCAGGACATAATGAGATGATTGCATTTTCAGCTTCCTTGCTTCCTTTCTATCAGTGGGCAGCAACCCTTCTTTGAGGTACTTATGCAGGGGGTCCATCCAGGATGGTTCGGTGTCAACCTGCATCATCTGGTCAGCATTGGCATGCTGGGCCTCTCCAGGACCTCCAAGTGGAATTTTCGCTCGAGGTCCATTGACTCCATAGTTGCCAGGAGGGACAGAAGGTTGGCGCGCGTGTTTTTAGTCCTTGGGATCTGGACAATTTTAAATTCATCAAAATAGGAGGATAGATCGCGCACCTTTTGAGATACCGAATCATACTCAGCTCTCAGCCTCGAATTCTTCTGCACCTGGCCGGCCACCAACTGAGAGTCGGTGTAGGCGATCAGCTTATTGACCTTAAGCTCGTGGGCGATTCGGAGTCCAACAAGTAGGGCTTCATACTCTACTTCATTGTTTGAAGCCAGGAAAGAGAAGCCGATGCCGTATTCGAAAGTTGCGCCCTCGGACTGGTGAGGACCAGATCGGCGCCAAACCACCCACTGGAGGATCCATCGGCGTGAAGCAACCATGGGGCGCTGGGCTTTGGTTGTCCAGGGGTATCCGAAGCAGAGCCATCTTCGGGTATGGTGCATTCGAGGAGGAAGTCTGCTAGAACCTGGGCTTTAATGGCTGGACGAGGCTGATACTGAATGTCGTGCTCGCTCAGCTCGATAGCCCATTTGGTCATTCTCCCTGACGCCTTCGGACGATGGATAATTGCCTTGAGGGGTTGGTCAGGACGATGACAGTGTGCTTGGAAGTATGGCCGCAGCTTTCAGACCGATGTCACCAGGGCTAGGACCATCTTCTCACTCGAGTGTACCTCGTTTCAGCGTCTTTGAGTAGTTTGCTGACGTAATAAACAGGTTTTGGACTCTGTTCTCCTCTCTGGTTAGCACCGAGCCGACGGCGTTTTCGAAAATTGCCAAGTATAGATTCAATACTTCCCCTGGCTTCGGGCTGCTGAGGAGGTGGTGAGCCGAGGTATTTCTTGAGACTTCAAAAGACTTCTGGCAATCTGGGGTCCATTGGAAACTTTTGGCCAACCAAAGCGCTTTGAAGAAAGGAAGGCATTTCTCGGCTGACCGAGCAATGAAGCGGCTGAGGGCTGCTATTCTTCTAGTGAGGCGTTGCACGTCCTTGACCGACCCGGCGGGGCCATTTGTTGCAGGGCTTGGATCTTCTGAGGATTTGCCTCGATGCCTTGCTGAGAGACCATGAAGCCAGGGAATTTTCCGGAGTTAACTCTGAAAGCACATTTGGTGGGGTTGAGCCTCATTTGATACTTTCAAAGCGTGGCGAAGGTCTCCGCGAGTCCTCGACGTGCTGGGATGCCTCCTTGCTTTTTACCAGCATATCATCAATACACCTCTATGTTTCGACCGATTTGCTTCCTTGAAGACTTTGTTAACCAGCCTTTGGTAGGTGGCACCTGCATTTTTCAAATCAAAGGACATAACTCGATAGCAATAGATACCTCGGTCGGTGATGAAGGCGGTTTTCTCCTCGTCTTTGGGCGCCATTCGGATCTGGTTGTAGCCTGAATAGGCATCCATGAAAGTCAGCATCTGATGGCCCGAAGTTGAATCAACGAGCTGGTCGATCCGCGGAAGAGGGAAGCTATCCTTTGGGCAGGCCTTGTTGAGGTCAGTGAAGTCGATATAGATTCTCCATTTGCCATTGACTTTTTCACCATGACCACATTTGCCAGCCAGTCGGGGTAATTAACCTCCGAATAAATTTGGCTTTGATGAGTTTATCTACTTCTTCGATGGCTTTTTGGCGCTCGGGGCGAAGCTCCTTTTCTTCTGCTTAATTGGCCTGAATGTCTCGTCCACGCTGAGGCGGTGGACCAGGACGTCTGGCTGATTCCGGCATATCCGATGCAGACCAGGCGAAGACGTCAACATTCCTCCGAAGGAATTCAATTAATTCTTGCCGAAGCTTTCCTTCCAGCTGTGACCCGATCTTTATGGTTCGATCGGACCGAGCCTCATCAATGGTACCTCCTCCAGTTCTTCGGCTGGCTCTCCTCGTTGCTTGGCGAGATCTTCCCGAGCGTCCAACCCATCCACCTCGGGCTTCCTGGACTGGAGGTCGGCGATGAAGCAATGCCGAGCTATGATCTGACTTCCTCGAACAACCCCCACTCCCCATTCGGTGGGGAACTTCATGGCGAGATGGGGAAATGAAATGATAGCCTTGAGAGATATTTGCCCCGGCCTACCGAGGATGGCATTGTAAGGAGACCGAAGCTTGGTCACGAGGAAATCCATGAGCATGGTAGCCACGCAGGCCAGGTGCCGGCTCGGATTGACAGAGTGATGACTCCTTCAGGAATTATGGAGTCGCCTGTGAAGCCCACTAGGGTGGACTCCACGGGTCGGAGGCTTTCTACCCGAATTTTAATCTCACAAAGGCATCAAAGTACAGAACATTAACAGAGCTTCCACTATCAATCAAGATACGGTGTACATCATAATTGTTCATATTCAAAGATACAACCAAAGCATCATCATGGGGGTACTGTACCTTCCGAAGGTCTTCATCAGAGAAAGCGAGCTCATCAACTCGAGCTTTCTTTGGCGGGCTTTCCTCCTCGCTTGGCCAAGAAGGGGAGCCGGCGCCGTTATCACATTAACATTACCGATAACCGGGGATTCGACGGAGGAAGCTGGAGAGGCTCGGGTTGGCGATTCTCCTCATTGTTCGGCTCAGGGGGCCCTCTGAACCGTCCAGTCTACCCCATCGGATCAATTGCTCGATCTCGTTCTTGAGCTGCCACAGTCCTCGGTATCATGCCCGTAGTTCCGATGAAAGCGGCAGTACTTGGCGGGTCCCTCCGAGTCGCATTGCCTCGAGAGGAGGAGGCGAGGAATTTGCTGTTCGATCTCCATCAGGATCTGCGCTCTTGGCGCTGTGAGGAGGGTGTAACGGTCGAACCTTCGAGCCGGACTTCGAGTTCGGTCTCGAGGCGGCGCGGAGGAGCTTATGGTGGCGAGGCGAGCTAGCGCGGTGGGCCCGTTGCTTGTCCGAGCCCTTTGCCTCCTTCAGCTGCTCAACTCGAGCTGACCTCCTTGATTCTTCAAACCTGGCGTATTTATCCGCCAGGGACATCATGTTCGAAAGGCTCTTCGGGTAGTTAACCTCTAGAGCCAGGTAGAAGTCTCCTTCTTCGACACTCCTCCGGCCAGGCGGACATGGCCACCTCGTGGTTGAGATGGTCGACTTCTAAGAAGGCCGTGTTGAAGCGGCCGAGGTAATTCTTTAGTGATTCCCCTCTCTGCTTGACCTCAAGAGGGAATCGGATCTCCGTCACTGGCGATGGCTACTGACGAACTGGCTGATGAGCAGACAGCTCAGTTGTCAAAGGAATCAATGGAACTGGCTTCAGGCTGTTGAACCAGGTTCGGACAGATCCCCTTAGANAATAGCCGTTGGGATTAAAATAGATAAAGATAAAGTTAGAGTCGTTCTGACAGTTCTGGAGCCATGTCTGACATTCTGGAGTCGGCTCTGGCTTTTCTGGAGTCGGCTCTAACTCGAAATAATTTAATCCGCTCGATCTGGAGTCGTCTCTGACTTTTCTGGAGTCGACACAAAATTCTTCTGGAGTCGACTCTAACAGACTGGGAGTCGACTCTAAGTCGTGGCCTGAAAATCCAACGTTCTGTTGTTTCTGATAGAGTTGGCTCTCACAGTCCCGGAGTCGACTCTAAGTCTGTGTCGTTTTCCGTAGTCGGCTCTGTGATTCCATGTGTCGACTCTAATGTCTGCAGTCTTACCTTGACATTAGATTCAAACCAGAACTTGATTCCTTCTGATTTTGATCATCAAATAGACTTATAATCTGAAAAACTTAATCAAAATCATTAGTAACATCAATGTATACTCAAATAGTTTTGTTAATCATCAAATCCTCAATTGGGTCAACATGGTTGAGATGGTCGACTTCTAAGAGGGTCATATTGAAGCAACCGAGGTAATTCTTCAGCGATTCCCCTCTCTCGCTTGACCTCGGAGAGGGAATCGGATCTCCATCGCTAGCGACGGCTGCTGACGAACTGGCTGATGAGCAAACAACTCAGTTCGTCAAAAGAATCAATGGAACCTGGCTTCAGGCTGTTGAACCAGGTTCGGGCAGATCCCCTTAGAGTGGAGGGGAAGGCTCGACACAGGATCGCATCCGACGCTCTGTGGAACATCATGATGGATGTGAAGCTGCTCAGGTGGTCATCGAGGTTGGTGGATCCATAGTACGGCTCGATGGTAGGGAGCTTGACATGAGGGGGAATCACTTCCCTCATGATCCTCTTAGAGAAGGGGATGCCCTGCTCCGCTTTCGGTTGGGACGAAAGGGCTTGTCTGATGGCGTCTAACTCCTGACGCCATTCCCAATGCATCTCCTGCATCTGTTGCCTGATCCCTTCATCCAGAGTGGTAGGAGGGATCGGGTGATGGGAAGATGGTAGGGGTGTCGAGTTCTGGGAAGACATTGGAGAGGGAGAATGAACCTGCCTAGATCTGAGCAGGCTCTTCCCTCCAGCTTGCTGCAGCGCTGGCTTCGCTTTTGCGGGCTAGTGATGATAATCCACTGCTTCCGATGGATTAGAGGAAGAGATCGCTGGCAGAGCAGGGGTAGCGGCCTCTTCATGAAGCTGAGGAGCAGGGATGGCGGGGCCAGGGGTCGCTTGGAGCCCCTGGACCAGCTAGGTCAATGCCTGGACCTGCTGAACCAGAGCGGCGAATTGGTCCAGCATTACCGTCGTTGTCGGCGGCGAAGGAGTTTCAGCTGGCGGTGGCGGTGGAGGTACCGCACCACTGATCGGATCAAGCCTTTGAGAGGCGGTCTGATCATGAGCCTCGGACTTGGCTCTTCTTCGATTGGCCATTAGAGGATGCTTCCTCTAGTTCTTTGAGTGTTGTCTCCTGGATCACAAGTTTATGGGACTTGAGGCCTCCTTCTAGCGCCAATCTGTTGCCGCAGAAATCAGTTTTCTGACTCGAGTGCGCTTCCGGCTCCTGATCCGGATGCGATCTCATCGCCTCGGGGCGGAACCTGCAAGATAGTCCGCGCGCAGAGGGTGCTGTGGGGGTTGCCCTCTGCGGAGGACCATCCGACGCTCAAGTCAGTGAGATTCACAGCAAGCAGATGTGAGGAGAAGACTCTCACAGAAGAGCTCCCCTAGATGGGTGTTCTCTCAAGAGCCCCCGAGCTCAGATGGAGCTGCTCTCGGTATAACAATGAGTGAAAATGAGTAAGTGTTCAAGCATCCGTACCTGAGAGGTTGGAGGGCAGCGGTATTTATAGGGATCACCTGATTCTTTGGGCGTATCGCGAGGGGAGGTCTGAAAGCCGTTAGGATTCAGAACGGACTCGAATCAAGTTTGTTATGAGGTCAGTAGGATACGTATCTTGTCAGTTATAGGATCGACGACTGGGAGAGTTGGTTGATGCCTTGAGATTCAACGATTACATAGGTTCTAGGCCACTCCTGTGGGTCTTAGGCCACTCCTGGGTATGATTCCCTGCTTTGAATCTCATTTAGTTATAGTGGATTCGCACTCTCCTGCGCCGGACTCTGTTGAGGCATTCCAGCGTCTCGGCCGGGCCGAGGTGAGGGGCAATTCAGTTTTCTGAGGTATAGAATAGCTTGGTTTGTAGAGGTGTAGGGATGGCTCGGGTTGCCGAGGTATAAGGATGGCTCAGGTAACCGAGGTATGAGAATGGCTTGGGCTACCGAGGTATGGATGGCTCGTGTTGCCGAGGTATGAGAATGGCTCGGGCTACCGAGGTATGGATGGCTCGGATTGCCGAGGTATAAGAATGGTTGGGATTATCGGGACGACATAACGCCGCTGAGGGCGATTGGATTTTGCTGCTTAGTGGGTTTGACAGCTGGCCGATAAGACGTTAGAATTGGACTAGGCCCAATTACCGATGTGTGCGATCATTAATGTAATGACGATTTTACCTTTCATCATTAAATTTAGCTCTTTCATAAATTATTGGTTTTTAATATCATATTATAGAATCTTAATGTGCACACTTGACTTTATTATAAATATATTAGTGGTTGATGCAATTTTATAAAGAGCCATGGTTGAAGTTAGAATTAATTTAAGTAAAAAAAAAAGTTTTGTACACGCCATTGATTAAATGGTAAGCTTGATGGTGAATATCCAATAAGCTGCATTTAAATTTTATCTTAAATAAAGTCCAAATTAATTGTTTAAGAATTACAATATTTTAAAATAATTAATGATAAATCCTCTACTACGGATTTTCGGAATTTCCTCGTCTCAAGTCACGTGTCTCGCAACTGGCGAGACCACAGGCTTGGAAGGAATATACACCGCTACACCAGGCGGTGACTCGATTCATTCCAAGGGTTTTAGCCCCGAGCGTCGTTTTTAATCCACTCGAGTCGAGCTCGCGGTCTCGGATTCCCATTTCACCCTGTCCCTAATCAAGGGTTTCTTCGGGGCGAAGGGACGATCCAGTCGTTGTGCTTCTTCTCACTTCGGATCGTTTCATTTCGATTCGATTCTTTGTCGGCGGCGAGATGAAGCTCGCGGGGCTGAAAACGGCGGAGAACGCTCATGACCAGTCTATTTGGGCGGCGGCGTGGGTTCCGGCGACGGAGGAACGGCCAGCGCTCCTCCTGACCGGGTCCCTCGACGAGACGGTCCGGCTCTGGCGCCCGGACGAGCTCGCCGCGGTTGGGCCGCCCTCCCTGGGCCACTCCCTCGGGGTGATCTCTGTTGCCGCCCACCCTTCCGGCACTGTGGCCGCCTCCGCCTCCCTGGACAGCTTTATCCGGGTGTTCGATGTTGACTCCAACGCCTCCATTGCCACCCTCGAGGCCCCTCCCTCCGAGGTCTGGAACATGCAGTTCGACCCCAAGGTGAGGCCGTTCTGACGTTGTGTAGGAATAGGGCTTCAATCTTTTATTTAAAGATAATGAATATTCCCATTGTTAGAGATAATTATTTATAATAGTAAACTTATCATTTGTAGATACGTTTTCTACATATCTACAAAGAGAGGGACTTGTCTGTTCATGGGCATTTCTTGTTTATAAAATTAATATATATCCTAGAAGAATGTCTCTTGATTGTACTGAATAGCTTGGCTCTCTTTTATCGGGATGGTTGTTATATTTGCATTAGCTTACTTAAAATCTAATATTTATTTTATGGACCAATTTTTGAAAGTACCTCAAATGAGATTCAAAATTGAGTCATCAGGCCCATGTGCCAGTTAGAGGATGTGGGTGTAAGGGAGTAGGTGGAATAATGAGCATGGCACTTTAAGGTCTATGAAGACTTGGAAATTTGCCACTAGAAGGCTTTTAATGAAATTTAAAACTATTTAATACAACCATCCACATGGCCTTAAAGGAAGATAGCTGATTTTCATGTAAAAGAACACTCTCAACTTTACGTATATATATTAGATTTGATATTGCTTTTTTTTTTTTAATGTAAACTTTTTTTTCGGTTGCATTAATGTAAAATGATAATAATATCAGACACTTAAAATGAGTATATTTTTTTTAATGTTGTTAGCCGAAAATCTAATGGAGAGGGGCATTCATGCAAAGATAGGATGAATTGAGGAGTATATGTGCAAGACATGATTTTTTGAGGATAAATATACAATAAGCTATATTTGCAAGGTCATGCATGCAGAAAACTCTTTCTTTGGCAAGTGGAGGGGGAGATGGGATGAGTAGAGGAAGAGGAGGCATAAAGGTTATAAACTATTGGTAGAGAAAGTAGGAAAAGGAATTGAAGGACATGGAGAAAGGAACTAAGGAGACAAGGGAAAAAAGGGAAAATTTTACTTAAATTGCTACTACCAACCATTGGAATTTCGCCACTTGCTGTTCTCCATCCATTTCGAATAGCCAACTAGTGGGCAATTTCCTTCAAGATTGTGTCTCAAGACCTCTCTAACTCCCTCAAAGAGTAGGGTTTGAGGGAGCAGGGAGAGTAACAGATAGATGCTTTTAAGGCTTTTTTCATTCTTGTGCTTGCCTCATTTCATTTGATTTTTCTGCTAATCTGCATGCAACTGCTTGACACATGGATTGCCCAGGTTGGGCCCATGCAGATGCCTGGTGGACCATGGTGACCCAACTACTCGTGGGCACCCAGGCACTGGCGTTGGCCCAATTTACTGCATTCTTCAGGCCAATCAGCATATGCTACACATATGCCATCGCCTAGATGGCATTTGGAAAAACTGCTCCTTGCTTTTATAGACATCTTTTCGTGGGAAAAAGGTATGGAATTTGAAACTTATAGGAGTGAGGTGTTTGACTGCAGAGATTATTCAAAGGTTTATAAGAGTAGGTTTGAAGTTTAATTCATCAATTTTATGCTTAGAGTTATACTCAGAGGCAATACATAATGTCAAATTTTGGGTTTTGTATAATTTAGAGTTTCCAAAGTATGATACTTGTACAGCTATTTCCAAAGACAAGTACCCTCATTTTGCAAGACCATGCATAATACAAAGGTATTTTATGATCTATGCTACATGAAAAAGGGCACAGGAGACATATCCTTACAGTACTAGTGTTGGGCTGCAATTAAATTCAGGCAATGTTCTACATATGAAATTGTGGAGTTTTCAATTATATTGGTCCCAAATGTGGGTGGTGTGGGTTCCAAAGCACCACTTATATTGCCTCTTACATACTATTACATTTTGTGAGAAACATCTGGTCCTGTAACTTTGGTTGTTGATACCTATGTTAATTCAATATCTGTTATCATTTCTGTCATTTGTTCTTATTTTGGAGTTAATAGATTTCAAAATGCTGTATTCTTGTCCAGACCATTCACCCATGGTGGTACATAAGAAACATAGAAGATGTGCATGCTACTACTGTAACAAACATGAGAGCAGTGACTGCTTTAAAATTCTGTGAATATGTAGATTTTATTTGGTTTCTTTTGAATAGTTCTTCTATCTGCTGAAACTTGTTTGCTACAAATGCTATCTTCACCCATCTGAACAACATTCCCTGCCCAATGCATTCCGGTATTAAGCATCAGTTTTAGAACAAATTATCCTGAAACCAGTATTATCAAGAGCCAAATAATTGTATAGAATTATATCCAACTGGTCAATAATGATCATTTTCTGTATAACAATAATAACAATAAAACTTTGGTCCCAAATTAGTTGGTGTTGGCTAATGATCATGTTCTGTTGTAAAAAAAATAAAATGCTGATCATCCTGCTTTGTTTTCCACTTGAGTATAGGATTTGGATAGCTGGCAGTTTGTCATCTTTGAATACAATTATTATTAAATATTATGTTTAGATATCTTTTCATTGGCAACCTCCATGAGACAACATTTTGGTTATATGATTCCTACCATTCCCCACCAAATAAAAATAGTAGCAATGATAATAATTACTCTTCACAATTTCATCAAATTAATCTTGTCCTGCAGGGTACTGTTTTGGCAGTTGCTGGTGGTGGCAGTGCTTCGGTCAAGTTGTGGGATACTGCAACATGGCAGCTCATTGCCAGCCTTGCTGTTCCACGCCCAGAAGGGGCCCGACCTGATAGGACTGGAAGTGGCAAATTTGTGCTCTCTGTTGCATGGAGTCCTGATGGCAAACGACTAGCTTGTGGATCTATGGATGGCACAATTGCTGTCTTTGATGTGGCCCGTGCCAAGTTCCTCCACCACCTCGAGGGCCACTCTGGGCCAGTTAGGTCCCTTGTGTTCTCACCAGTCGATCCCCGTGTGCTCTTCACAGCTTGTGATGACACCCATGTGCGCATGTATGATGCAGATGGGAAGAGCATGGTTGGAGCTATGTCAGACCATGTGGGCTGGGTGCTGAGCGTAGATGCCAGCCCGGATGGTGCAGCCATAGCGACTGGGTCCAGTGATAAGACAGTTCGTCTTTGGGATCTCAGCATGAGAGCTGCTGTGCAGACAATGACCAACCACTCAGCCCAGGTGTGGGGTGTAGCATTCCGGCCACCTGGGGGTACAGGGGTACGTGCGGTGAGACTTGCAAGCGTATCTGATGACAAGAGCATCTCGTTGTATGATTATTCATAAAATATCGATAGAGATGATGGCCATGACCTTGTTAACCGAAGCAGTGTCATGGGGTGTTCTATGTTTCAGTTCCCAGTTAGTTTACTGATAATGCATTTCATTGCAAAATCCAACACCCCATGGATTTTTGTTTGTGTATACTGTCATCTGTTGGTGTGCTAATGCAATTTCACTGACTAAACTGGAAACCTCTCGAGTGTAAACTTTATTACTGGATGTTACTTTAGGGTTATACAGGTTCAGGTCATCTTTTTCTTTTTTTAACCCAGCACTGTTGGTATCCTTTGCTACTTTGGTTTTCCAATGATGGTAATTTGATGCACTTAATGAGTTTATTGTCTTCATATGGTAACATGGAATTTTGTCATATGCCTAGCCTCCAGAGTAACAGGAGAGTTGAGGCCAACTGAATGCCAAGATCACGCTCCATTAGATATATGGTTATTATTTCAGCTTCATATAATTGTGGTTTTGCCCGTATTACTATTTGCTCTGCCACCTTATTCTTAATCATACATCTTCCCTTTTGTTTTTAGAGAAATATAAAATATTGCAATTGATATTTGAGGCCACCTGTAGTTATTTGGAAAGGGTGCAAGAGTGATGACTTGCAGTTCTCTCCAGCAGTTGTTTATGGTGGTCTCAGCGCTCATACATAAGAGAGGCATTCTTCATTTTGTTTGATCATCCTTAATGTGGAAGTGTGTTGACCTGCATTCATCTATCAATATTCGTGAACTTTTTACATCTTGATCTCAAGCTGATATTGACTGTATGTATTGATGCTGGAGTTCTGGCCAACCATCCTCGTTAGGCAAGACAAGCAGGTGAGATGGGATGAAAAGCTAGGTTGATTTTATTAGCTATATATTCAGTTAAAGCAAAATAACCTATTGGAGTCATGTATGTTCATCTTTCATGCAACCTAGCTCGTATAACAAGCTAGAATTTATCTGTTAATGCATGTAAAAAGGTTCCTTTCTTGGTTCAAAGTGAGATTCTTTCTCCAACTTAGAAGAATTACATGAAATATGGGACATTGGAACGATCCTTAGTGTAAATAACAAGCATCTTTTGATAAGAGCATCGAACAACGGAATAAAATCTCTGGAGTTTTGAATGTACTTCAGTCTAAGCAGACTTGTTGCCCGATGGTGGCCAAAAAAAAGTTATTTTTCCATTGCTACCCTTTGTATTTCTTGGTTCTGAAGGCTTGATAAGACAAAAAAAAAAAAAAAGCACAAGTCCTCAGAGTGAGTAATAGAAGGAAAGCTTGGGTTAATTGTGTACCATTGTGGACATCACTTTTGCAATATATAAATTCATGGGCAAAAGTAATTGGGTGGCAACTTTTACGCTTCTAGGTAAATTGCTGTGTAATGTATTGATAAAATGAGTTTGAATGTGATTTATATCATAAAAAAATGACTGGGAGTTTGGAACCAAAGTAATATAATGATGCAAATCATTGAGTTGATCTTCTCATGGTACATTCTGTATCATATTACTCAGAATTGCAAATTTTTTACATAAGAACTTTGATAGAAAAGAAAGTATACTTGCATGGTTTGAAGCATTACATAAAAAATCGATAGGTTAGCGAGAATTGGAAGATCACAAGAATAGGCTGCTCCAATTCATAGCCTACACAAAATTTTACCGAGTATGCCAATTTACTCTTACAATAACAAATGTTCTGTGAATGAAACTTTGATTGGTAGTAACTCTTCAGGATAACTTTGCTTATACCACTCTGACATGAATGATGCTAAGCACCTCCTCACCACATTCTTTGCACAAGCGAAGAAAAATGTGTGCAGACTACTCACAACATATTGCTTCATGTTCTTGCTGTAGCTTCTCCCAAAGACACAGCATCAGCCTTGGGCCTTGATAGTGGGCAAGAACATAATCGGACTCGCAGCCAGCATTGTGAAACCTTTCATCGTTAACATAGTTTACCTCTTGACCACTCCTTTTGAATTCTTGAATCCAAATTCCCATTGCTACATCTTCAAGTTTGAATAGCTAAAACACAATATAATACGAGAACAGAAAAGAATAGTGTAAATGTTTTCAAGTTGTTCTAGACAAATTTCAGGTTCATGGAAGCATGAAGTAATATAGTAGGCTTACTTGGAGATTTCTTTCTTGGTGACCTCGGACAATAAACTTTGCAATATCTCTGGATATAATGTATCCAGGGCCATGAGCCCAAGGTGGATATTTATCATGTGGCCATTCCTGCAACAATGAGTCTCAGAAACTATTTTATCCTTTCAATTAATGAAAAGTTATGGAACCGACTAGTGATCGTTACATAAGACTTGCCGTACCTCTTGACTGATGAACCACTTGCTATCCTTGTCTCTATGGGGTGATGACTCAAATGAGATGAGACCATACAAGAGCCCTTTGGAAACACTTTTGCTGAGGCTAGAAAGGACCTCATCAATCCTGACAAAAGCATCATCATCTGTTTTCATGATAAATTTTGCAGGAAGAATTTTGGTCTGCAAATTTCAAAGAAAGTATATTGTACATAGAAGTAATCGTATGAAAGTAATAGAAAATCGAATAAGAGCCGAAACTTTGATGTCAAATTAATTTGAATTTATGTATGAAAGATCGACCATAAAGCTATTTATTTATTGAAAAGATTGATGGAGAGATATAGGAAAAAGAAAAAAGCTTTATTGATTTAGAGAAAGTAGAGTACCTAGAAAATAATATGATAGATTTTAGAGAAAAAAGGAGTTACCAAAAGTATATAAAATTGATAAAAGATATATATGAGAGCAATAACTATTGTTAAAATAAAAATTGGAGAAACTAGCGAGTTTTCAATTATTATAGGTTTACATCAAGGATCCACCTTAAGTCCGTACCCTTTTGTATTAGTTATGGATGAATTAACCAAACATATTCAAAATATATTTCATGATGTATGTTATTTGTAGACGATATAGTGTTGATTGATGAAACTAAGTCTGAAGTAAATGTTAAGCTAGATATTTAGAGAGAGACTTTAGAATCTAAAGGTTTTAAGATTAGTAGAACTAAAACTGAATACATGAAATATAATTTAGTGAAAGTAAAAATACAAATAAAAAACAGTGAAGATTGCGAGCTAAGAGATACCAAGGAGTAAAAATTTAGGTATTTGAGATTAATTATCCATCAAGAAGGTGAAATAGGTGAAGATGTGAATCATAAAGCTAAAGCAGGATAGATTAAGTGAAGGAGTGCTTGGGAGTATTGTATGATTGACGCATCCCATTAAAATTGAAAGAAAAATTATATAAAACCACTATTATGCCAGTTATGCTATATGAAACAGAGTGTTGGGCAATACTGAAATAACATATGAATAAATTAAGTGTAATAGAAATGACATGTTAAGATGGATATGTGGTAAAATTTTAAAAGATAGAATTAGAAATAAACGTATAAGAGAAATGAGAGAAAATCGATTACGGTGGTTTGGACATATACAATGAAGATCTTTAGATGCTCAGTTAGAAAAAGTGATCTTTTAATGATTCATGTTAAGAATAGAGATAGACCTAAACTAATATGGACAAATAATTAAAAAAGATATAACTATTTGTAATTTAATATTGATTTAGTCCTGAATAGAGCAGAATGAAGGAAGCAGATTCATGTAGCCGACCCATATAGTTGGGAAAAGGCTTAGATGAGTTGAGTTGAGTAGAAGTAATCATATAGAAGCAGATTCATGTAGCCGACCCCATATAGTTGGGAAAAGGCTTAGATGAGTTGAGTTGTTGCAGAAGTAATCATATGGAAGCAGATTCATAGCCAACCCATGTAGTTGGGAAAAGGCTTAGATGAGTTGAGTTGAGTTGTAAAAGAATAATATGCATGAACTAAAAATTACTTGAAGCTTTGATGGTCAATATTTGCAGCAGATGTAAAGAATACTTCAACTGGATTTGAAACAGAATTTATCGCATAACAACCTTTATTATCGCACCCCCCCCCTTCATATTTACCAAATAACACCAGAAAACCCTTAATAAATACAATATCTGTTAACTCTATGTCTAAGATGCATGGTTTTGAATGTAGGCTGTAGCTAAAACAGATAGATTTGCCCCTGCCCTAATGTAATTTAACTTTTATTAATTTTACTTGTGTAATGTTAACACCTACCGTGCAAAATATGAAATGTAAGGTTTTATACAAATTTTCCAAATACAAAATAAGTTAAATAACTGAGGTCAAACATAAAATTAAGATTAATCATATGCATGAACTAAAAATTACTTGAAACCTTGATAGTAAAGGATGACCCCCTTTAATAGAGAAAATTAACATAGCAAGGCAAGTACAGATTGGCCAATTGGATCAGCAAGTTGCACAAAAAATGGGTCAGAACTGGTCAGGTCAAACCTTATGTAGAGTTGGATTCCAGTTGACCTCCGCATCTAACACAACCATGTTTGTGTGTGTGTAAGTTTTATATCGTTAGTATTTATGATGATATACCCAAACAAAATAGAATACTTTAGTATTTACTGGTGTTATATGCTTGAATGTGTATAACTACTGGCAACACCTACAAGCCTTCAAAATACTGTTTTATATTCTGCAAAAAGATATGAATTTAAGGTAAAGAAGAAAGCCTTAATTTTACAAGAAAGTGTTTCTTACCCCGAGGATGCAAACTGCAATGGTCTTCAAAGTGATCAAGCTGTAATAGTCAACAAAAGGCATCAGCTGGATATCTCCATATGTCTGAGCTTCTCGCCACAGTTCCAAATTGACTTGCTTATTCTTGTGCTGCATGTTGAAGATGTAAAACTCATCGAGCAGCATGAGTTATCATAAAGATCATGAAAAGTGGAAACTTAGCTTAGAGAGTAGCATAATAGGAGAATTAACCATCTCTAGAGCATTGTGAAAGTATGCATGGTGTAACTTTGTGCGTAGATGCATGTCAAAGAATGAAAATAAATATTCTTCTTTACCAATGTGCGAAGTAAACCAGCTGAGCTTTTTTTTTCTTTTTTTTTTGAGAAAAAGAGAGCAAGGAAAAAAAAAAACTAGGTCTGCAGTTTCATTTATGTAGAAACAAGATGAACCTTGTTGATATATTTCATAGTGCAGATAAAGCTTTATTTGGCAGTAAGTAACTGCTATGACAGTGTATGGAGAAGAAATGATCCAGAGGAAGAGACAAAACCATCTCTGAAGTGTGTGAAACAGAAAATTGATCCCACCATCATGCCAAGGTGCCATGGTGGTGTGAGATTACCTCTTATAAAAGGAAAAGATTGTGGGTTGGCGATGAAGAGGTCTGCGAAAAATGGAAATCAACATGAAGAACGCAACAAGATGACAATAAAAATACCAATAAAAAATCCCTTTCTGTTCATTTATAAGAATTTAAATATAAACATCTACACATGATACTATAAGATCTTATATAGCACTGAGGCCTAGATGTGGCAACTGCACACTGAGTACTTAGGTTTCCTGCAGGATAAGTAGAAGTTGACTAAGGAAGATTGCTTAAATGAACAATAAGGCTTAGATAATAGTGAAACAAGAATGAATGCATGAAGTTCAGATCATATTCATAATTGATGTGATTTAGTATCTCAGTTATGCGTAAGGCAATTTATTCATCGATAAAAATGCATGAAGAATGACGAATGATGACATGTAGTACTAATTGTCTACTTAAAACTATACACGTATCAGTTAATAATGTTTAGAGTCAATGCATGTTTATTTAATTTTGGATTGTAACTCTTCAGCAAATCACTTAAGGCTTAATATTTCTAGAAAGGATTTGACAGCAGGTTGAGATAATGCAGATGGATAAAAATTTACCACAGGTAAAAGATCAAGGAATAACATTGTTGTAACTAAAATTATTGCATCAAGCAAATCAAATTTTATAAAGCTTGTCCTAGTGTGGCCCATCTGAACACCCCATCTAACAGATTTTAGGTATTCTGTCATGACTTTGGTAACACATTATAGCCAGTTGGCTGGACCCTATCAACAGGACGACAGCTAAAAATCTCAACTCTATACTCCTGTGGTTTCTCCATGAGCTCAAAAAATCGCAAAAATGCTTGTAGAAAGGGAAACTTTGTGAAAATGAAGATTGTGGACATCGAGCAATATTTTCTCATGTCAGCAAACTTTCAGAATCATCTTCTAAGGGTGACTTAAGTCCTCAAGAAATCTTGACTTTCACTAGTATTTTTCCCTTAGAATTCTATTTTCATCAATAATGCTCAATTTCCATTACTATCTGTCCTGAACAGTTCGATTGTCTGTCAACTACAACTCGTGATAAACCGCATTGAAATGTACAAAGCACGTGGTAGAAGAAAGTGAAGATAGTGCAGATGGAGGTAAGTGAGCCACAACGAGTGCTGATGGAAAATAAAAATGCAGACACTTAGCCACATAATTTTTCAAATAGTTGACCATGACATATCTTAAATCAAGCCGAGTTCACTTACAAGACCAGTTAAGAACCGCACAGCAACACTGCCCGAACGAACTGCTTCATATTGCATCCAAGATCTTCTCAAAGCCATTCTACGTTCAAAATTGTTTGCAGCTGAAGATACACCAACCAGCATCAAAATCCGTTTTTTAGGAACTGGTGGAGCTTTGAGAACATTGACATCACCACTTAAATCAAGATCTATAGAGACCGGCAATCCATTAGCCAGGGATGACAAGAGGTCCAAATCACCTGACACCCAGACTTCACTAACCGACCAAGGCTCAAGCCTCTGCAAACATAAACATTCAGCATCAACTCTAAACTAAAGCTAACATCTCCCCATAGCTGATTGAAGTAAATTTTGCTTCTTACCTCCCTATATGCAAAAGATGTCTCATGCCTTCCATTTACTGTCAAATGAAATCCTTCCAACCCAGCCCACATTGTCGCAGTAAAGGGATGCCCTTCAACAAATGGGGAGCCAACACTCAAGTGGGAAGAATGCTTCAATTTTTCAGCAGGGTTTTTGCCATCAGGCATACTCCCATTTCCATTCTCTGGAATCACAGTCTCACCCAATTGCTCGTTGCATCGAACAAGCTCATCAACTGCATTCATTTCAAATATTGTGACAACAATACTTCTTTTGTGACAACAATTTCAATGTTCTGAAACAAGTTCATCAAAAACACTGATGTATTTCAGTATTTATCAGGTTTCATCAATCCAAAAACAATATAACCAAACCACATTTACAATGTGGAGTTATCAAAAGTTATTCGAAATTTCTTCATGCTTGAAAAGGTGCCCATATTGTTCCAAGAAGTTACCTTTAAGACTGGCATTGGCGGCGGCCGAGTCATGAGCCGGGCACTGCTCCCATTCTCCCCATCCGCCCTCTACCGTCCATGAATTCTGAGCCACGAGCGGGCCTTCTCCTCCCAAGCTAATATTGCAACGGAGAACGATAGGCGGCTCCAGCTCGCCATCGGGAAGGCCAGATCCGACAAGCTCGATCCCAAACCTACTGCTACCATTCTGACCAGTGGGAATCCCAACCACAGTGACCGCAGAGTCCTGCACGAACCCACACGGGATCTCCAGAGAGCTCCCGCTGCCATTAACCGCGAAGGGGCAACTTTTCCTCTCGACCTCGGCATTGGAACCGCCGGAAAGCGCTGCCTTTTCTTCGGCTTCGGCATCGAGGGCAGCGAGAAGCTCCGACCAGGCGGCTGCAGCCTCCCGGACGCCGTCAGCGGTGCCGGGAAGGGCATCGGAGCGGAGGAGGAGAGGCCGCATGTGTGCCCACGCGAGCTTCGAGCTGGGGTCGAGTTGGGGACTGCGAGTGGAGTTGGGAGAAGGGAAGAGGACATCGAGGCCCGGGAGGGAGGGGAGGAGGCGGGGTTTAGGGGAGAAGGGAGGAGGAGGTGGCGGGTGGCTCCGGCGGGGAGACGAGGCAGCGATGGCGGCAGCCGTAGTGGTGGCGGAAGTGGAGAGGGGGAAGAGCGCGTAGCGGAGCAAGAGGAGGAAGGCGAGGGCGAGGATGACAGAGCCGCCGGTCCATTTCTTCATCTCCCACTGGCATCGATGGGAGAAGGCGAAGAAGAAGAGAAAGGGAAGCTAAAAAAAGCTCAAAGGCGAGGTTTTTGGGCTGGAATCTGAGGCTCTATCACCAGTAAAATCGGCAACTCGCCGACATTGCCAGCTTCTGAAAGAAGAACGAGGAGATCTCTTACAGGAGAAAGAGAACCTAAAGATTGTTCCTTTTTTCTGGCAGCCATCGGTCTGACTCAAGTTAGGTCAGCGTCCAATGTCAAGTTTTATACAAATCCAATTCAAAGTCTGGTCGACCATCATCCATCAGCAGATTGACGAGCTTACATTCGATCCGGTTGATTTAGACCCCATCTTCTTCCTGCCTGGAGTTCAGGCAATAGAAAAAATTAATTCCCATTTGAAAGCCTCAACTAGGACACAATATTCCTTTTAAAATGCGATTTTTTTTATATAAATTGCTATAAATTGAAGTTTTAAACTGTGGTCAATATCTTCTTCTTCTTCTCTTTTTAAGGTGCTCCAGCTATGTCTTAAACTTTTTAATATACTTAGAAAGTACAAAGTGTTGGGTGGTTAGCTTTGCACTGCTTTTATTTACTTGAAGCTGCATTTTGAGCACTATGAAATTTTTTTTTTTTTTTTTTTATCGAAAGATCACATCAGTTTAGGGTGACACAAGCCAATCTATCAGAGTATAAAAGTTGGAAACTGCCCCGTCAGAATCCAGAATGGTTGGCCACACTAGCGACAATCCAATCAGCCGCAGTTGGCTTCTCTATAAGAATGACGGATCTGAATCACGGTGAGAGTATCCCCCTCGAGGATAATACGACAAGTGCCGAGGCTGCGAATAGCACAGGAAACCCAAGCCCAAGCAGCATAAAGCTCCGCAAGCGGTACTGAGGAATCCAGGAGACTAAAACCACCAGCAGATAGCAGAGCTCCATCAGATCTCTGAATGACATAACCCGATCCGGCAGATCTACCACGAACACGCCCATCAAAGTTGATTTTGACGAACCTTGGAGGAGGGGTACCCAGAAAATAAGGACCAAACGACGGTGTGCTACCGGGGCAGTATGGGAACCCCAGGGGCCAGGACAATCACCATAACGAACCAGATGCTAGGAGATGTACTCGGTAGATAAGGACAAGGCAACCCTCATCACCCTATGCGATGGGGCATACTCATGCGTAAAGACAATCCGGTTCCGGAATAACCAGATTTGGTAAGCAATGTAAGCCCTCGTCGAACCCTGCTTACAGCAGCCTCTCTTGACATCCTGCTTGATCAAATCAAGAAAGGAAAGACAATGAGAAGAGGAGGCACCATCCCAAGGCCGGTCTCCAGCAATCTTCCAAATATGGCTTGCCCTGAGATAAGTGAAGATGGCGTGATCCACCAACTCCTCCTCCAAGCCGCATAATGGACACGTGGGTTGGATCCTTAGGCCACGTCTAGAAAGCACGGAACATTTAGGAAGACACTTTCGTGCAAGCTTCCAAAGAAAAGATGAACCCTGGGATGAATGGGAAAACACCAAATCCAAGCCATATCAACCAAAGGTTGGGTGCATGCGGCAAATAGGATCGCCTCCAAACCCTGATGTCGGGGGAATGACTTGGTGAAAGGGGAATAGAAACAATACGACGAATAAGCTCCTCTCCAAAGAAAAATTGATGGTATTTCATTTATTTCTTATCCGTTGGAGGAAAATTTAATGACGTGCATGCCTTACTAGTAATCTTAAGATAATTATTCACTTCAAACAAAACCACTTGTATTGATTTAATAGCTTACATTTTTTATATTATTAATTTATTTTCCCAAAATATTCATTTGTATATTTTAATGAGTTAATTGTCTTGATTTGATGGGTTGTGATTTTAGCTCAATTCAGAATGAATTTGATTCTTGCTTTGTCAATTGTTAGCCATAAATTTGATGGATTGGATTGAGAGCAGAGGCAAATGCTTAGACTGAAATTACCACCCCTATAGTAAAAGTCATGATCTTATCAAGAAGTACCAAATTCAGATTATATATACACCCTTAACATACCTCCCTCTCATATATCAAAATGGCAAGTCTCTTTCTATGTCAAAGGATAATATTATGGTACTTTTTTTTTTAATTTAAAATATTAATTATTTGATTTGATTTTAATAGATATCGATTTATCATATGAAAATTGCTTTTAATAAATTATATGCATGATTAGTATGGTAAATAAGTAATACTTTATGATTGGTTTTAAATGTAATCAAAATAATTTTTTGCTTTTGTTCCCTACCATTCTCTCTCTTTCCATTCATCTTTCTCTCATATATCATTTTCAGTCGCTCTCTGACTTTAATTTGACTCCTGATTATGAAAATGTATTGAAACAACATCATACTTACCTGAAAACTCTAGTTGGTTCCTTTCTCTTTCTCACATCAATAACCTAAGAATTCATCCAAAATGTGCAAGAAAGATTGTTCTTGAGATTGATTGGTCAACAAAAGAGAAATTTGTGTTGAGAAACGGTAAAAATATCATAGCGTGTAGAGCAGGGAAGAAAATATTTTATTGCTTCTATTTTCTAGTAGGTTACAAGTTTACAAGGAAGATCATTAAAAAAAAAAAGGAGAGATTTTTTTTGATTTATTAATATTTTTCATCTCTATTTCAATTTTAATAGTTGACAAGCTTTTTTAAAAAACCTTTATTTCTTCTCTATGAAGTAAAGAATAAAAGATTTTTTTAAGAAAGAAGGCGGTTCTTGGGTCATCAGCCAATTAAATTATTAATAAAATATTTAAATGGCGGTTTATTTTTTTTAATTGTTTAAAAAATATTAAGGGGTTTTATATCTAAAGCTTTGATCAAAACTATACTCCTAATGGCTTTAATCATATGTTCTGTGAGAATACAAACAATCAAATGGGCATCTTGTTTGACATAAGTGAGAGGCACAAAGGGCTATTAAAAGAAATTGGACTAAAAAATTGAATTGGTTTAAACTTAAACTAAATCCAAATAAACGCGACAAGATCACCATCAATGGTCATTCCAGCGGTCAAAAGTTATCTATGGCAGGTAGCCATCAACTCAGAAGCAAGAGTAGCGCCAAAATCGCTAGCAATTCTGCTTGCAATCTCGTGCTACAAATAAAACTATATCCATGGAGTCCCCATCACTCTCTTAATAATAAGAAACA
>UESW01001503.1:112694-214246 GCA_900491605.1 Calamus simplicifolius
CGTCGGGTCGCACACCCCACCGCACTGCATGTTGAGAGAAAAGAGGTTATTATGTTCCTAAGTGGACGAGTGGGAGATTGTTGGCCTGGGTGCTAATTAATGCGTCCACTCGAATCCGAAGAGTCCCATAAGTGGGGGACTCTTCGGAATAGGAGCAGACTCTTCGGAAGATAAGCCTCGGGCTTATCCGTCTGTGAGAGCCCTCTTTTTAATGAGAGACCGAAGGTGTCTTCTGGGAGATAGAAGTCTTCGGAGAGGAAAGGTGTTCTGAGAGAAGGACACAAAGGCTCTTCCTCCTCTTTCCTATGGCACCGCGGCTTAGGGGTGTGGATGCATTGAGGACTCTGGTAGCCCTCGACGGCCGACGATCCCGTTTCCGCTGCTGTTTCCGCTGCTGCCAATATTGAGGTATGTCCTTTATCTTTGGCACCTTCAACGGTACCTTCACCTTCCAAATGAATTAAAATAATAATAATAAAACGGCGTAACTGTACGTAACTTGCATCAATTAATTTCCTTTTCCCACTCGGTAGATTGTTCACGCCACTGAAAACAGAGATATAGCGTGCCGGGCTGTATTAATCAAAGATGACGACTGTGATGCTCCTCCTAATAGTCTCACATTAGAAAATTAGGAATTGATTGAGTGGTTTATAACCGGTTAAGCAAGAAGGATAAGGCACCAATTGGATCCCTTTTTGAGCTGTGATGACCTAAGTTGGTGTTGACCTTGTCCGTCTTGCTTTCTTGTAACGAAATGGGCCCGTGGGCCCGAATCGTTACAACGACTCATCTCATTGTAGCGGAAGCAGTCCGACAATGGAAGGCAGCGGATCATTGGTGAGCTTGGAGGCTACCAAAGTCTTCAAAGATGTGCTAAATCGAAAAAAGATCGAAGGTTCGAAGGAGAAAATACGGGTTCTGAGAGAGGAACGCCAACCAAACGCTAGCTCGATAATTCTCTCTCTGTTTTCCCTATTCGTAAGAGATGCAGAACACCAAGAATTTTGCTCTCTTTTAGGAATAAGGAAAACACTTTGTACACCGCCTCCGGTGCAGCAAGGCCTACGTGGCCTGCACAGCTCCTTCCTATTGGTCCACATGGATCTCATGTGGCCTGACATGATGGGACAGAATAGCAGAGAGATAATGTTACTTTTTAATCGTACATCCATTAAAAGTCGTTCAGCCTTTTCACCATTGGTGTGAAGACGAAAATACCCTTTCCCTCCAGCTTACTTCAACCTGCCATCTTATTTGGATTTTGTTGATAAAAAATCGTAAGGTTCTGGCCTGGAAGAAGAGTATCCGAAGGAGTGGCAAAGCTCTGCCAGACGACATCCTAGTTCAAAACTTTAAGACAAAGCATCAGTTTAAACCCACGACACCCTAGCTAGAAACCCACGACACCCTGGTTCATAACCCACGACACCCTGGTTCAAAACCTTAAGACAAAGCATCAGTTCAAACCCACGACACCCTAGTTGGAAACCCACGACACCCTAGTTCATAACTCATGACACCCTAGTTCAAAACCTTAAGACAAAGCATCAGTTCAAACCCACGACACCCTAGTTGGAAACCCACGACACCCTAGTTCATAACCCATGACACCCTAGTTCAAAACCTTAAGACAAAGCATCAGTTTAAACCCACGACACCCTAGTTGGAAACCCACGACACCCCAGTTGGAAACCCACGACACCCCAGTTCAAGACCCACGACACCCCCAGTTCAAGACACACGACACCCCAGTTCAAGACCCACGACACCCCTAGTTCAAGACCCACGACCCCCAGTTAAAGACCCATAGTTCAAGACCCACGACACCCTTAGTTCAAGACTCACGACACCCCTAGTTCAAGACCCACGACACCCCAGTTCAAGACCCATGACACCCCTAGTTCAAGACCCATGACACCCCAGTTCAAGACCCACGACACCCTTAGTTCAAGACCCACGACACCCTAGTTCATAACCCATGACACCCTAGTTCAAGACCCACGACACCCCTAGTTGGAAATAGATGTCTGAGATGCTGGGGAGGAGGAGAGATCGCGTTCGGTGAGGAGACTCTGGACTTGGCCTCATTGCCTGAACCGCCATTCATGTCCTTGGGATCAAGCTTCTGGCTGTCCTGCTTCGGTGGGCATTGGAATTGTCTAGTCATCCCAAACAAAACCTCGGCGACCTCGATCTCGATATCCTCCTGGATCGAAGACGGCGACTTAGTGACCTTCGGCAGCCGGTGCTTGGATCCACTCATCGATTTCTAAAACAAGCGAGACCATCAGTAAAAGCCCATAAAACTAGAGAACGATGATGAGACAAAAAGACGAAATCAGCCCATCTTCTTCGAGCGGAGGCGTTGGAGGAGGAGGGTGAGATCTGGGTGGTGGAGGCAGGGCTGAGCCTCGATGGAGAGGTCGAAGCTTGCCGTGGAATCTGCTCTCCGTTTCCAGCGCCACCTAAAACCCAACATTCTTGCGACCTTTTCGTCGATGTTGTAACACCAAACAAGAGAAATATAAAACCAAAGGCTTCCGCAAAACGATTATAAGATGAAAAGAAAAATCAAAAACGAAATCTTTTCTACTCCCATATCGCAAGCCATATCTACACACTCTTTCCACCCCTCTTCACCTACCTGTCCGGGCTTTCCTTGGCACCGAGAATCCTATCATTTCGCCTGCCTTCCAGGCCGGCGAAGTTCTTGCGACCTTGGTCGGGAAGCTCTTACGGTTCTGCTGCTGGTGGTGGTGGTTGCTCTGAGGCAGCGAAGAGGAAGAGGAGACTGGATTTGGAGGCGGCGGCGGTGGCAGCCGGACGGCCACGGACACGTCCTCCTCCTCGTCTTCCTCCTCCTCCTCGACGCTCTCTTTGGAGCTGTCGTCTCCTTCGTCTCTGTTGCTCCCGTGCAGCATCCGCTCGCCTCTCCTTCTCTTGAACTAGGGGTGTCATGGGTCTTGAACTAGGGTGTCGTGGGTCTTGAACTGCGGTGTTGTGGGTCTTGAACTGGGGTGTCGTGAGTCTTGAACTAAGGGTGTCGTGGGTCTTGAACTAAGGTGTCGTGGGTCTTTAACTGGGGGTGTCATGGGTCTTGAACTAGGGATGTCATGGATCTTGAACTAGGGTGTCGTGGGTCTTGAACTGGGGTGTCGTGGGTCTTAAACTGGGGTCGTGGGTCTTGAACTAGGGGTGTCGTGGGTCTTGAACTGGGGTGTCGTGGGTCTTGAACTGGGGTGTTGTGGGTCTTGAACTGGGGTGTCATGGGTCTTTAACTGGGGGTGTCATGGGTCTTTAACTAGGGGTGTCATGGGTCTTGAACTGGGGTGTCGTGGGTCTTGAACTAGGGGTGTCGTGGGTCTTGAACTGGGGTGTCGTGGGTCTTGAACTAAGGGTGTCATGGGTCTTGAACTAGGGTGTCATGGGTCTTTAACTGGGGGTGTCATGGGTCTTGAACTAGGGGTGTCGTGGGTCTTGAACTGGGATGTCGTGGGTCTTGAACTGGGGGTATCGTGGGTCTTGAACTAGGGTGTCATGGGTCTTGAACTGGGTGTCATGGGTCTTGAACTAGGGTGTCGTGGGTCTGAACTAGGGGTGTCGTGGGTCTTGAACTGGGGTGTCGTGGGTCTTGAACTAAGGGTGTCGTGGGTCTTGAACTAGGGTGTCATGGGTCTTTAACTGGGGGTGTCATGGGTCTTGAACTGGGGTGTCGTGGGTCTTGAACTAGGGGTGTCATGGGTCTTGAACTAGGGTGTCATGGGTCTTGAACTAGGGTATCGTGGGTCTTGAACTGGGGTGTCGTGGATCTTGAATTAGGGGTGTCGTGGGTCTTGAACTGGGGTGTCGTGGATCTTGAACTAGGGGTGTCGTGGGTCTTGAACTGGGGTGTCCTGGGTTTTGAACTAGGATGTCATGGGTCTTGAACTAGGGGTGTCGTGGGTCTTGAACTGGGGTGTCGTGGGTCTTGAACTGGGGTGTCGTGGGTTTCCAACTAGGGTGTCGTGGGTTTAAACTGATGCTTTGTCTTAAGGTTTTGAACTAGGGTGTCGTGGGTTTCCAACTAGGGTGTCGTGGGTTTGAACTGATGCTTTGTCTTAAGGTTATGAACTAGGGTGTCATGGGTTTCCAACTAGGGTGTCGTGGGTTTAAACTGATGCTTTGTCTTAAGGTTTTGAACTAGGGTGTCGTGGGTTATGAACTAGGGTGTCGTGGGTTTCCAACTAGGGTGTCGTGGGTTTGAACTGATGCTTTGTCTTAAGGTTTTGAACTAGGGTGTCATGGGTTATGAACTAGGGTGTCGTGGGTTTCCAACTAGGGTGTCGTGGGTTTCCAACTGATGCTTTGTCTTAAGGTTTTGAACTAGGGTGTCGTGGGTTATGAACCAGGGTGTCGTTGGTTTCCAACTAGGGTGTCGTGGGTTTAAACTGATGCTTTGTCTTAAAGTTTTGAACTAGGATGTCGTCTGGCAGAGCTTTGCCACTCCTTCGGATACTCTTCTTCCAGGCCAGAACCTTACGATTTTTTATCAGCAAAATTCAAATAAGATGGCGGGTTGAAGTAGGCTGGAGGGAAAGGGTATTTTCGTCTTCACACCAATGGTGAAAAGGCTGAACGACTTTTAATGGATGTACGATTAAAAAGTAATATTATCTCTCTGCTATTCTGTCCCATCATGTCAGGCCACATGGGATCCATGTGGACTAATAGAAAGGAGCTATGCAGCCCACGTAGGCCTTGCTGCACCGGAGGCGGTGTACAAAGTGTTTTCCTAGGAATAAAGCCTTCGACTCATAGGGCTCTCTATGTGGACGCTTGATCTGGTACCAAAGCCCAGCCAGCCTATAAAACGATATTAACGGAGAGAGGTTTTATGGTAAGTTTGGTGATGTACATATCAATGCACCCTTAATCCTTTCCTCCATGTAGTGGTGCAGTGCAGGCCTCCAAGGATAAGGAGCGGAGAAGAAAAATATTGCTTTCTTCTGCATTAGGAACTAAAGAGTTGTCATTGTCCCAAAAAAAACTTTGAAGTCAAGATTGTTGAAGTTTGTGAAAAAGAATTAGGTACATGCATGTTTTAGCTGCACCACAATTGGGAAAGAAGAATATCCATACCTTGAAAAACTTCCCCCTTTTGGCATTCATTTGTCCTATCATGTTGCCACTGTACTGAGAGTCAATTCCTTTACATCCTACAAACATAAGGGTAGATGATTTTTGTGAATTCTCCCTCCATCCTCGTCTGCAAGCAAATTTTAAGCCTCTGTCTCACCAAGAACCTTTTTTACTTTTCTGTTTTTTGCATGGTCTTTCTTCTTGATCCTGCTTTGGGAGTCCCAGGAGATCATGTAAGAAGACAATACGGTGGGAATGCCGCCATTCAAAATTAATATGAAGTTTCGAAACCAGGACATGTCTGCCAGTCCAAGCACTAGAGTTGGATAATGTGGAAGGCCTTTATTGGGCCAGGATGAATGAAGCCCTAGCAAGTTAGAAGGAAAAGTTTTAGATTACTTTTCGGTGCAGCAAGTGCGTATTAATCATGCGGATTGATTATCCATGCCTACCGATATGCGTATGATAGCCCAATAAGTTTTGTTCATACGGTGCAGCAAGTGCACATCAATCATGCGGATTGATCGTCCGCGCATACTAGTGTGCGTATGATGACCCAATAAGCCTTGTTACGTATCCGCATGCATGAACAGTCAATCTACACAACCAATACGTGCTTGTTGCACTAAAAAAATAGTGCACCAAATCTTTTCCAAATTAGAAAGTGTTAATGTTCGTCTTTTTTTTTTTTGACACCCATTTGTATTTTAGGCGCTACCAGGAATGGAGGGCTTTCGATTTTTTGGAATATCTTTACATCTAGGATATATTTCATTGGAAATAGATTGGCTAGATATCTCTTTTGGGCCTGCACTAAAACAAAATGTTAGGTGAGCGGTGACTGATATATAAGTAGATGCTTGGTGGCGTCGCGAGCAATTCAAGTCCTTAGCTTTTGCTTATCTCGATATATATATACACACACACGCGCGCGCGTCTTAATCCCCCCCCCCCCCTTCCCCCCCCCCTCCTCTCAAATCGAACTCATCAATATCAATATAATCACATTTATACGATCATATGCTGATGAGAAGTAAAATTATCATTGCATTATTGATCGCTCACATCAGCGATGAGGTCGCGCCCAATCCAAATACCCTACTTGTCAGCTAGCCAGCTGACGTGACGTTCTAGCAACAAGGTTAAATCAGCTTTGATGAAGTCGGATCATCCTGACAACCCGAGCTATCCTTATGTTTCGGTCATCTGAGCCGAGCTATCCTTATTCCTCGGTAATCCGGCTATCCTTATTCCTCGGTAACCCGAGCTATCCTTATACTTTGATCGTCTGAGCTGGGCCATCCTTATTCCTCGGTCATGCGAGCCAATCCATTTTACACTTCGAAAAATCAAGCCGTTCCTCATCCAGGCCAACCACAGCATTCAAAATACCTCTGCGGAATCCGGCGCGGGAGAGTTCAAATCCACTATAACATAATAAGATTCCAAACGAAGAATCATACCAAGAAGTGGCCTAGAGCCTACGCAATCGTGGAATCCAAAGGCATCGGCCAGCTCTCCTAGCCATCGATCCTCTAATTAACAAGATACAGATCCTACTGATCGAGTCAAATCATAACAACTTTCGACCCCCATGACGCGCCCAGAGAATCAGGTGATCCTCTATAAATATCACAGCACTTCAACCTCTTAGGTACGCAAAAATACCTTGCACATTCACTTGGCTTTACGGAATCAATTACTCTATTAGAGCTCCTATCGAGTTTGAAGAGAGTTCCCGTGAAGATCGTAGCAAAGTTCATCCCAGAGCATGCAAGAAAGCAATGCGCATTCCTAGGGTTGTAATTTGTTTAATTGGTAGTATTAGCTAAAAGCTTATGTGTACTTATGCAATGTAAAAGAAAGATGTGATCTCTGAATTTCTAATGTTATTTGCACGTGTGATCTTCTCAAACCTTTGTTTCTTTGCTCTTGTTTCCATTGCACTCAGAATGCTGCCTGGTTCTGTAAAGCAGTTTGGTGAGCTTCTGCTGTGGGATCTTCCAAAACCTCAATGTGCCTCTCAGTTGCTTTGAGCCACACCTCGTATTTATAAAATCAATGGAGCTAAACTCTTTCTGTTTGGTTTATAAATTTGTAAAACAGTATCATGATTCCTTTGGCACACCCTTATCATTTTAAATTTGATAGTTTGTATCTAAAAACAAAAGGTGATATCTATCATAAATTAGCCTGCAGATTGTAAATGTAATGTGCATAATTTCTATGAATAAATATGTTGATCAGGCGTCAGCACCTCATTACAAATCCATCTGAGCCTGCGCTTTGGGGTTTGGTTTGTTGTTTCATTGGGTTTGATTCTCCTTCTCTTACTAGCAGAAGGAAACAAAGTGCACCAATAGATACAGTTCCAGAACTAAAGTATCGAATGGAAGTTTGCAGCCATCCATACTTCCACTCCGGAACCATTACTGGTCGAGGTGAACCAAGAAACAGAGACATGATTCCAAGTTTCAATGTTCTCTTAAGTCTAAAAATTCTAGAGCGTTAGGAAATGCCGGTGGAATTGCAAACCAAAATCCTGTGCAAAGAGTCTTATATCTGACTTTGTGATTGTTTTGTTTTGTTTTTTTTTTTTTTAATATGTTTTACTTATTACTCCGTTGGATACTTGGGTTGGTTTGGTTGATAGCCTAAGCTGGACCAGTGATTGGAACTTTGGGTGTGCGTCGGGTCCAGCTCAGGTCCATTTGATCAAGTCCCCAAACCCAACAAATCCGATCCGTCCATCCGATTTTCTTCTGGTTTCCTCTTCTCCGGTTAACGAAATCCCAGAGGGAGCGAGCGCCATCGTGCCCGTGCCAACACCGACATCCACCAGCGAGCTCAGTGATAGAGATATAGACTAAAAGATATGCTTTATGTCTTTACATTTTTAATGAGAATTCATTTTGAGCAATGTGTGCCATTTACTACATATATGTGCATGTGTCTAGTATTTCCAAAGAGTATTTGATCTAGTGTGTAGAGTACGGCTTACACACAGAAGACTAGATCATCGGTTCTTTTGGAATACAAGTTTATTGTTCACAGTTTAGATGGAATTGGACACACCATCAGTAGAGCTGTAGCACAAATTTAAGTAGGTCTGTCTTGACTACGGGGAATGGTTTATTCTAACTATTTGTGCTAGTACACTTTGTGTGTATTGAACAGGACCCAGTTGAGTTGATTATTTTATACTGACTTTATAAAATAATTTAGAACTCATGAATATTATGATTACTTATGCTCTTAATCTGAATTCTATTTCTAGACACGTGTATGTAGTGTTTATTGCTTTGATTACACATAGAGTGAGATTCTATATGAGTCAATAAACTCAGTGGGTTGGGCAATAACATTATGTATATGGTGAATATTAATAGTTGAAGGAATCCACGTCCGATTAATTTGGACTGATGATATCCCCTTGAGAAAGCTTATAAGTTTTGATCGTATCAAATCTTGCAAGTGGATTTTGAATCCGATACGTCAAATAAGTTAAGTGGATAAGTCTCAAGGATAATAACAGCCAATTAAATTATATTGTCAGTATTTAAATTTAATTGGTGGATATCTGTAATCTTAACGTGGGGAGATAATAAGTATTTAATATTAAGGCTCGAAAATATAAATTCGAATATGATTAGGAGTACAATTATAATTCTTTAGTGGAATGAATTATAATTTACGTAATTAAATCCTAACCCGGGATAGGATTAGGAGATTTAATTACGTGGGAAGTCCTTTTCATATTTGCCTATTAGGTCCCTGTTGTAGCCCTATAAATACCCTCTCAATTGGTTGCTAGGGTTAACGCTTTTGAAAAAAAAAAGAAAAGCAAGAAACCCTAGGTCGGCCGAGAGAGATCCCACCATCTTGTGAGAGAAGCAGGTATTTCGGGAATACGGCGGAAGGCCAAAAGGTTGAGGTCGAGCAATCAAATCAAGTGTTCCAGTGTTCAAGTCTGAAGGTATAATCTTATACTCATAGATTAGAACGGTAAAAGATTTTTGCATTACTCATATACGCTATAGCCGTGATCTTGGGGGTATTCCGCGCTCCCCAACACTCAGACCCCGGAAGATCTCGCCGCCATCCGCGACCAGGATTTTGGCCACGAGTCGAGCGTCGCTTGCCATCCATGTCCTGGCCTTCTTCGTTTCAGTGGCTTTATCTGCGACGTTCACGCTCACAAACAATTGTGAGTTCACTGTATGGCCAGGGTTGCTGTCGGGGGCGGCACGACGGCGCTGGAGACGACGGGGAGTCACATAGCGTGAATGTGCCTTCCCAGTGGTCTGGCCGTTTTTGGGGCCGCACCCTTTGCTTCTACGACGTCAGTCTCATCGACGGCTACAACCTCCCGATGCTGGTAGTGCCGCAGGGAGCGGGCTCCGGCGGCAACAGCATCGTCGTCGTGGTTGTCACCTCCTGAGGCATCGACATAGGGGAAATCTTCAGCATGCACCTGGGTCTCATGAGTTGCCCGAAGATGCTCCATTTGGACGACAACGCCCCCAGGCGCTTGAGCCTGGCCTTGGAGCGAATGCCCATGGCCTCGAGCGGCAACTGTGAGCTTGGAGCTCGGCCCATTAGGAAGACATGCCTTACGGTGGGGAAGTACAGCTCCACCTCGTCGTCGTGGTTGTCTCCCTCACTGCTCTCCCTCTCTCACAGAACTTTGTTGGGGATAGTTTGGGGTTTAATAATTTTTTTTAAAAAGGATATTTTTTTTTATCTCTTCAATCAAATACAATAAAAGGAATAATAAAAAGTTATTCTTCGAAAAAGTTGTTTTTGCATTTGATATTTTTTTGAAATAATCAGAGAATATCCATAGGAATATCCTCTGAAAAAATACTATTCTATATATTTATTCCAAAATAATATTTTTGAAATCAAACAGTGCCTAAAGATAAAGAGCGGACAAAAAAATATTGCTTTCTTCTGCATTAGGAACTAAAGAGTTGTCATTGTCCCCAAAAAAAACTTTGAAGTCAAGATTGTTGAAGTTTGTGAAAAGAATTAGGTATATGCATGTTTTAGCTGCACCACAATTGGGAAAGAAGAATATCCATGCCTTGAAAAACTTCCCCCTTTTGGCATTCATTTGTCCTATCAGGTTGCCACTGTAGTGGAGTCAATTCCTTTACATCCTACAAATATAAAGGGAGTAAAATCATCATTACATTAATATCCATGCAAAGAGGCTAAGACCGACCTCCTTCCTTCATTGTCCTCGAGCTTCCAGTAGCTCGGCTCTCCCGAGCTTCCATAGCTCGGCTTCCCCGATCTTCCGTAGCTCGGCTCTCCCGAGCTCCCATAGCTCGGCTTCCCCGAGCCTCCATAGCTCGGCTCTCTCGAGCTACCACAGCTCGGCTTCCCCGAGCTTCCCTAGCTCGACTCTCCCGAGCTTCCATAGCTCGGCTCTCCCGAGCTGCCGCAGCTCGGCTTCCCCGAGCTTCCATAGCTCGACTCTCCCGAGCTGCCACAGCTCGGCTTCCCCGAGCTTCCCTAGCTCGGCTCTCCCGAGCTCCCATAGCTCGGCCCTCCCGAGCTTCCTGTGGCTCGTTCCCCCGAGCTTCCATGGCCCGGTTTCACTGAACGACCCACGATCCGATACTCACCTCCGCGGAACCTGATGCGGGAGAGCCTAAGCCTACTGTAACGACATCCTAGGCAAGGAATCATGTCAAGAAGTGGTCTAGAACCTATCAAGGCTACCTGAGACCTACACACCTACCAGATCTCAAGCCATCAAGGAGCTCTCCTAGCCGTCGATCCCCTAACAGACAAGATACGGATCCCAACGGTCCCACAACGGCCTGATTCGATCCACCCCCGAATCCTAACAACCTCTGAACCTTCCAGAAGGCGCTCAAGATCCAGGTGACAGCCTATAAATATCATACTCACAGATTTCCTCAGGTACGTGTGCGCTCACACCCTCACTTCCACTCTCTCGCTCTCGCCAGCTGCCCGTCGGTGCTCTCGCCCCCCTAGAGCTTCCGATCGGCCGCCCCCAGAGAGACTCCCTGGAGAGATCCACCTTTCCATTTTCTGATTGATCGCCAATTTCCTTCCACTGACTTGAGCGTCGGAGGGTCTTCCGCGGAGGGCCACCCCCAACGCCTCTCGCGCGAGAACTTGTGTGCAGGTCTGCCCCCTGGAGATCGACTGCGCCCGAGTCGAAGGACGGATCTCGGCGGCAACAGATTGGTGCTAGAGGAAGGGCCTCAACTCCCATTAAAACTTGAAGAAAGGAGATAAGGATCTCGATCCGGAGTAGAACCTCTCCAATGGCCAATCGGAGAAGAGCAACCTCTGAAGCCCAAGATCAGGCCGCTTCTCAGAGGCCTGATCCGACGAGCGGTGTAGCGCCGCAACCTCCACCAATCGAAACCCCATCACCGTCCACCATCCTGGTGACCCAGGACCAGTTTGCCTCGCTGGTCCAGCAAGTCCAGACCCTGACTCACCTGGTCCAGGAGCGCCTTACGGCTCCTCCCGCTCCGCACTTTCAGAAGGAAGCAGCGATTTCTTCTTCGCCGGCAGCTTCCTCCTCCGGTCCGCATAAATCCGCGGACCCCCCACGCCGGCCCAGAGGGGACAAATCAGTCCCATGAGGCAGTTATGACAGAGATCCCCCCAGATCTCGGCGAGCCCGATCCCTCTCCCCAGTGACCTCCCACCATGATTCGACGCCGTCCCTGCGATCCTCTCGCCTAGCTCCTCCTCTGACCGGTGAAGAGGAGATCCATCGTCAGATCCAGGAGATGCGTCAAGAGCTGGACGCCGCCAAGCAGGCCCATCCACCCCAGCCCAAAGCGGAGCAGGGCGTCTCTTTCTCTAAGGGGATTATGGAGGAAGTGATTCCCTTCCATGTCAAGCTGCCAGCCGTCGAACCTTACCACGGCTCTTCTGACCCGGACGACCATCTTAGCAGCTTCCGGTCAATAATGATGTTCCATGGAGCATCCGATGCGGTCCTATGCCGCGCTTTTCCCTCCACCCTCAGGGGATCTGCCCAGACCTGGTTCAATGCTTTAAAGCCAGGTTCCATCGATTCATTTGATGAGCTGAGCTGCCTTTTTATTGGCCAGTTCGTCAGCAGCCGCCGCCACCGACGAAGATCTGACTCCCTCTCCGAAGTTAAGCAGAGAGGGGGAGTCCTTGAGAAATTACCTTGGCCGTTTTAACAAGGCCATGTTAGAGGTGGACCACCTTAATCATGAGGTGACTATGTCTGCCTTGGCAGGGGAGTCTCAAAGGAAAGCGACTTTATCTGGCTATGGAAGTCAGCTACCCCCCTGGCCTTTCTGATATGATGGCCCTGGCGGACAAATACGCTAGGGTTGAAGAATCACGAAGAGTTGCCCGTGCCGAGCAGGCAAAGAAGAAGGAGCCCAAAGGCTCCGACAGGCACCGTCCCGCCCGTCGGCCAAGTCCGCCTCGTCGCCAAAGAGCTCCCCCGCTGCCGCCAAGGAATCGCTCCCGAAGCCCCCCCAGGCTATTCGATCACTACACTCCGTTGACCGTGCCTCGGGCGCAGATCCTCATGGAAATAGAGCGCCAGCTCCCCCGGCCAGTGCCTCTCCGAGGGAACCCGACCCGAAGAGATCCCACCAAGTATTGTCGCTACCACAGGAAGCACGACCACGACACTGAAGAATGCTGGCAGCTGAAAAATGAAATCGAGAGGCTGATCCAGCGGGGACGACTGAATCAATTCAGGAGGGCACCCGAGCCACAACAAGGAGGTGACCGTCAGCCCGAGCTTCAACAACCTCCTCCTCCACCGAATCCGCCCATGATCGGCCGCCTTAACATGATCGAAGAGGCCGGCGGATCGAGCCCCAGGGGCGACGGTGAAGGATCGGCGCCGAAGAAGGCACGGACGGGCGAGCTCTCCTTCTCCGACGATGATCTCCAAGGGATACAACTCCCCCATGATGATGCATTAGTTGTATCCCTCAATTTAAACAACTATGATGTAAGCCGAATCCTTGTTGATAGTGGAAGTTCGGTGAATGTTTTGTACCTCGGTGTGTTTGCCAGGATGAAATTACTCATGGAAAACCTGCGAGCCGTGGATTCCACCCTGATGGGATTCACAGGCGATGTCATCATCCCGGAAGGGGTCGTCACCCTGACGGTCCGCGCGGGAACCTGGCCCCTTGTAGCCATTATCCAGACAGACTTCCTAGTAACCGACCTCAGATCTCCATACAACGCAATATTCGGCAGGCCCGACCTAATGTCCCTCAAGGCAGTTGGCTCCATCCCGCATCTGTCCATGAAATTTCCCACCGAGCGAGGAGTTGGAGTTGTTCGAGGAAGTCAGGCCATGGCTCGGCAGTGCTTCGTTACAAGCCTTCAGTCTAGAATGCTGGAGGTTGATGGGCTAGACGCTCGGGAGGACTTCGCCGAACAGTGAGGAGAACCGGCACAGGAATTGGAGGAGGTGCCATTGGATGAGGCTCGTCCCGACCGAACTATAAAAATCGGGTCGTTGCTCGAAGGAGAGTCTCGGCACAGATTGATCAGGTTCCTCCGAAGCAACACTGACATCTTCGCCTGGTCTGCCTCCGACATGCTAGGGATCAGCCCCGAGGTTCTCGTCCATCGTCTTAACGTGGACGAGATGCACAGGCCTGTCAAGCAGAAGAAGAGGAGCTTCGCCCCGGAACGACAAAAGGCCATTGAAGAAGAGGTAGACAAACTCATCAAGGCTAATTTCATCCGGGAGGTAAATTATCCGAGCTGGCTATCAAACGTCGTCATGGTGAAGAAGTCGAACGGCAAATGGAGAATCTGCATCGACTTCACCAACCTCAACAAAGCCTACCCGAAGGACAGCTTCCCCCTTCCTCGGATCGATCAGCTTGTGGACGCCACCTCAGGTCACCAGATGCTGTCATTCATGGACGCCTATTCAGGCTACAATCAGATCCGAATGGCCCCTGAGGATGAAGAAAAGACCGCCTTCATAACCGACCGAGGTACTTACTGTTACTGTGTCATGCCTTTCGGTCTTAAAAATGTAGGTGCGACCTAACAGAGGCTGGTTAACAAAGTATTCAAGGAGCAAATCGGCCGGAATATGGAGGTCTACGTGGACGACATGCTGGTCAAAAGCAAGGAGGCATCACAGCATGTCGAGGACCTCTCAGAGAGCTTCGCAATGCTGCGCAAGTATGGGATGAGACTCAATCCGACCAAATGCGCCTTTGGCGTTAACTTCGGGAAGTTTCTCGGCTTCATGGTCTCCCAGCGAGGTATCGAAGCTAACCCCCAGAAGATTCAAGCTCTCCAACAAATGGCGCCCCCGACATCAGTTAAAGAGGTCCAGTGCCTAACCGGGAGGATAGCGGCTCTTAACCGCTTTGTGGCACGGTCGGCCGAGAGATGCCTCCCCTTCTTCAAAACCCTCCGGTCGGCTAAAAACTTCCAGTGGACTCCTGAATGCCAAAAATCATTTCAAGATCTCAAGAAATATCTCGGCTCACCCCCACTCCTCAGCAGTTCGACCTCGGGCGAGCCCCTATTCTTGTACCTGGCTGTTTCAGAGGGTGCCGTTTGTTCGGTGCTGGTCAGGAAAGAAGGCAAAGTCCAGAAGCCGATCTACTATGTCAGCAAACTACTCCGCGATGCGGAGACAAGGTATAGCAGAATTAAGAAGATGGTGTTGGCTTTAATCACCTTAGTTCGGAAGTTGCGACCGTACTTCCAAGCACATTCTGTGACGGTCCTGACCGGTCAGCCCATCAGAGCAGTAGTCCACCGTCTCGAAACATCGGGAAGAATGACCAAGTGGGCCGTCGAGTTGAGCGAGCACGACATACACTTTCAGCCTCGCCCGGCCATCAAAGCTCAGGTGCTAGCGACTTCCTCCTCGAGTGTACTATCCCGGAGGACGGTTCTACCCCAGACTCCCTCAAAGAATCAAAATCTGGAGCCCGGTGGCTCCTCCATGTCGACGGGTCATCTAATGCCCATCGCTCCGGTGCGGGCCTAGTTCTCACCAGTCCGGAGGGGATAACCTTTGAATATGGCATCCGTTTCTCTTTCCCAGCCTCCAATAACGAAGCAGAGTACGAAGCCCTGTTAACTGGCCTACAAATCGCCCGCAATCTGAAGGTGGAGAAGTTTAATGCCTTCACCGACTCTCAGCTAGTAGCCAATCATGTGCGAGGAGAGTTCGAAGCCCGGGAACCGAGCATGGTTCGATATCTTCAGGAGGTGCGGAGCCTGCTTCCCCATTTTGCCAAATTTGAAATCATTCAGATTCCCAGATCCGAGAATGCCCGCGCCAACCTACTCTCTCGATTAGCGACCGCGGAGTCAATGGACGCCGAACAAAAGTTCCACCTGGAGACTCTGAAAAAGCCCAGCATCACGGAAGCCGACCGTATAATGCAGGTCGAAGCTGAACCATCATGGTTCGACCCTATTCTTAAATATCTCAAAGAGGGGTCACTTCCACCCGACCGGAGAGAAGCTAGAAAGCTAAAGTTGCAGGCCACCCACTACGTGTTGATTGACAACCAGCTTTACAAACGGTCCTTCTCCATGCCGCTGCTCAGATGCCTTCGCCCGTCCGAAGCAGATTATGCTCTGCACGAAGTACATGAAGGGATTTGCGGCAACCATCTGTGAAGCCGGTCCCTATGCCACAAGGTGCTGCGACAAGGCTACTACTGGCCGACCATGCAGAAGGATGCGGATGATCTAGTCCGAGCCTGCGACCCATGCCAGAGGCACTCAAGCATCCAAAGGCTCCCCTCCGCCGAACTAGTTTCCATATCCTCCGCTTGGCCCTTCGCCAAATGGGGGATGACATCCTCGGCCCATTCCCGCTTGCCACGGGACAGCGGAAATTCTTATTTGTCGCCATTGACTACTTCACTAAATGGGTCAAGGCAGAACCAGTTGCACAAATAACTGAGGCGCGGGCCAGAGATTTTGTATGGAGGTCCATCATCTGCCGATTCAGCCTCCCGCACACCATAATCGATAACGGTAAGCAGTTTGATAACTTTAAATTCTGCCAGTTCTGTGAGGAGCATAGAATCCGTCACCACCTCACCTCGGTCGGGCATCCACAAGCCAATGGAGCGGCCGAAGTGACCAACAGGACCCTCCTTCAGGGGATCAAAGCTCGCCTTTCCAGAGCCCAAGGCAGGTGGGCGGATGAGCTGCATCATGTCCTATGGGCCTACCGCACCACCCCGAGAATCCCGACAGGCGAAACCCCATTCCGGATGGCCTTCGGTACGGAGGCCGTTATCCCTATGGAAATAGGTCTCCCATCGTTGCGGTTGAAAAGCTACTCAGAGGAAGCTAGCAACGAACAGCTTCGCACTAACCTTGACCTGGTGGAGGAGATCAGAGAAAAGGCCCGGATCAGAGTGGCTGCATATCAACAAAGGGTGGCCCGTTACCACGCCTCCAGAGTCAAAGGGAAAGCCTTCTTGCCTGACGACCTTGTTCTTCGAAAGGCCTCTGTTTCCAAACCATTGGAACAAGGAAAGCTGGCACCAAATTGGGAAGGCCCATATCAAATAGCGGAGACCATTGGACCGGGAACCTACAAGCTGCAAGATTTGAGTGGGAAATCCATCCCCGGACGTGGAACTCGGACAATCTCCATAAATATTATCAATAGGGTACGTCCTCTCCAAGTCCATTTTCATATGCCTCATTATACCTTCCTGTCGACACATTTTTTCATAATTTGCAACGTAAATCATTATGCACTACATTGCTAAAGATTGCGAAAAGAAATAGATGCTGCTTACCGATCCTCGGCACGACCGAGCTACTTGTCTGAGCAGGAATTCTCCGAACCTTGGCAGGGCCAAGTAAAAATTCTCCAAACCTTGGCAGGACCAAGTAAAATTCTCCGAACCTCGGCTGGACCGAGCAACAAATTCTCTGAACCTTGGCAGGGCCAAGTAAAATTCTCCGAACCTCGGCTAGGCCGAACAACAAATTCTCCGAACCTTGGTAGGGCCAAGTAAAAATTCTTCGAACCTCGGCTGGGCCGAGCAACAAATTCTCCGAACCTTGGCAGGGCCAAGTAAAAATTCTCCGAACCTCGGCTGGGCCGTGCAACAAATTCTCCGAACCTTGGCAGGGCCAAGTAAAAATTCTCCAAACCTGGCTGGGCCGAGCAACAAATTCTCCGAACCTTGGCAGGGCCAAGTAAAAATTCTCCGAACCTCGGCTGGGCCGAGCAACAAATTCTCCGAACCTTGGCAGGGCCAAGTAAAAATTCTCTGAACCTCGGCTGGGCCGAGCAATAAATTCTCCGAACTTGGCAGGGCCAAGTAAAATTCTCCGAACCTCGGCTGGGCCGAGCAACAAATTCTCCGAACCTTGGCAGGGCCAAGTAAAAATTCTCCGAACCTCGGCTGGGTCGAGCAACAAATTCTTCGAACCTTGGCAGGGCCAAGTAAAAATTCTCTGAACCTCGGCTGGGCCGAGCAACAAATTCTCTGAACCTTGGCAGGGCCAAGTAAAAATTCTCCGAACCTTGGCAGGGCCAAGTAAAAATTCTCCGAACCTCGGCTGGGCCGAGCAACAAATTCTCCGAACCTTGGCAGGGCCAAGTAAAAATTCTTCGAACCTCGGCTGGGCCGAGCAACAAATTCTCCGAACCTTGGCAGGGCCAAGTAAAATTCTCCAAACCTCGGCTGGGCCGAGCAACAAATTCTCCGAACCTTGGCAGGGCCAAGTAAAAATTCTCCGAACCTCGGCTGGGCCGAGCAACAAATTCTTCGAACCTTGGCAGGGCCAAGTAAAATTCTCCGAACCTCGGCTGGGCCGAGCAACAAATTCTCTGAACCTTGGCAGGGCCAAGTAAAATTTCTCCGAACCTCGGCTGGGCCGAGCAACAAATTCTCCGAACCTTGGCAGGGCCAAGCAAAAATTCTCCGAACCTCAGCTGGGCCGAGCAACAAATTCTCCGAACCTTGGCAGGGCCAAGCAAAAATTCTCCGAACCTCGGCTGGGCCGAGCAACAAATTCTCCGAACCTTGGCAGGGCCAAGTAAAAATTCTCTGAACCTTGGCAGGGCCAAGTAAAAATTCTCCGAACCTCGGCTGGGCCGAGCAACAAATTCTCCGAACCTTGGCAGGGCCAAGTAAAAATTCTCCGAACCTCGGCTGGGCCGAGCAAAAAATTCTTCGAACCTTGGCAGGGCCAAGTAAAAATTCTCCGAACCTCGGCTGGGCCGAGCAACAAATTCTCCAAACCTTGGCAGGGCCAAGTAAAAATTCTCCGAACCTCGGCTGGGTCGAGCAACAAATTCAGGCTAAAATACCGGCGGAAAACCGAAGTATACAGGCCCCGGTTAAAGCCAAAGGACTCCCAAATAGTCCCCAGAACTTCGGCCAGTTTGGAAAAAGGCACACTAAGCGAAAACCGTCAACACGCGCAAAGAATGTGCCTCCGGCAAACCCCTAAAGGGTTCAATAAGCCCCGTGTAACCGGCCACGAGCCCCAGACAAAGCCAGGGAATTCCCCTTTTTGCTACTAAAGTCTTTGAGCAATGCCCCTATAACCTACCGAACAAAGCGCCTATCTCAAACAGAGCCATGACTCAGCGCGTAAACTAGTGGAGCCACTCAGGCTCCCCAGCTATTATATGAGTGGCATTCTTTAGAGCTAAAAACTCGTGAAATAAGAAGATTGTCCAAAAAGGGCCTTTTTCATTGATTAAAAAGGGGAAGTACAAGAAGAGACAGAAAAAAAACAAAAACAAGAAACAAAAGAGGCCCTAACTAGGGTTCGGTGTCGCTCCCGGACGCCAGCAGGTCCTCCAGGCGCTCGGTAAGGTCAGCGACCTGCTGGCGGAGCGACACGATCTTCTCCCTCTGCCGGTCCGCCACTCGGTGCAGGGCCTCCGTCTCCCTCGTGGAGACGTCCACGTACTCCTCGATGACCCTCACGAGCCGCTGTTGGCTCGCAAGGGTCGATGCCAGGCCCAACCCATCAATAGTAATCATGGGACGGCCACTTGGCAGGTGAAGCAAACCGTTGATCAACGCATGCACTTCCTTGGATGATCGTCCTCCTTGAGAGTCGATGGCCGAATGCTACTTCGAAGCTTAAAACGAGGGATGGCTAAGATCAACATCCCTCGGTCATATTTATACTTGCCAGGCGAGTATCTCGATCGGTCGCACCGTAGCCACCGACCTACGAGAACTCACCACATGTCATCGCTTTAGTTCCTACGGAATCCAAAGGGCCGTGCCCCATCCCGAGAGAGATCAGTAAACACGTACGGACTATTCGGGAACCCCCCTGAACAGAGTATTTCCCGATCTGCCGGCCCACCGTCATGAATGCTCCCGACACTTCCCCAAGCTCTTTTAAAGCTGGCCCCCTTTTTCGGGAAGCGCAAAAAAGAAAGAAATCCAGTGCCTGGCGGTGACTTATCCCCTCGGGAGGGATAACGTCATAAATAAAGAGCGTGACCATGTACTGCCCGTCCCGTCCTGACGCCCCTCACCAGGCGCCGCAGGGACCTAACACTACGGCTCATAGTGGCAACTAAGTCATTTCTCCGAGCCCCGAATCTCCGAACCTCGGCTGGGCCAAGCTACAAATTCTCCGAACCTCGGCTGGGCCGAGCTACAAATTCTCCAAGCCTCGGCTGGGCCGAGCTACAAGTTCTCTGAACCTTGGCAAGGCCAAGTAAAAATTCTCGGAACCTCGGCTGGGCCGAGCTACAAATTCTCCGAACCTTGGCGGGGCCAAGTAAAAATTTTCGAACCTTTGCAGGGCCAAGTAAAAATTCTCCGAACCTTGGCAGGGCCGAGCAACGAAATCTCCGAACCTTGGCAGGGCCAAGTAAAAATTCTCCGAACCTCGGCTGGGCCGAGCAATGAAATCTCCGAACTCAGGCAGGGTCAGGCCACAAACCCTCCAAATCTTGGCAGGGCCAAGTAAAACGTCTCCGTACCTCGGCAGGGTCGAACGACAAGTGCTCCGAACCTTGGCAGGGCCAAGTAAAAATTCCCCAAACCTCAGCAAGGCCGAGCCACAAACATTCGAGCGAGACATAAATCACCGAGCTTTGAACCGAGATAAGGAGCGTGTTCCGCCGAACAATCTCCGGACCGCCGCTTGCGAGCCTCGACTAGTTCGGATAGCGCGGGATCCTCGCCTAAAAAGGAGCGGGATGCCTTCGTACCCCACGACCAACAACAACAATAAACTTGGCGCGAAAGAGATAAAGATCGAGAAACAAAACAGAACTCTCTTTATTTCATTGCCATCAAAACCAGTTACAAATGCCTGAAAGGCGTTACAAGAGCATCGAAATGCATAAAATAAAGACAAGTACAAAGCTCGGGCAACTGCTCCAAAGCAGATCTAGGCAACTGTGATGCTCCGGCGTCTAGACTGCCGAACCAGATAAGCCGCGTCCAGTCAGCTCAAGCCGATAATGGCCGGGCGACATGGACCAATTGTTGCGGCCAGCTTCAGTCAATAATGATATCTCGGTGACCCAACCGAGATATCAGGGTGACTGGAAAGGGCGGTTGGAAGGCCATCCCAGACCACCCAATCGAGGGACCCCTCGGCGAGCAGGCAGGAAGCCGGCGGACCCTGGCGTCGGGACGCTCTCCGAGTGTGCACCGCCCTACCTTGGCTCAAGGACAAGGTGTCGGCGGGCGGCACGCTTTCACCCCCTCCCCATGTGGCAAAAGATTCCCCAGGCGGGTGAGCCCAGGAATCCGAATCGGGGGAGGAGGCGAAATTCACTCAAACCATGGGGAGCCCGCGTGCACCTCCTACCATACGTCCCCGAAGGGGAACCACAAAGGTCACACTGGAAGAGTGTGTGTGCGCTCTCCGTATGATCTCTGTGCCCTCCCTGTGCGCTCTCCATATGATCTCCGAGACTCATCCCCTAAGGGCGAGCCATCCTTCGATAGCTCCTTCATCGCCCCAGCTATCCGGAGGCAAAGAGCTTACAAGAGGAAAGCTCGGTCCTCCCACTCGCAACAGCAGAAAAACGACCATGGTGGAAACTCTAATGGGAAAGAAACTTTGGGGATGACTTAACACAACCCCACTTCCCCTCTTTATAGGCCAAAAATGGACTGGGAACAATTACAAGGCTATAAGCCTCGAGATTCAAACACCTGGGCCACACCTCCACGTGGCCTCCCAGGATGAAAACGACGCCCTATTGCGCGCCGAGCCCATCGCCTGAACTATAACGCATGCGAAGATTTTCTCTTGATCCTGAATCGCGATCATTAAATGCAGAGAATCGTCCACCGGCATTACGAAAACTGGTAGGATCAGGAGATCGTCCTATGAAAATAATGTCTTCCAATGGTAAACGGCTGCGTGCGTCGTACGTCAAAACGACCCATATGGGAAAAGAACACTTCCGGAAAGCACCAAAATAGCTTTTCGCACCCTATAGGGCCGTATCATCAATTTCGATGAAAAAAAACCGATTTTCCTGCAGAATGGCAGAGCGCTGGCAGAACAGCAAAAAGCACGAGAACTGATTATCCGCCGATCGCTCCCTGACAAAGTTGATCGCTCGAAGAACTTGTGCGACAAAATTGAGCGTCTTAAAGCAAAAATGAGCGCGAAGGCTACGTAAACCCTTCTTTCATTCACCGAAAAAGGAAGGAAGTGGCAAGAGGAAATGAAAAATACTTCGGCAACCGCCCTCATACGTCGGCCCTAGCCGACCTACTTTGCTCATCTGCCCTAGCCGACCTACTTTGCTCGTCGGCCCTAGCCGACCTACTTTGCTCATCGGCCCAAGCCGACCTACCTTCTCAATCGGTCTTAACCGACTGGCTTCATTTCTCAAGTTTTAATTAGACACAAACTGAACCAGATCGTCTATTGGTTCGCCAGTCAGGATTATCGCCCCGCCTTAGGCCAAGCCAATGCATTCCCTTGATCCCGAAATAAAGATGACCCAAAAAGCATCAACAAGCCATAAGTCGCTCGCGATTGAGGCGAAATTTGGAGCAAAGGGCCATCCAAAGAAAAACACTCAAATAAAAATAGAAAGTTCATTCATTGAAAGACATCAGTCAGATTTTTAGAAAGCAAAACACAGAGGTGGCTCTTAAAGGCCGGGAACCACATCAGTTTTGGAGGAACCCTCGATTACATCCGCAGAGGTGTGACTAGATTCGCCTTTCTCGAATGCCTTCGCCCCTTCAGCGGCAGTTTGCGATCATCCTTCAGAAGCTGCGGCTTCGCTGGGACCCGGGGCGACACCAGGATCGGTATCAGAGACGTCGACGTATTCATCCTCCTCTTCTCCTTCGGACTCACCGGCATCAGGAGCTTCAGTATCCAGAAAAGAGAGATCCCATTCCGGGTGCTCACTGGATATCTTGTCTTTGCACTCTTCCATTCCAAGTTGGAAGGCGTCAACGCCGATCGCGTCCTGTTCCCCCTTGAGTATGGCGAGCTGCACCTTAGCCTCACAGCTTGCTTCTCAGCCTCCGTGACTTGAGCCCGCAGAATAATGTTTTGCTCCTCGAACTCGTCAGACCGCGCCTCGAGTTCTGAGCTCTTATCGTGGCTAGACACGAGCTCGCCTTGGAGAGCCCGATTCTCCAACCTTAACTTTGCTGTCTGCAAAACCAAAATCAGTCGGCATCACAAGAGACCAACTAAAGAAACTAAAAAGGGGGGGGGATGAGATCGTACCTCCTCCTCTCGTCTGGCCAACCTTTTGGTCAGCTCCTCGGCCTCACCCCTGGCCCTTGTTCTATCAGCTCCGACCAGCTCGACCCTCTCCTGGAGAACATTAATCCTCGACTGCTTGGCTTCGACCTCTCCCCGGGCTTGGGATAGCTCGTTGCTCACCCGAGCCATCATCCCTTGGTGCCATTTAGCGCCGGCCCTCAAGTCGGCGATTTCGTCATCGCGCCGCTTCAGCTTCTCCTCTACCTCATCGAGCATTCTGGTTAGGCGCTTTCTCTCGTCGGCAACTTCCCTTCCCAGCCGACCCAAACTCTCACTATGTTCCCGCCGCATCGTCTTCACCTCCTCGGAATGTTTCGACTTAACTCTAGCCAGCTCCAGGCACGCGTCTTCATTCTTCGCCAGGAGTTCCTGCAACTCCTCCACTTTGCATTTTTGCTTAGATGCTTCGGCTAGAGCAGCCTGATATGCCGCCTTCATCCCTCCAAACCTCTGTTACTAATAGCCATAAGTTCCTCGAACTTCTCAGACACCTTCATTCGCGATCGAGTTCGGCGTTGTCTCTCCTAGCCTGAATGCTGGCCCCTGTCGCCAAACTCAGACGCCAGCACATCGCCCGAGAAAGCAGGACACTCTGTGGGACAAAAAATGATAAAAATTCATGATTAAGTCAATCAAAAAGCGTTCGCCGCCCAAGAGTGATAACTCACCCGAGAGGCATAGGCCCGCATCATCTTCATAGGGTCGGATTGTCAATATCGGGGAGAAGGTGGATGCTTTCGGCCATCCCTGTTGCCCAAACGCGGCATCGACCAACTCCAGATCCGCGAACTTGTCCGCTGAGGGATCTGCACCCGGATACAAGGCCGACCTCATTAAGGCAGAAAACGCCTCCTCAACACCCGCGTTGAGCTACCGGGCTGGTCATCTCTGCCCAAGGAGCCAACCCGAGCGACCTCCAACTGAGAAGCCTTCAGCTTCCCAGCTTCTTCCATCAGAATTTTGGCTTAAGTCTCCTCAGATAACTCGGCCAACCCAAGCGCCAACCTCCCAAAATCCTTCTCGGAGGAGTCTCCATGGCGGGACTCTTATCTCGCTGTGATCCCTCTTCCATCGCTCCTCCTTCCGTTGCTGTCACTTGCGCCTCCCCTGCAGGATCCGCCGGAGCCTCTATCTGGCCTGCTTCTTGAACTACCGCGGGTGACCCAGCATCGCTACCACCGGACTCCCCCGTGGAAAGACCAAGAGGGAGCTCGCCTGAACCTCATCGACTGCAGCTGTTCCCTCTCCCTCTCCTACTGGAGTCAGTAGTGGTCCCGCGGAGGCGGAAGGCCCCCCAGAAACGACCGCTTCCGCCAGATCCATCGCCGGTTCCTCTTTCATAGGGGACGCAGCCGGACGGGCCAACGGAGTCTCATCTGAACTATCCGATATTTCCAATACGGGAGGGCAAGGGATCGCGACTGTCCTCCCTGGATCCTCCTTCGCCCCTAGTGTTTCTATCATGGCCGCTCCGGCGTCCGGCGAGCTCCTTAAGGAGGTGTGGGCCCTTTTTTCGGGCCTACCGCTATCCACGCCGCTGCTCTCTCCTGAATGCTTGCCTCTCTTCCTTTTGGCGAGGCTTGACAATGCTGACCTCTTGGCTGCAAAAACGGAACATATGCTATTAAATCCAAACACGTTTGTCGGGTAGCACACAACGGAGAAAGTAAAAGGGAAGACTCACCTTGCGGGTCCAGGGGACTAAGTCCGGCGGCAAAGAGGGCCCCCTCCGATAACAGATCGTTGGCCAAAAACACTTGGCCATTATGAAGGACATCCAAATTCCTCTCCTCCTGCTCTGACAAAACCGGATGCATTTCCACATCCCTAGCAAAACTTCCCCATTTCCAAGAGAAGTCGGAACCAATGTTCCCCTCGGCGATAACGAATAGACTCTTCCATCCCTTGATAGAGGACGGCTTATCCACGATCACGTTGAAGGACCTTCGAGGTCCAATATATGGCCACTCCGATTTTCTCCCGGGTATCAGATGATAACAGGCATGGAAAAGAGGGAGAGTGGCGACAATCCGAATTTGGTGGCACATTGAGATAAATCTGATGATGCTCCGCCAGCTGTTTGGGGCCACCATCGTCGGACAGATGTTGTAATGAGTCATGCTTTCCTTCACCAAGGGGTGGAGAGGAAAACGGAAGCCTGCTTTTAAGCTGTCATCATAAACGAAGACCCCGCGCTCCAGGTCTCGCGAGACCCTATGTCCAGGCTCCGGCACTTGCAGAACGACATCTGAGGGTATGCTATACCTCTGATAAATCCTTCCAAATCCTCAGCAACGATCTCCGAAGCTACGTCATCGGGGCTCATCGTCATCTTAGCCGAGAAAAGCGCCAGGCGAAACAGCGAGCGTTGTGGGGAGACTCTTCAAGAAACAAAACGAGAGAATACTGCAAACGTATGTATATATATATAGCACGGCTACCGCTTTGCTTCCCCTAAGGAAGCCATCTTGAAAGGACGAGGCGCCTCGCCCCAGGCGTCCGGAACCACCTCGACAAACGCCGTATTAATCGGGATTCGCGACGTGGCGCATTCCCAACCATCACTCTTGGAGGAGCCTTACCCACGAAGCCATGAGGACCCTGCCGCATTAATCAGAGCATCATTGCATGGCTGTCTAAACCAAACTGCCCCATACAAAGCGTGCCACCTGGACTTATACTCCCTATGCCTGAACCTACGCTTCGAACTAGGGAGTGGAGGGCATGTGTTAGGGGGTAAAATCGTCATTGCATTAATATCCGTGCAAGGAGGCTAAGACCGACCTCCTCCCTTCATTCCCCCGAGCTTCCAGTAGCTCGGCTCTCCCGAGCTTCCATAGCTCGGCTTCCCCGAGCTTCCGTAGCTCGGCTCTCCCAAGCTCCCATAGCTTGGCTTCCCTAAGCCTCCATAGCTCGGCTCTCCCGAGCTGCCACAGCTCTGCTTCCCCAAGCTTCCCTAGCTCGACTCTCCCGAGCTTCCATAGCTCGACTCTCCCGAGCTGCCACAGCTCGGCTTCCCCGAGCTTCCATAGCTCGGCCCTCCCGAGCTTCCTATGGCTCGTTTCCCCCGAGCCTCCATGGCCCGGTTTCACTGAATGACCCACGATCCGATACTCACCTCTGCGGAACCTGACGCGGGAGAGCCTAAGCCTACTGTAACGACATCCTAGGCAAGGAATGTCGAGAAGTGGTCTAGAACCTATCAAGGCTACCTGAGACCTACACACCTACCAGATCTCAAGCCATCAAGGAGCTCTCCTAGCCGTCGATCCCCTAACAGACAAGATACGGATTCCAACGGTCCCACAACGGCCTGATTCGATCCACTCCCGAATCCTAACAACCTCTGAACCTTTCAGAAGGCGCTCAAGATCAGGTGACAGCCTATAAATATTATGCTCACAGATTCCCTCAGGTACGTGTGCGCTCACACCCTCACTTCCACTCTCTTGCTCTCGCCAGCTGTTCGTCGGTGCTCTCGCCCCCCTAAAGCTTCCGATCGGCCCCCCAGAGAGACTCCCTAGAGAGATCTACCTCCCCGTTTTCTGATTGATCGCCGATTTCCTCCCACTGACTTGAGCGTCAGAGGGTCTTCCGCGGAGGGCCACCCCCAACACCTCTTGCGCGAGGACTTGTGTGCAGGTCTGCCCCCTGGAGATCGACTGCGTCCGAGTCGGAGGACGGATCCCAGCGACAACACATAAGGTAGATGATTTTTATGAATTCTCCCTCCATCCTCATCTGCAATAGGGGTGACAATTTTTGAACAGACACGATAACTCGATACGAACACGACACGAATTAAATGGGTTTGGGTTGATTATTTTTTGGTACAAACCCATGTATGACACAACCGCCAAACACAAAATTTAAATGGGTCATGTTCGAGTTCAACCGCTTGACCCAAATTGATTCAAATTGATCCATGTATTTAAACGGATTGACACGAACCCATCTGACCTCAGTTGACCCGAGTTGACCCATCTTTTTTCACGGAGTGTTTTCAATATAATTAGTAGATGATTTAGAAATAAATATAATTACTAGATGAGCCAGCTGTCTTGAATCGGTACAGCTTGGATCCGATTGGGTCCAATTATCGGAAATAAACCAACGCGTTGTCATCATCTCACGTGCACCACACGTGCTCTTCCCAAAAGTTCTCATCAAATCGAAACCCTAATAAAATGGCCACCGCCTTCACCGCGATGGAGTTTTCGCTCGGCTGCTTGCGTTCGTCCGGGGCGGAGAGAGGAGACAGAGGACAAGTGCGTTGAGTGCGTTGAGAGAGGAGACAGAGGAGACCCTCGCCCTGCAACCATGGTAATTGCCGACGGAGTTGGAGACTTTCATCTCTCTTTCTTATTCTTGTGCCGGAAATCGCTGCCGATGAAGTTAGGGAGACTTCCATCTCGCTTATTCGTTCGTGACCTCTCCTTTCTGGTATGCTCTCTTCCCTGGTCCCATCTCCTTCATCTCTTCTCCTCTTATTAATCACTCCTCTCATCTCCATTCCTCTTCTCCATCACTGCAATCAAAGTGGAAAGAAAAATCAAAAGAAGGGATCACGTAGCAGCACTCAATGGGTAGGTCGTGACGGAGAATTATGTGCTAAGAGGAGTTCAATGGAGTTATTAATTAGAAGTGGATAGCAAAATAAGTATCTGCTTGTGCTCTTTGTTTCGATGCAGAGGTGGACGACGAAACGGTTGGCCCCGGAAGTGAAGGTGGTCATGGCAAGGTAAAGCTGCCCCCGGACCTGTTGGATTTGGTGTTATCTTGGACTCTGGAGGACATATTTAACAAAGAGCTTTACAAGCACCAGGTCTGGCCGTGCCCTCTGTTCTTCAGCCTCCCCTTCTTTGTTTTTTTTCATCATGGTACGAGACGAGGAATGCAATTGTTTTGTTCTCATGTTACGTTGCCAAACAAGGTGTTCGATCGTAAATGTTTCGGTTCAACGAAGTCATCCACATGGGGATGGAGTGGATTGGTTAAATTTGTGCCGTTTTATAACTTTGAGTGCCGTTTTGCTTAAAGTTTGTATTCATGTCATGTAGGTTGTATTTTTGGTCTTCTGCACTTCTCTTGGATTCATCATTCACCCAACCTATTAGATTCGTTAGAAAAGTTGACACTAAGATATGTTTAATATAGATGTCTTATTTTTAACCCATATGAATTCAAAAGCTGCCAACCTATGGAGTATGTTGGATGGGATTAATGCACTGACAGATGTTTCTCTTCTGGTAAGAACACCCGGAACAATCTGTTACTCTGTTTAGTCCGATGAAGTTGCCTCTTATAAGCCAAGGTGGCACCACCAACTTTCATAACTTAGGGTAGTTCTCAGATGGGATGGTAAGTAATTGATTGATGAAGCAGATTGTCTGTTTGAAAAGAAATGAGTAAAAACCATGGACTTTACATAATTATAGATTATTAGCGTGAGAAATTTGATACATTTATGGTATATTATGCACAAAAATGCTCTAGGGCCCAACCTAGGTACTAAAAACGGAAAAAAAAGGTTCCTTTGCCACGTGACATGCAAAGTTGGTATTTCAAACCACAACCTTAACTTTATCAAACCAACCACACAAATGGTGCCAATGCCCTCATGCAAATGAGCTCTTTTGGATATTTGATAATGTTGCAATGCATATGGTAATGTCTCTAAATGTAATTAATTTATACATATATGCATTGGCTTTAGACATGTGGTTTACATGTGGTTAATAAACTTAAGATACAAAAAAAGGAACTTTTGGATGCTTGTAATTAGCTGTGATGTATTGCTTCTGCTTCCAATATATTGTATATCACTCAGATTGTTGTATGTTTTTATATATTATTCTGTACATAGTAAAGATTCAAATATCATCCAATAATACTATGCAAAAATCTCTCTTGTTCAATTTTGGAATTGTTGATATGGCCTAGAAATCTTTTGAAAAATGAGCTGCTTTTTCTGACTTTACAAGCAATGTATGTCACCAATCATGGCCCAACTCTGTCTGGAAGCTTTTTGATCCTGAACTTTGCAAGCAATGCATGCCTCACCATCTTATCTTAATGAGTACTCTTATCAATTTATTTTGTTCTTATTGGACTTCAGTACATATATCTTCATTGCTTATTCATTGTCAATAAACAAAAGCATTTGGGTATTTTGAGTTTTTCAGAACTATATTATTGTATCAAATGGCATTGCCAATGCAATTTCTGTACATTTTGTTGCCCAATATGATCTGAAGATGGTTTAATGCCTTTTTGCTCCACATATTATGGCATTTGTCCTAAAAAATGATGTCTTCTTATAACTCTTTTTGTAAATGCTATAGATTTTTTGTTACATTGAGCAAACCTGTATTACAGCCCTTGCAAGAAAGACAACATTTAATGGTCTGATAATTATATACTTTTCTTGTGCAATTTTTTGAAGTTGGCTTGGATTTTTTGACAAGATATCATTGCTAGCAGCAGGTCTTGCATTTTTTCAATTTTTCCTTCCTAACAAGTCTTGTAGGTATTATATAAGTATTGATTTTTAAGTGCTTATTAATTATTGTTGCTGGCATCATAGAATCCTCTACATCTAACAATAACCATGCTAGAAGGTATTTTCTGAAACCTTCAGTTGTATTATTTGTCCATCTAACATTTTCAATCACTAATGGACTTCTCATTGTTGACTATTATCATGTCATCTATTTTACCCATTAAAACCTAATCGTCAATTGAATTTTGCTAGAATTTTTGAACTTTTCACTATCATTGCGCACTGAAATTATGGAATGGAACTTTCCAGCTCACTTAACTTCATGAAGTAAAATCATCATGACATCTAGTAGTTTAAGTTCTTGATTTACTAGCTACAATCAAGAAGTGCAAATGTTTCATTGAAGTTACTGTATACCACTAACTCTACCCTCTTTCACTACTTGCAACCTTTAGTATGTTGCTAACATAATATTTGCTTGTTGATAGCTAAAGGGTTTTTTCCTTGTCATTCCATGACACGTTGTCACCAAGTCCCATGTTCGCATATTTGATTATATTTGTGCTAGTTTTGTGCATGTGTTGCTTGTGGTTTATTAAAGAGGAGGGAAAAAGCCTCTCCCTTTTATATATAAACAAATTTAGATCTTAGCAAGAGAACTTGTTTGCAACATTAGATCCTTGGTGCCGTTACCATAGACTTAAAGCTCATTTCCAAATAAAGAAATAAGATTATGGTTTATTGACAAAATGGGGGATTGAGAAAAAATTATTTTCAATTACTTTGGATAATGCTTCTGCAAATGATGTCATGGTTGATATGCTTAAGAATCAGCTTAATTTGATTGATGCTTTGGTTGGTGATGGTGGGTTTTTTCATATTCGGTGTTGTGCTCATATTCTAAACTTGATTGTACAAGAGGGGTTGAAAGAAATAGATTTAGCTGTGGAAAAAGTCAGAGAGAGTGTTAAGTATGTAAAAGGTTTTCATGCAAGAAAACAAAAATTCTTAGAGTGTATTGCACATACATCTTTAGATAGCAAGAAAAGTTTGAGGCAAGATGTTCCTACTAGATGGAACTCAACATATTTGATGCTTGCAAGTGCATTTTACTTTCGTCGTGCTTTTGTCATTTGCAACTTGTGGATTCTAATTTTAAGCATTGCCCATCTCAAGAGGAATGGATCAAAGTTGAAAAGATTCAGATGTTTTTAAAAAACTTTTATGATACTACTGTTATCTTTTCTGGCTCCAAGTACCCCACATCAAACTTGTACTTTCAGCAAGTTTTTAGTATTCAATTGACTTTGAATATAGAAATGCAAAGTTTGGATACTTTTATGAGAAGAATGTCTTGTCAAATGTATGAAAAATTTGAGAAGTATTGGTCTGATTATAGCGTGATATTGGCCATTGCAATTGTGTTTGATCCTCGCTATAAACTTGACTTTGTGGAGTGGTGCTATAAGAAGCTTCATGGTGAAGGCTCTCTTGAGTATTTTCATGTTCGAGACAAACTTTTTTCTCTATTTGATGAGTATATGAGCAAATGCTGCAAATCTGTTGTCACATCTTCTACTCAATCATCGACTGTTCCCCATTGTGAGCCAATCTTGAACATACAACCTGTGTTGGATTTGAAGGTATGTAACTTTTTGTTTTATAGTTTTTATTGTATTAGTTTAATACTATTGATAGTCTATGATTTGAAAGTCTATGATTTTGATAATGTAGGCATTTGTCATTGAGAGCAATGCATCTGGTCTTAAAACACAAAAAAGTTAATTGCAATTGTATTTGGATGAGCCTAAGGTTGACATAGAAACAAAACTTCTTGTTCTTGATTAATGGAGAGCTCATCAATATCATTATCCGGAACTTGCTATTCTGGCTCGTGATGTGTTAACTATTCCAATTTCTACGGTTGCTTCATAATCAGCTTTTAGTATTGGTGGTTGGGTTCTTGACCAATACCGCAGTGCGTTGAAGCCTCACGTTGTTGAGGCTTTGATGTGCACTAGAGATTGGTTATGTGCAGAAAAAGGTAATAAATATAATTTATGATGACTGCGATATTTAATTATTTTTACAAATATTGAATTTTTATTTATATGCTTTCCGTATTGTCATTTAGAAAATTCACAAGTGCAATTGGAAGAGTTGGTAGACGATGTTATAAATCCGACTTTGAACAGAAATGAGGAGGATGTGTCGGTGCAATGTTTAAATGTTATTGTGGATCTTGATTGTTGATGTGTGTGAGTCATAAAACCCAACTATTCTTCTTAACCTTATGTGTTTGTTTTTATTTTTTGTCACAATAACCATTCTATTTCTATATTTATTGGGGTTAAAAGCTTAATATGTTTTTTGACAGGATGTTGGCCAAATTTAAGAGATGAAGAGGATTTGAGACAAGCATCTTGATGACCCTAACTTCATGCTTGTAATATTGCTTTGGGATATTTGTAAAACTTTTGAATAGTTGTAATATTGTGGAGATTTGTATTTATTTTGGGATAGTTGTGATTTTTTAATGTCTTTGTTTAATGTAAAACATGTTTAAATTTTATTTTTTTTGTTATGCTATGTTGGACTGGATAGCTATTGTGTTCAAGTGCTGAAACAAGATTGCTTGCATCTGGCAGTTTTGTTGCATTGATAATTTGATACAGGGACTGCCATGCATTGATAGCATTGTACTTATAAATTTGATTTTTTTGCTTAATGAGTAAATCAATTGTTTGTCTTGAAGGTTTAAAGTCAAAATTTGGCTTTTTCTTCTTTGTTTCTTGTAAAGCTTTTTCTTTAAAAAAAAAGAATGTCGGGTTGGATTGGGTCGTGTTAGTCGGGTTGGGTCGTGTTAATCCGAATACGACCTATGTAAATCTTGGGTCACAGGTCGTGTCGGGTTAGTCGTGTTTTGAGTCAGGTCATGTTCGTGTCGAAATTATTTAACCCGTTTAATTCACAGGTCGTGTTTGGGTTGATGTGTTTTCAATCCGATCAAAACATGATACGATCCGGATACGACATGATTGCCATCCTTAGCCTGCAAGCAAATTTTAAGCCTCTGTCTCAACAAGAACCTTTTTTACTTTTTGTTTTTTTGCATGGTCTTTCTTCTTGATCCTGCTTTGGGAGTCCCAGGAGATCATGTAAGAAGACAATACGGTGGGAATGCCGCCATTTAAAATTAATATGAAGTTTCGAAACCAGGGCATGTCTGCCAGTCCAAGCACTAGAGTTGGATAATGTGGAAGGCCTTTATTGGGCCAGGATGAATGAAGCCCTAGCAAGTTAGAAGGAAAAGTTTTAGACTACTTTTCGGTGCAGCAAGTGCGTATTAATCATGCGGATTGATTATCCATGCCTACCGATATGCGTATGATAGCCCAATAAGTTTTGTTCATATGGTGCAGCAAGTGCACATCAATCATGCGGATTGACCGTCCGCGCATACTAGTGTGCGTATGATGACCCAATAAGCCTTGTTACGTATCCGCATGCATGAACAGTCAATCTACACAACCAATACGTGCTTGTTGCACTAAAAAAATAGTGCACCAAATCTTTTCCAAATTAGAAAGTGTTAATGTTCCTGACCAGATCCAGTCTTTTTTTTTTTTTTTTTTTTTGACACCCATTTGTATTTTAGGCGCCAGGAATGGAGGGCTTTCGATTTTTTGAAATATCTTTACATCTAGGATAAATAGATTGGCTAGATATCTCTTTTGGGCCTGCACTAAAACAAAATGTTAGGTGAGCGGTGACTAATATATAAGTAGATGCTTGGTGGCGTCACGAGCAATTCAAGTCCTTGGCTTTTGCTTGTCTCGATATATATATATATATATATATGATCGTACAAATGTGATTATATTGATATTGATGAGTTTGATTTTTGAGGAGAGGGATTAAGACGTGTGTGTACACACACATACGTCTTAATCCCCCTTCCCCAAAAATCGAACTCATCAATATCAATATAATCACATTTGTACGATCATATGCTGATGAGAGGTAAAATCATCATTGCATTATTGATCGCTCACATCAGCGATGAAGTCGCGCCCAATCCAAATACCCTGCTTGTCAGCTGGCCAGTTGGCATGACGTTCTAGCGACAAGGTCAAATCAGCTTTGATGAAGTCGGATCACCCTGACAACCCGAGCTATCCTTATGTTTCGATCATCTGAGCCGAGCTATCCTTATTCCTCGATAATCCGAGCTATCCTTATTCCTCGATAACCCGAGCTATCCTTATACTTCGATCGTCCGAGCTGGGCCATCCTTATTCCTCGGTCATGCGAGCCAATCTATTTTACACTTCGAAAAATTAAGCTGTTCCTCATCCAGGCCAACCACGGCATTCAAAATACCTCCGCGGAATCCGGCGCGGGAGAGTTCAAACCCACCATAACATAATAAGATTCCAAACAGAGAATCATACCAAGAAGTAGCCTAGAGCCTACACAATCGTGGAATCCCAAGGCATCGGCCAGCTCTCCTAGCCGTCGATCCTATAATTAATAAGATACAGATCCTACTGATCTCATAACAAACTCGATTCGAATCCGTTTCAAATCATAACAACTTTCGACCCCCACGATGCGTCTAGGGAATCAGGTGATCCTCTATAAATACCACAGCACTTCAACCTCTCAGGTACGCAAAAAATTACCTTGCACATTCACTTGGCTTTACGGAATCAATTACTCCATTAGAGCTCCTATCGAGAGCTTGGAGGAAGATTCTTCTGTGAAAAGTCTTCTCCTCACATCTGCCTGCTGTGAATCTCCACTGACTTGGGCATTGGAGGGTCCCCCGCAGAGGACAACTCCAAGGAAATCCTTTGCAAGCGCGGACTGTCTTGCAGGTTCCACCCCGGACGTTGAGATCGAGTTCGGACCCAGAGTCGGAAGTGTACCCGAGTCGAAGAATAGATTTCCGTGGCAACAGATTGGCGCTAAAGGAAGGGCCTCAAGTCCCATAAACTTGTAATCCAGAAGACAAGACTAAAAAACCAGAAGAAGCATCCTCTAATGGCCAATCGGAAGAGAGCCACCTCTGAGGCTCAAGATCAGGCCGCATCTCAAAGGCCTGATCCAATTAGTGATGTAGCACCTCCGCTACCACCACCAGCTGAAATTCTTTCCCCATTGGCAATGGCAGTAACTCTGGACTAGTTCGCCACTCTGGTTCAGCAGGTTCAAGCATTGACCCAGATGATTCAGGGATTCCAGGCAATCCCTGTCCCTGCCGTTCCTGCCTCCCAGCCTCGTGAGGAGGATGCTGCCCCCGCTCTGCCTGCAATCTCCTCTTCCGATCCACCTGGGGCGGCGGATCGCGGTCGCCGTCCTGCAAAGATGAGACCGGCGCTGTAACGAGCTGGAGGGAAGAGCCCACTTAGATCCAAATGGGTTCGCTTTCCCTCCCCGGTATCCTCTCAGGATTCAACACCACTGCCGCCTTCTCATCGCCCGATCCCTCCTACCACTTTGGATGAAGGGATCAACCGGCAGATGCAGGAGATGCGTCAGGAGTGGCGTCAGGAGTTAGACGCCGTCAGGCAAGCCCATCTGCTTTAGCATAGGGCAGAGCAGGGCATTCCCTTCTCCAAGGAGATCATGGGGGAAGTGATTCCCTCCCATGTCAAGCTGCCCACCATCGAGCCCTATCACGGATCTTCTGATCCCGATGACCACCTCAGTAGTTTCCGATCGATCATGATGTTCCATAGGGAATCAGATGCGATTCTCTACCGCGCCTTCCCCTCCACCCTTAGAGGGTCCGCTCAAACCTAGTTTAATGCTTTAAAACCAGGTTCCGTTGATTCATTCGACGAGCTGAGCCGCCTCTTCATCAGCCAATTTATCAGCATCTGCCATCACCGGCGGAGATCTGATTCCCTCTCCGAGGTTAAACAAAGAGAGGGGGAATCCTTGAAGAACTATCTCGGTTGATTTAACACGGCCATGCTGGAAGTGGATTACCTTAACCATGAGGTGGCCATGTCAGCCCTAACGGGTAGGGTGTTAAAGGAAAGTGACTTCTACCTGGCGTTGGAGGTCAGTTACCCTCCGAACTCTCCGACATGATGGCCCTGGCGGACAAGTACGCCAGAGTCGAGGAATCGCGGAGAACTGCCCGCACCGAGCTAGCCAGAAAGAAGGATTCCAAGGGCTCAGACAAACATCGATATGTCTGTCAGCTAAGCCCACCTCGCCGCCAAAGGGTTCCTTCACCACCGCCGAGGAACCGCACTCGGAGCCCGAGGTTCAATCGGTTCACCCCGCTCACTGCCCCGAGGGCGCAGATCCTCATGGAGATAGAGCGTCAATTCCCTCGACCGCCTCCTCTCCGAGGGGATGTGACCCGGAGAGACCCCACCAAGTACTGCCGCTACCATCGGGACCATGGCCACGACACCAAAGAATGCTGGCAGCTGAAGAATGAAATCGAGAGGCTCATCCAGCAAGGCAGATTGAACCAATTTAGGGGAGCGCCCGAGCCAAGAAATGGGGGTAACCGCCAGCCCGAGCCTCAGCAGCCTCCTCATCCAAATCCCCCGGTTGTTAGCCACATCAACATGATTGATGCGATCGGCAGTCCGTCGGGCCGGCGAGATGATGAAGAAGACTCGGCACCAAAGGGAGCACGGATTGATGGGCTCTCCTTCTCCTATGATGATTTCTAGAAGATACAGTTCCTGCATGATGATACGCTGACTGTATCTCTCAATCTAAACAATTATGATGTAAGTCAGATTATTATTGATAATGGGAGCTCTGTCGATGTTCTGCACCTCGATGTGTTTGCAAAAATGAAACTGCTTATGGAAAGTCTCCGAGATGTGGACTCCACCCTAATGGGGTTCATCGGCGATGTTATTACCCCAGAGGGAGTCATGACCTTAACGGTCCGGGCAGGAACTTGGCCCTGTGTTGCCACTATTCACACAGATTTCTTGGTGACCAAGCTTTGATCACCCTACAACGCAATCTTTGGGAGACCTGACCTAAAGTCCCTAAGAGCTGTTGTCTTCATCCTGCATCTAGTCATGAAGTTCCCTATCGAACAGGGAATTGGGGGAGTTCGAGGAAGCCAAGCTATGGCTCGGCAGTGCTTCGTCACCAGCCTTCAGTCCAAACTGCTCAAGGTTGACGGGCTGGACGCTCGAAAGGGTTTCGTCGAGCATCGAGGAGAGCCAGCCGAAGAGCTGGAGGAGATACCACCGAACGAAGCCCAGCCCGATCAAACTATAAAGATCGGGTAGCTACTGAAAAGGAAACCTCAGTTGGAGCTGGTCGACTTTCTCTGACCAAATGCTGATGTCTTTGCCTGGTCCGCATGCTGGGGATCAGCCCAGGTGTTCTCATCCACCGTCTCAATATGGACGAGATATCTCGGCCCGTTAAGCAAAAGAAAAGAAGCTTCGCCCCCGAACATCAGAAAGCCATCGAAGAGGAGGTGGATAACCTTATCAAAGCCAACTTCATCTGAGAAGTCAATTATCCCGATTGGCTGGCAAATGTGGTTATGGTGAAAAAGTCGAACGACAAGTGGCGGATCTGCATCAACTTCACCGATCTCAACAAAGCATGCCCGAAGGACAGGTTCCCTCTCCCCCGGATTGATCAGCTTGTAAACGCTACTTCGGGTCACCAGATGCTGACCTTCATGGATGCCTATTCGGGCTACAACCAAATCTGAATGGCGCCCGAGAATGAAGAGAAGACCGCCTTCAAAATCGACCGAGGTACGTATTGTTACCATGTCATGCCTTTTAGTCTGAAAAATGCAGGTGCTACTTACTAAAGGCTAGTCAACTAGGTCTTCAAGGAATAGGTCGGCCGTAACATGGAAGTGCACATCGACGACATGCTGGTCAAAAGCAAAAAAGCCTCGGCCAGGGTCGAAGTACATCTGCTATTATGGGAAGCCTCGACCAGAGCCGAAGTGCATCTGTTATTATCAAAAGCAAAAAGCCTCGGCCAGGGCCGAAGTGCATCTACTATTATGGGAAGCCTCGATCAGAGCCGAAGTGCATCTGTTATTACCAAAAGCCTCGGCCAAAGCCAAAGTGCATCTGTTATTATGGGAAGCCTCGGCCAGAGCCGAAGTGCATCTGTTATTATGAAAAGCCTCGGCCAGAGCTGAAGTGCATCTCTTATTATCAAAAGCCTCGGCCAAAGCCGAAGTACATCTCTTATTATGGGAAGCCTCGGCCAGAGCCGAAGTGCATATGTTATTATAGGAAGCCTTGGCCAGAGCCGAAGTGCATCTATCATTATGGGAAGCCTCGGCCAGAGCCGAAGTATATCTATTATTATGGGAAGCCTTGGCTAGAGCCGAAGTGCATCTGTTATTATGGAAAGCCTCCGCTAGAGCTAAAGTGCATCTCTTATTATCAAAAGCCTCGGTCAGAGCTGAAGTGCATCTATTATTATGGAAAGCCTCGACCAGAGCCAAAGTGCATCTATTATTATGGGAAGCCTTGGCCAAAGCCGAAGTGCATCTGTTGTTATGGGAAGCCTTGGCCAGAGCCGAAGTGCATATGTTGTTATGAAAAGCCTCGGCCAGAGCCGAAGTGCATCTCTTATTATCAAAAGCTTCGGCCAGAGCCGAAGTGCATCTGTTATTATGGAAAGCCTCGGCTAGAGCCGAAGTGCATCTCTTGTTATGGGAAGCCTTGGCCAGAGCCAAAGTGCATCTCTTATTATCAAAAGCCTCGGACAAAGCCAAGTGGCCCCGGTGATTCTGCAGTAACGGCAAGGCCGGTTAACTTCCCAGACATTTTAACGCAATTGATACGTCTTATCATACTTCGGCGCAAATAAACAATCCCTCTGTCTGCCCATCAGCAGAATTATACAAATCTTTCCTCCTTAGGAAAAGACCTACCTAGCCCCTTTTATCGGGTTACGCCTATCTTGTGAACCGATAAGGCTGCCCAGACCTCCCTCTGACTTGAACAGAGGCCAATGCCTCCTTTGAAAGGGGGCAAACACTATGAAAATACCTAACGAAGGTAGTGCTACACAAGCACAATCGAAGGTTTACGAGCCGAGCATGACTCGATACGCCTAAAACGAGCAAGACTGCATGATCACGCCAAAAAGGAAAAGCAAACATCTACGAACATTTGAAAAAAGAAGAAAGAACAAAAAACTTTCTTTACTCCGTTAATCGGTGAGAAATACAATATCTAAAAGATATTACAAGCGTGCCACGGTGTAGGAAATAAAAACAAATGAATTAAAAAGCAGTTTCGACCTCTAATGTCGCTATGGCATCCAAGAAATTAGAAAAATCATATGACTCAAGTTAAGTCGTTGATCCCTCGAACGGACAGGCCAAAAGATCCAAACTGGGCCGAAGACCTGTGGACGACGAGGCTGAGGGCACCTTCCCTATGGTGGGATGCTGGGCTGCTAGTCGCTACCTATAGACATAGATACGGTACCAGCAGACCAATACCTCCCCTCATATTAGATCCCTCAGTTCATCCTGTGAGGGGAGGGGAAGTTCATGTAACCCATGAGGATGGCATGTGCTTTGCATATTTTGACTATCCCCATGGCGAACCACAAAGGACACACAGGAAGCGCATACGTGCGCTCCCCATATGACTTCTATGGGCCTCCCGTGCGCTCTCCATATGACCTCCGAGAATTCCTCCCTTGAGAACTATCTGCTTTTCAGCAGCTTCTCCATCACCCCAGCTATCTGGGATGAGCCGGCTTTCAAAAGGGAAGCTCAGTCTCTCTACTCTCAATTTCAAAGGAACAGGCGCCATGGAAACTCTTACAACTCACAGAAAAGAAAGTCTTGGGAGATAACCTAACACGGCTCGCTCCTCCCATTTTATAGGCAAACGGACCGAGAGCGGCTATTAAAGCAGGAAGCCCCGGGATTCAAATCGTTGTGGCCACGCTACCACATGGCGGTTCATGATAAAAGGGCGCTTTCCAAAGCGCGCCAGATGCATTTCCCAGGCCATGACGCACGATAAAAGATTTCCCTCTGATCTCAAATCAAGAACCTTAAATGCAGAAAATCATCCACCGGTCCTTGAGATACGGGCAGGCCTGGGAAATCGCCTTGTGAAAACGATGCCATCCAATGGTAATCGAATATTTATCGCGTACGTTAAAAAGACCCATGTTGGAAAAGACCAATGGGATAGATGCCTTGTACGAAAAACAAAGCATCCTTCGGCGAATTACAAATCCGTCTTATTCGCTCGGGTAGAAAATGAAACGATTTCTCATAGACCGGGCTATCCGCTAAATCTCGACCCCAGTCAAGATACTCACGCAGTTTTTGGTCATATCACGCCGAACCATTTATACATCGGCCCCGACCAAGTCATTTCCTTAAGTTCAAGCTGAGCTAGCGTACGTCAGCAAAGCGAATCGGTTAAACTCCGAGTGAACAGGGCACTCAATCCATAAAGGATAAATCGATCTAGGAATACGAACTGATTCGTTCACCGTTTGGAAAAACCCGCGACAAAAAGATCATCCAGAAAAGACAAGCAAATAGGAGTCGAAAGATCCATTTTACTAAAAGTTTCGACCAGGTTACAAATCTGGAGCATGAAAATACACAAGTAGCCCTCAAGAATCAAGATTCGGATCGGTCTCAGGAACCTCCTCGGTAGCGCCTGGGAGGACTTGGCTTGTTTTACCAACTTCAAATGCCGAAGAAGAGCTTAAGGTACCTCAGCAGCGGACTGAGGACATTCCTCGGAAGCCACGGCCTCACTGGGGCCCAAAATAGCGTCAAGATCGACATCCAAGATGTCCTCATATTTCTCTTCTTTGCCCCCCGGGGTACAAGCATCAAAATGTTTGGCATCCAAAAAAGACAAATCCCATTCGGGATGCACCTGAGATATCTTTGCTCGAGTCTCCTCTTCGCCGAACCAAAATGCATCGACACAAGCCCCTCTACGTTCTTCAAAAAATTGGGCAGAATTTTTATACTCCTCCACAGCTGAAGTGAGCTGGTTCTGGTGTTCGAAGTTCATTCGGCGACTCGCGGATAACTCCGCCTTTAAAGCTTTAAACTGCTCCTGCGCCTCGAGCCCAATTCTACCCATCTGCAAAATACTGGAATATTTGAGCCCACTAGCAAAAGAAAAACATCGAAAAACAAATAAGAAGAAAGACGTCGTACCTCTTCCTCCCGCTGAGCCATCTTATTGTTCAGCTCTTGGACCTTTTCCAAGGCCTTCAATTTTGCCGATTTGTTTTCTCGAAGACCCTCCTTGAGGTCATTAATTCAGGACTGATAGTCCCCAACCTCTCGCCGCGACTGGTCAAGATCAGCAGTGAGCCGAGCAACCTGCTCACTTCGTTATTTCAGCCGATTCTCCATATCAGCAAATTCCTTCTTTAAGCCAGCAAGCTGGTCCCACTACTATCTGTACTTGTGCTCCTCTTCCTCAAGCATTTGCTTAAATTATTTTTCTCCTTAACATGACTAGCCCTTAGCTGGTCCCACCTCTTGTCAAAATGCTATTGCAAGGCACTAAATTCCTCGGCGTGTTTAGCCTTGATCTGAGACAGCTCCAGGCAGGCCTTATCCGACTATTCGCGGAGCTCTTTAACTTGTGCCTCAAACCGAGAGGCCCTCTCGACAGCAATTCGGCGGGACTCGGTCATCTTCTCAAGATCCACTCTGGCATACTCAAAAGCCCTAGAAAGCCGACTGATTGAATCCACCCTCGACCGAAGGTCGGCCGCCTCCTTCCTAGCCTGGGCGCAGGCCCCAATGGCCAAATTTAAATGCCAGTTCAACGCTCTTGTGACTAGGGTAATCTACGGAGAAAACATAAGTTAAAAGCTACAACCCAACCGACCAATCAGGGATTATAATCTCGGCACAATAACTTACCCAGGAGATGTAGTTCGAAGACATCGTCATGAGGGTGGTGTTACTGATTTTGGGAAGAAAAAAAGTGTCCTACGGTACCCCGAGCCGACCGAAAGCTGCCTCAATGATATCCCCGACTACGGGCTCGTTCATCAAGGAACTCCCCTCAGCGTGCAAAACAGACCTTATCAAGGCGATGATTATATCATTCACCTCCGGGCCATGGACAAAAGAGCTCGTGGTCGAAGAACCGGCCCGGGGGACTCCGACCTGAGAAGCCATCCGCTCGGATTCCTCCACCAAAACTCTAACATGCAAGGCCTCAGATGCTTCGGCCCCGACTGAGGGAGCCCTCGCCCGAGCATCCCCTCCATTCAATGATTCTTCTCCTTCTTCTTCTACTGATGCTTCTTCCTCCTCTGCAATGTCCTTGGGAACAACGAAGGGGGGACCTTCAGAGGAAGGAGGCATGACCTCCACCAACCTTTCGATGGGTAGCTCCACTTGAGCTTCGGCAGCCGTCACTGCCTCTTTGACCCCTCCACCCGAGCAGAAGTCCCCTCCATACGCAATGGGCTCTCCATCGCCGGTGACAGAAAGACATCCAGTGGAGGGATCGCCGGACGTACCAACGACGTCTCCTCTGCATCGTCTAATACAATTACTATTTGGAGGGGAGAAACCTTAATAGCTCCCCCCAACGATTTCCTCTGCTACTTTGCTCCCTTCCAGCAGGGGGCTCGTCGACCACGGTTTACGCTTCCGCTACCTCCCTTATTGGGGTGAGAGAGCGGTGATTGGTACCATCTTTCTTCGGCCCCTTCAAGCGAGGCCCAGAGGGATGAGACCTCTTCTTGGGTCCGCGCCTGTACCCAGAGCTGAAGCCCCTTTGGCGCTTACCCGATTCTTTCCTCATCTGGCCCACAAACGTCGACCTTTCGGCTGAAAATGCAGAAAATGGTTCAACCAAATGGGAATACCCCAAACAAGCCGACCGTCGTGATAAAAGAAAAAAGGATACACTTACCTTGAGGGTCGACAGAGCTAATCCCGACGGCGAAGAGGGCATCCTCAGCTAACAGAGTGCTAGCCGATACCTCCTGACCACTGCGAAGGGTAGCCAGATCCCTTTTCTCCCGATCGCTCAACTCCAAACGCGCCTTCGAGTCCTTCACATAACTACCCCATCCTCTCGAAAAATCCAAGCCGATATTCCCTTCGATGATGGGACTTCTACCCCTTAATCGAAGAAGGGTTATCGGAAATCATCTTGAATGACTTTCGGGGGCTGATATAGGGCAACTCAGAGCTCCTTTCGGAGATCAGGTTGTAGCAAACACGGAATAGGGGAAGATCAGTTGCAGTCACCCCAACACGACTGCACATCGAGACGAACTCAACAAGATTTCGCCAACTATTTGGGGCCACCATCGTTGGGCATATGTTGTAAAACCTCATCACCTCCTGTATTAACGGGTAAAGAGGGAATCGGAGACCTGCCCTCAAACTCTCCTCGTAGAAGAAGACTCCTCGGCTCAACTCGGTTGAAGCCCGGTGCTCGGTCCTCGGCACCCATAAGGCTACATCTAGGGGAACTCTATAATAGCAACGGATCTATCTATATCATCTAGTGTTACCTCAGAAGCAACATCGCCTGGGCCACTCATATTGGCTGAACGGGGGGTAAGACACGAACAGACAGGCAAGGGCACAAAGGAGCAGAAAATCTTTGCGGCAGGGACAAAGAGGCATTGTAGAAGGAACGCCGCCCCAGTCCTCTTTAAATAAGCGCTTAAGAAAGAAAGCCCTAGACGCCAAAGGCCCCGATATGGGCGCCAGAAATAAAGGAGTCCCTCCACGTGGAGCTCCTACAATCGTAGCTTGCGACAAACTAGACGTCTTTTTCTCGAGCCACGGCAGAAAATGTTGACGAAACAGCGGCCCATCATTTACGAGATCATCATTGCCTGCCTTTTCGAATCCCCCAAATAAGATTGCTCCAGAATTCTACTCCCTATATCCAAAATTACACTTTGGACTAGGGAGTGGGGGGCATATGATGAGGGATAAAATCATCATTGCATTATTGATCGCTCACATTAGCGATGAGGTCGCGCCCAATCCAAATACCCTGCTTGCCAGCTGGCCAGCTGGCATGATGTTCTAGTGACAAGGTCAAATCAGCTTTGATGAAGTCGGATCACCCTGACAATCCGAGCTATCCTTATGCTTCGGCCATCTGAGCCGAGCTATCCTTATTCCTCGGTAACCCGAGCTATCCTTATACTTCGGTCGTTTGAGCCGAACCATCCTTATTCCTCGGTAACCCGAGCTATCTTTATACTTTGGTCGTCCGAGCTGGGCCATCCTTATTCCTCGGTCATGCGAGCCGATCCATTTTACACTTCGGAAAATCAAGCTGTTCCTCATCCAGGCCAACCACGGCATTCAAATACCTCTGCAGAATCCGGTGCGGGAGAGTTCAAACCCACTGTAACAGAATAAGATTCTAAACAGAGAATCATACCAAGAAGTGGCTTAGAGCCTACGCAATCGTGAAATCCCAAGACATCGGCCAGCTCTTCTAGCCGTTGATCCCTAACTAACAAGATACAGATCCTACTGATCTCGTAACAAACTCGATTCGAATCCGTTTCAAATCATAACAACTTTCGACCCCCACGACGCGCCCAGAGAATCAGGTGATCCTCTATAAATACCACAGCACTTCAACCTCTCAAGTACGTAAAAATTACCTTGCACATTCACTTGGCTTTACGGAATCAATTACTCCATTAAAGCTCCTATCGAGAGCTTGGAGGAAGATTCTTCTGTGAAAAGTCTTCTCCTACATCTGCCTGCTATGAATCTCCACTGACTTGGGCGTCGGAGGGTCCTCTGCATAGGACAACCCCAAGGAAATCCTTTGCGAGCGCAGACTGTCTTACAGGTTCCATCCTGGACGTCGAGATCGGAGTTCGGATCTGGAGCCGGAAGTGCACCCGAGTCAGAGAACAGATTTCTGCGGCAACATATGCAATCAATAGCATTAATTAATTAATTTTTAATATTATTAAATTATATAATTAGAACTAGATCTAAACATAATTTGTCTTAATCAGATCAAATTAAGGTTGGTTTAGGCTTATGTTGACTTAATTAAGATTTAATTAAACCATTTGCACCTCTACTTAAAGTTTAATTAAGCTAAATCTTCTTTGATTAGGGCTTAATTAGCATCGTACTCTTAACATGTTTTACATACTTTTAAGATTTCACTCTAAAAGTATGCCATCATGTCATAAACAAACGAGATGAGATACTGAGCTCGAACTATACAATATACATATAATATTTCATATATAGTCAGTCCCAAACTATACACACACACGTTCAACCCATCGCAATCTCTATATATAATAATTGAAAAGAAATACGATGGAACATTAGTGCGCCTTCAAATCATTCTCACTTGGTCGACTCACCTCACGAAGAAAAACTTGAATAGATGGGTGTGTGACTCTCTTTAGAGCAACGGCTAAACGTCAGCACCAAATTTATCTGCACCACATCCCATTCCTCTAAAACCATATATAGTTGAGCTAAAATAATGACAAACTTGATCTACTTGCCCAACCCTTCTATACGATGAGTAATAGGTAGAGCTCGTACCAATTATAACATCTTAAGGATGACTTAGTCCATGACAGTTGTCAAGATAGGCTAGCTGACCATGTCCAATGCATCGCCGAGTCGAAAAGGTGAGACAGCCATGGCCCTTCGGAGAGCCTGATAGAGGTCTTTCGGTCCAATATCAGAGGTGTTGGATAAGTTTAAGAAAAAATAGTATTCAGAAAGATATTATTCATTTGAATGTATTTGAGAAGATACTGTGGCGTACATGACACTATCCTTAAAAGTAGATTCGTACCTCTCAGAGATAATATCTCGGTGCAGAAGATCATAGCATGACTACCCTCCAGAATACAACAGCAGAGTCTTCTAACATGCATGCACACACCAATGTCAGAAAAGGATGAACAATCGAATGAGTTTCTTCTCTTTGGATAAGTACGAAAGCAAAGGAATGGATCTCTCGACTGGATAAGGATGAATGAATGAATCTCTGGATAAGGATGGAATAGAAAGCATAAAGTTTGAATTGAATTAAACATCGGCATTGCTTTGAATTTATAAGAAGCACGCACCAGTTGAGAGCGACGAATCAATCTAATCCAACGGATTGAATTAGTTCAACGATCGATCAACAAAAGACTTATCACGTACGTAGAGACGTATAAGTCAAAAGACTAGTCAACAAATCAAAAAGACTTATCCCTACCGATTGATAACAACGTATCAGATAAACGGACTTATCAAGTCAAAAAGATTTTTGAATATTGAAATACATTAGATTTTCAACGATCCCCAACTATTTCAATATACAAAAGAAGACAAGACAATCTTTGAAGGAACTTTAAGAATGTAATGCATAAGCCATGGTGTCTATGTGACTATGAACCAGGCATAGAGAAAATAAGTGTAATCCATAAAGGTTGGTGAAACTAAGTTTCTATGAACCAGTCCTTCTTTTATTGAATCATTAACTTATAACTCACATTCCATCTCTCATATTTCGGTTGTTCAAGCGAGTTGACACGTTTCGGCCATGCGTCTACCTGGATATTCATAAGTACTCTAGAGATCCTACCCAAGTCTCATAGGAAGCGGCCACCACCTCCATACTCATATAGGTGGATTGTCATCAAGTATACACTGCAGTTTTGTATACCACCCAAATTAGGCTATGACATCCATTAAGAACTTCACATATTAATTCAACCTAAACACTGTAGAATACTATCTAACACCATAGAAAAGGATTTCACAATATAAATAATTATGATAGTACTCCAAGTTGTCCAGTGAATTGTTTTCTCATATGAACCTTCTTCCCGGGATCTCCGTTCATGAAGGTTGGGTTACCATCACTTTAACTTTGATCTGGGTATAATCTCATTTCCTCGATGTATTGCTCACAAGCTTTCTGCTTAGAGGCTTAGCCAGAGGATCGGCCAAATTCAACTCTGGCCTTACATAATCCAAAGATATTACTCCATTATTAATAAGTTGCCTCACAATATTATGTCTTAGACGTAAATGTCTACTCTTCTCATTATAAATTTTGTTTTTTGCTTTAGCTATGGCAGCCTGACAATCACAATGTATAGACACAGATGGAGCTGGTCTCATCCAAATGGAAAGATCTTCCAAAAGATTCCTGAGCCATTTGGCCTCAGTCCCAGCCTTCTCCATGGCAATAAACTCGGATTCCATTATAGACTGAGCTATACATGTTTGCTTAGATGATTTCCATGACACTGCTCCTCCTCCAAGGGTAAACACATATCCGCTAGTGGATTTCATCTCACTAAAGTCTGAAATCCAGTTAGCATCATAATACCCTTATAATACAATAGGAGTCCCACAATATATTAAACCATAGTTCATGGTTCCTTTTAAATATCTAAGCACTCTTTGTAATACCATCCAATGATCCTTTTTAGGACATTGGGTATATCTGCTTAGTCTTCCTAAAGCATAAGCAATGTCAGATCGAGTGCAGTTAATCAAATATATAAAACTACCAATAATTTGAGCATATTTGGATTGTAAAACATCATTATTTATCTCTCTAAACACCAACTTCATTATTATTAAAATGTAATTAATTAAGTCACTTTGGTGAACATTAATTAATATAATTTAATAATATTAGTGCCTTGGATTATGATGATTTATTTTTTTACATAAATTAGAGCTATCACATTCAATAATCAATTAATACAAATGAAAAGATATATATATACTATCAACATAAGTCAGGAGGAAGTCATCAATTTTTTTTATTATTATTCTTGTATGGTCACCAGCATGTTTTTCGTTCGATTTTGGTGCTTCATCCTGTAAGCCAAAACCCCCTTTTTATTGTGCTCATCTCCCCAATCTCCTTCTCAGGAAGAAAGACAGAAGGAAAAAGAATAGAAAAAAAAAAAAAGATACATGCCCTCTCACCTCATCTCACGAGAGAAAGGAAAAGGAAAACGCGAAAAAAGGACCAATGCAGGAAAGAAGAAAACAATGATCTCCTTTACGAAATATACGGACCCAGACAGACGTCCAAACCCACCAGTGGATCGCATAGAAGACAGACAATCATCAGACTATATTCTCTAGCATTTGGGTTGCAATATTAATTAGTCATTCAGTAGTATTAGGCATGGCGCAGAAAGCGTAGACCCTAGCAGCTTCACTGAGATTAATCCAGACGGATGGATAAAAAGATGATGGAAAAAAAATAATAGCACTCAGGACTTCATAATAGAGGACGAGTAAATCTATATCCATGGCGATATTGAAGGATTTCTTAAAAAATTAAGCGAACCTGGCACCTTGTATCTCCTCTCCTACGGTACGCGCATCACCTTTCGGTTCCGAGCAGCTGCATCGAAAGATCGCTCGCCGCAACAAAGGGGTCGTGCGGTTTACAAAAAGACCTTGCGATGGGAATTGAAATCCGGCGTGGTTCTTTGTAGACCGCACGACTCTTCGTTCCGGTGAGGCGAGTTCTCCTCTCGCATTCACAATAGAAGCGTGCGAGCGTGAAGCTCGATCGATGATTTCAAGTCATTCATTCTGAAAGCGATTGAACTTTGTTTAATCTTTTTTATAGACATAAAAGTATCGAGAGCGCTGGAACCGGCCTCAGGTGGAACGCGCGGGGAAAAGGGAAGCGAGGCGGGCGCGCAGGCTCTGTCCGAAGCGGGGACGGCTGCAACCTCGGGCCAGCTGGCGGGACGACCGTCTTACGAGCTTAAACGATAAAATAAAGGCAACATTGAAGCTAAAACAATAAAATAAAAGCCACATGGTTGCACATCTTTGAATGGCTCTAAAAGAAAATTCTTTGGACGGGTCGAGGGTATGGAAGGGTGCAGACAAGGCCATCAAAAACGACGCATGGCTCCAGGACTCCCAGGCCCTATCACAGGAAAATATGTGCATTCAAACTTATCCTCGCCTAAAAATTTTTGAGTTCGGTGCATCAACCAGGTTAGAGACAGAAGTATTCAAATGTTTTTTTTTTCTTTTTAATAAAAACTTATGCTATCGAGTTATAATAATGATGAGAAATAAAATCATCATTACATTATTAACCGCTCACATTGGCATGGGGTCGCACCCAATCCAAATGCCCTACTTGCCAGTTGGCTAGCTAGCGCGACATTTTAGCAACATGCGTCTCGTGGTAACGAAGAAAAGAACAAGAGAGAAAAAGGGTGCGTGGGTTCTCCCAAATGCTACCTCATTAATATCCGGCAGTAAGTCAATGGGCTGGAGTATTAATGGTGCAGAAATGGTCATAATGACTTGGCCAGCATTTAATGGAATACAAAGAAAGGAGAAGGGCACTCAAGCCCCGCAGCACTCTCATTCAAGTCGGCCATGACTCGGCACTCTCATTCAAGTCAGCCATGCCTCGGCGCTCTCATTCAAGTCGGCCTTGCCTCGACACCTTAGCCGCGCTATGCGCACCAAGGTATTTATGGCCTCATAAAGGCCATGTAAGGCATTTAATGCCTTATTTCTATGGCTGTCGCATTGGCCCCTTGGCACCTTTTGCATGAGGAACGATAGCGTCATGAAGCCAAGACAAGGAGTTTTTGACTCCATGCTTCACAAAAGTCTGACATCCAGCTTCAGCCTCGGCCAACTTCAGCCTCCACCAATATACCTCGGCCACCCGAGCCGAGCCATTCCTCGGTAACCTGAGCTATGCCTCGGCCCGGCCGAGGCACTTAGGCACCTACCTCCGCGGAACCATGATGACCGAACCGCAACGTTCAAAATACCTCTGCGAAATCCAGCGCATAAGGATTCGAATCAACTATAACTGAATAAGATTCTGGGCGACGAATCATGCCCAAAGGTGGCCTAGGACCCGCAAGAGTGGCCTAGGTCCATGTGGTCATTAAACCTCATGGCACCAACTAGCTCTCCCAGCCATCGATCCTCTAACTGACAAGATACAGATCCCGCTGGCCTGATAACAAACTTGATTCGAATCCTAATAGTTTTCAGACCTCATCCAGAGCACGTCCAAGGAATCAGGTGATCGCCTATAAATACTACCACCCTCAAGCCTTTCAGGTATGGCCATTCTATGCCTATTTTTTACACAGTTCTTACACTGGCTCTCATTCTCCATTGAAGCTCCCCCCTGAGCTCGAAGCTCTGGCCAAAAAAGGGGAACTCCTCTGTGAGAGTCTTCTCCACACATCTGCTTATTGTGAATCTCCACTGACTTGGGCGTCGGAGGGTCCTCCGCAGAGGGCAACCCCCACAACACCCTTTGCGCGCGGACTATCTTGCATATTCCACCTCGAATCAGCGGGATCGGCGTCCGGATCAGGAGCCAGAAGCGCACCCGAGTCAGAGAACGGATTTCCGCAGCAACAGATTAGCGCTAGAGGAAGGGTCTCAAGTCCCATAAACTTGTGATCCAGGAGACAAGACTCGAACCAGAGAAAAGCATCCTCTAATGGCTAATCGGAAGAGAGCTACATCTGAAGCTCAAGATCAGGCTGTCTCTCAAAGGCCTGATCCGATCAGCAGTGCAGCACCTCCGCTACCACTGCCAGCGAAACTCCTTCGCAACCGGCATCGGCGGTAACCCTGGACTAGTTCGCCGCTCTGGTTCAGTGGGTCCAAGCATTGACCCAGTCCGTCCAGGGATTCCAGGCAATCCCTGGAGCTGTTGTCCCTGTTTCTCAGCCTCATGAGGAGGCCGCTGCCCCTGCCTCACCAGCGGTCTCTTCCTCTGACCCGCCTGAGGCGACGGATCACGGTCACCGGCCTGCAAAGACGAAGCCAGTGCTACGGTGAGCTGGAGGGAAGAGCCCGCTCAGGTCTAGGCGGGTTCGCTCCCCTTCCCCGATGTCTTTCCAGGATTCGACACCGTTGCCATCTTCTCCTCGCCCGATCCCTCATACCACTTTGGATGAAGGGATCAGATAACAGATGAGACAAGAATGGTGTTGGGAACTAGGCGCCGCCAAGCAAGCTCCTCCATCCCAGCCGAAGGCGGAACGAGGCATCCCCTTCTCCGAGAGGATCATGGGGGAGTAATTTATTATTTGGAAGCCTCGGTTACAACAGAGTAGCATTTTGGGAAGGCTTGGCAACACAGAGTAATTTATTATTTGAAGGCTCAGCAACAATCGAGTAATAAATTTCTTGAAGGCTCGGCAACAACAGAGTAATAAATTTCTTGAAGGCTCGGCAAAGTAACAAATTTCTTGAAGGCTCGGTAACAACCGAGTAATAAATTTGTTGAAGGCTCGGCAACAACGAAGTAATAAATTTCTTGAATGCTCGGCAACAACGAAGTAACAAATTTCTTGAAGGCTCGGCAACAACCGATTAATAAATTTCTTGAAGGCTCGGCAACAACCGAATAATAAATTTCTTGAAGACTCGGCAACAACCGAGTAACAAATTTCTTGAAAGCTCGGCAACAACCGAGTAATAAATCTATTGAAGGCTCGGCTACAACCGAGTAACGATCTCCGTACCTTGGCAGCGCCAAGTAAAATATAACCTTGAAGGCTCAGCTACAATCGAGTAACGATCTCCGTACCTTGGCAGCGCCAAGTAAAATATAATCTTGAAGGCTCGACTACAACCGAGTAATGATCTCCGTACCTTGGCAGTGCCAAGTAAAATATAATCTCTACAAATCCTCGGCTGGACCGAGCGATCTCCGTACCTTGGCAGTGCCAAGTAAAATATAATCTTGAAGGCTTGGCTACAACCGAGTAACGATCTCCGTACCTTGGCAGCGCCAAGTAAAATATAATATTGAAGGCTCGGCAACAACCGAGTAATAAATTTCTTGAAGGCTCGGCAACAACCGAGTAACAAATTTCTTGAAGATTCGGCAATAATCGAGTAATGTATTTCTGAAGGCTCGGCAACAACTAAATGATATATTATTTGAAGCCTCGGCCAATCCGAGTGGCGATCTCCGTACCTTAGCAACACCAAGTAAAATATAATCTTTATAATCCTCGGCTGGGCCGAGCGATCTCCGTACCTTGGCAGCGCCAAGTAAAATATAATGTTGAAGGCTCGGCAACACCGAGTAATTTATTATTTGAAGGCTCGGCAACAACCGAGTGATATATTATTTGAAGCCTCAGTCAATCCGAGTGGCGATCTCCGTACCTTGGCAATGCCAAGTAAAATATAATCTTTATAATCCTCTGCTGGGCCGAGCGATCTCCGTACCTTGGCAACACCAAGTAAATATAATGTTGAAGGCTCGGCAACATCTAGTAATTTATTATTTGAAGGCTCAGCAACACTGAGTAATTTATTACCTGAGGCCTCGACAACACCGAGTGATTTATTATCTGAAGCCTCGGCAACACCGAGTGATGTATTTCTGGAAGCCTCAGGCTAAACGAGCAATCTATCAATACTCTGACGCGACTAAGACATCCTATTATACTTCGGCAAAGGTTGGTAACTTTTCTCCGCTTAACAGCAAGGCTGTGCAACTTATTTCTTTTCAAAAAATACGTACATCATTCCTTAAATAGGATCATATCTACTGCATAAGTCCGTAGGGCCACCCAGGCCTTTCTCTAACCTATACAGAAATAAATACTTCCTCCACAGAGGATCGAATGACATGTCCCCCAAATAAGATTGCTCCAGAATTCTACTCCCTATATCCGAAATTACACTTCGGACTAGGGAGTGGGGGGCATGTGATGAGGGGTAAAATCGTTATTACATTATTGACCGCTAACATTGGCGATGGGGTCACACCCAATCCAAACACCCTGCTTGCCAACTGGCTGGCACAACATTCTAGCAACAAGCATCTCGTCGTAATGAGGAAAGAGAACGAGAGGGAAAAAGGGCTATGTTATTTGCGTGGGTTCTCCCAAGGGCCACCTCATTAATATCCGGCAGTCAAGTCAATAGGCTGGAGCATTTAATGGTGCAGAAACGGTCATAATTACTTACAAAGAAAAGAGAAGGCATGCCTCGGCACTCAAGCCCCGCCTCATTCAAGTCGGCCATGCCTCGGCACTCTCATTCAAGTCAGCCATGCCTCGGCGCTCTCATTCAAGTCAGCCATGCCTCGGCGCTCTTATTCAAGTCGGCCCCGCCTCGACACTCTAGCTCGGCTTCCACAACCGCGCTACACCAAGGTATTATGGTCCCATAAAGGCCATGTGCATCTACCTGCTTTAAGACATTTAATGCCTTATTTCCTTCCATCATTAAGGCATTTATGGCTGCCACGTTGGCCCTTTGGCACCTTTTGCATGAAAAAGGATGGCGTCATGAAGCCAAGACAAGGAGTTCTTGGCTCCATATTTCACAGAAGTCGGCGTCCAGCTTCAGCCTCGGCCAACTTCAGCCTCCACCAATATACCTCGGCCACCCGAGCTGAGCCATTCCTTGGTAACCCAAGCTATTTCCATATTTTGGCGGACCAGGCCGTTCTCTATGCCTTGGCCCGGCCGAGGCATTCGGGCACCTACCTCCGCGGAACCATGATGACCGAATCACAGCGTTCAAAATACCTCTGTGGAATACGGCGCATAAGGATTCGAATCAACTATAACTGAATAAGATTCCAGGCGGCGAATCATACCCAGAGGTGGCCTAGGACCCGCAAGAGTGGCATAGGTTCATGTGATCATTAAACATCATGGCACCAACTAGCTCTCCCAGCCATCGATCCTCTAACTGATAAGATACGGATCCCGCTGGCCTCATAACAAACTTGATTCGAATCCTAACAGTTTTCAGACCTCATCCAGAGCACGTCCAAGGAATCAGGTGATTGCCTATAAATACCACCACCCTCAAGCCTTTCAGGTACATCCATTCTACACCCATTTTTTATACAGTTCTTACACTGGCTCTCATTCTCCATTGAAGCTCCCCTCCTGAGCTCGAAGCTCTGGCCAAAAAAGGGGAACTCCTCTGTGAGAGTCTTCTCCACACATCTGCTTACTGTGAATCTTCATTGACTTGGGCGTCGAAGGGTCCTCCGCAGAGGGTAACCCCCACAGCACCCTCTGCACGCAGACTGTCTTGCAGGTTCCACCTCGAAGCAGCAGGATCGGCATCTGGATCATGAACCAGAAGCGCACCCGAGTCGGACAATGGATTTCCGCAGCAACAATAAAAAATTAGATCGAAATTAAGAATGACTAAGAGAGGTTTCAAAGAAACGTGCATTAATGAACTGCAAGACCACAATCTTATTATTGAAAATATTATTTTGTGGAAAGAAGGCTTCAGAATCTTGATTTGCTCCTAAGCGTTTTCTCTTTATTTTCTTTTATTTTTATTTTTTATTTTTTTGTTTTGGAAGGGTTATACATAAAAATTAATCATTTAGAGGATGACAATCATTTTACATCATTAATTAACAAAAAAAAAATAGGGATGGAGGAAACCTCCATGGCAACTCTTAGTCAACATGTTCCGGAAAATTAAAGGTCTGCTTGGTATGTTGTTTCCCTGCAAGTTGGTGAAATATAAGACATGTAGTTTGCTCTTGAAGACAATATTTACAAAAGAAATATGCTATTTCTTCTGATGACGCTCGATCACCCCTCCTGGACATCGGGAACGGAGGTTCTTCTTCTTCATCGGGTTGCCTGCAAAGAAGTCCCAAGACCGAAGAGGGTTCTTCGACGGGACCCTCCGACGCCCAAGTTAGTGACAGAGGTCACGGTAGAGAAGGAGCTCGAGAGAGCTCTTGAGGAGGGACAGGTCTCAGAAGGATCAGGTAGTTCCTTTGAGAATTAGGGCATCAAGTGCGTAAAATGTGTGTTACCTGGTTCTCGACGTGGTTTACCCTTTTATAGGGGATGATGCTGGCACGATCACGCGGGATGGCATGAGTCGGAAGATCCGTTGAGCCCTTGCATGAATCTGGACTGGTTAGTGGGTTGCATCCCATTAGCCGGCGGGGCCGTTGGATTGTCGGATCTGGCGTTGTCGGACGGCACGCGTCGGGCGCTGTCGGGCGGTGCGCATCGGCGCTGTCGGGCGGCGCGCCCGCGCTGTCGAGCGGCGCGAGTCAGATAAGCGGATTCTTGAACCGCTGGGGCTGATCTGGCGGGAACTGGAGACGCCGGGACTGATAAACGCATAAATAATTATCATTAAACCTATTAATTAATAATTTAACGTACCTATTATTATTTATTATTTTAATATTTTATATAATATTTTAGATAAAGTCTTATCAACTTAAAGAGTTCGATTTTAGGGATTTAACGACGCAAACGGCACTCAAATCGGATTTAAGATGAGCTCGGAATTGATTTTATAAGGATTTAGCATGGCTTTCAAAGCAAAAACGGCAAATACATTGCCGACTTCATCGTCCGTTTTCTGTTTTCTTTCAACCGATTCTTCTCAATTCAAATTCTAACAATTTCCTCCATCAATTAAGGAATAGATTAGATTGGAAGTTATCAAATTAAGAGAATTAAATTCTTTTCGAATGAATTTGAATTTTATTGAGGATTTATCCATATTTTTCTTCGTGGCTTCCGTGTCCTCTGTTTGGCTTCCCCGTCCTCGGCAACGCCGCATCAATGCCGCGTCTTTACCTCATCCAGGCCTCTACAAATAGCAGCAAAGGCTTGGAAGAAAGGGGATTCCAAGGAAGCCATCCATCCAGCGCGCTGCATCCGGGAGATCCGCCGTTCGTGAGCTCTGTTCCGGGGCCTGTTCTTCCTTTTTCCTTCCCTGATAGCTCCATGGGTTCTGGCCTGTTCTTCCTTTTTCCTTCCCTGATAGCTCCGTGGGTTCTGTTCGTGGCTTAGAGGCAGCACCCGGTTCAGCCTGTCTCCGAACCATTCATCCCATATTTGGTTTGATGTAGGAAGAATTTGTTGCTCTTTTATTACTATCAGAAATTAAAACTCTTTTATTTTAGATTGTAATATGCACTCTGGATGTTATTGAAACAAAGTTTTATGCATATTTAATTATTATTAAATTTTATTTAAGTAAAATAATTTAGACTGATTTATTCTTAAAAAGAACGGACCGTGATCTACAGGTACGAGCCATGCTCTAATAAGATAAATCATATCTTATTATTTTACACTATTAATTATCTACTTAGTTATCTATTTAGTTAAATTTATAAAATTATTTCAAGATAATCGCTAAAGTCCCTGTGGAATCGATCCCTTACTCTCGCTATCCTAATAGTGAAATTAAGGTGTTTTAATCGTTGCGCTACGACACGCAACAGGTTTTTTGGCGCCGTTGCCGGGGACTTAAGTGTGTTATTTTGAAAAAAAAATTAAAATAAAAAATAATAAAAAAAATAAAATAAAAAAAATTTAGATTAATTTTCTTTAATTTTTAAATAGTTATTGCTGCTTTATTTATTTCCTTAATTGTTAGAATTACATATTTTCTTTTAACATAAAAAAATAAAAAATTATTACTTTCCTTTTGCCACAAATCCAATTTTAACCTAATCAAATTTTCCTTTTAATTAACTTACCTAAAAAAACCCTAAAATAAAACCCTAAGACATCTTCTATAAAATAATTAATTTAAGGAAATAAAAAAATTATAAAAATAAAAATAAATATATAAACAAATAATTATTTTATTTTCTATGCTATAGATTGACTTAGGTGAATTTATTTTCTGCAAAACTAAAATTTTTCATTGACATCTCATAATTTATTAGAAATTAGAAACTTAATTACAAAAATAATAAATAAATAAATAAATAAAACTATTTGCTTTAGAGTCACTGGTAGGGTGTATGCTTGGTCGTCGGTCGTTGCAACCCAACCTTATACCCTTAGATCCTGAGATAGAAAGAACTATTAGAGCAAACAGACTCAGAATTATGGATCTTAATAACGAAAATAATCAACCAAGATAGTTGAAAGAGTATTTTACTCCTTCAAGGTATACCTACTCTCCCTGCATTCAAATGCCTCCAGTAGAGGCTGTCCAATATGAAATTAAGTCAAGTGTAATCCAAATGTTACCATCTTTCTATGGACTTACAAATGAGGATCCCTACAAACACTTAGATGAATTCTTGGAAATTTGCTCAACTGTCAAGATTCAAAATTTCTCTGATGATGCACTTAGGCTTAATTATTCCCTTTTTCCCTAAAAGATAAAGCCAAGTATTGGTTAAATTTATTAGACACTGTTATAATTTCAACTTGGGATCATCTTCAGAGAGAATTTCTCAAGAAATATTTTCCTATAGGAAAAACGAATCAAATTAGAAAAGCTATAACAAGTTTTCCCAGATAGATGGAGAAAGGTTCCATGAGACATGGGAGAGATTCAAAGAACTGATTAAAAAATGTCCACATCATGCTATACCTAAATGGCAACTAGTTCAGTGCTTTTATGATGGATTATCAGAAAAGCATAGGCAAATGGTTGATGCTTCATGTGGTGGGACATTTATGTTAAAAAATGAACATGAGGCTTGGCAACTCTTTGAGACATTGAGTGAGAATTCATTACATCATATGTCAGTTGCTCATCGAGACCCTCCTGTAGAACCTAAAAGAGGTGGAATATATGAAATAGGTCATTCTACAGATATCTATACTAAGGTAGATGAATTTCCCATAAACTTGACCGGATTCTACAAGTTGGAAACATCTCTTCCCCATCTACTCAATTACATGAGGTTTGCATAATTTGTTCGAGTCCAACTCATTCTACAGGTGAATTTCCAGCTGCATACCAATTTCCTGAACTTGTTCAAGAGCAAGCCCACCAAGCCCAAACCTGATTAGCTCCTAGAACAGGAAATGATCCATTTTCAAATACTTACAATCCTGGCTGGCGAAATCATCCAAATTTTTCTTGGAAACCTCAACCTGTAGTCAATTCATCAATCAGACCTAATTATCAAGAAACTAATTTTAAAAACATGCCATATTCACAATATCCAAACATCCCACAACCTCCACCGAATAATCAGCCTACTTTTGAAGACAAAGTGTTACAAGCATTGAAAGGGTTAGAAATGAATACCCAAATCCTTCACTCCCACACACAATCTATTGCAAAACTAGAAACTCAGATAGGTCAATTAGCCACAGCATTTAGTAGAAGGGAGGAGGGTAAGTTACCTAGTCAGCCTATCGATAACCCGAAAGGACAATTCATGGCTGAGAGTTCCAATAGTCCTGACAAATTCCCAGAACATGCTAAATCAGTCATGACTCTCAGAAGTGGAAAAGCATTGAACCTACCTGAACCATCCCAGAAATTAGAAGTGGCTAAACTAGAAGAGAGAAGAAATGAAAAAGAAAAGGAATTCAATGATCAAGCAATCATACCTAAAGCCTCATTCCCTAGTGCTTTAAAATCTCCTTTACCTTCAGATAAGAAGAATAAAAATGAATGAGATGCTTGAGTTATTTAAGCAAGTCCAAATAAACTTACCTCTTCTCGANGGGTCTCTCCTGGGGTTGGACTACTGAGAAGTGGAGGCGAGCCGAGGTACTTCTTGAGCTCTTGAAATGATTTCTGGCACTCGGGAGTCCACTGGAAGTTTTTGGCCGATCGGAGGTTTTGAAGAAGGGGAGGCATCTCTCGGCCGACCGCGCCACAAAGCGGTTAAGGGCCGCTATCCTCCCGGTTAGGCGCTGGACCTCTTTAATTGATGCTGGGGGCGCATTTGTTGGAGAGCCTGAATCTTCTGGGGGTTAGCTTCGATACCTCGCTGGGAGACCATGAAGCCGAGGAACTTTCCCGAGTTGACGCCGAAGGCGCACTTGGTTGGGTTGAGTTTCATCCCATATTTGCGCAACGTTGCAAAGCTCTCCGAGAGATCCTCAACATGCTGTGACGCTTCCTTGCTTTTGACCAGCATGTCGTCCACATATACCTCCATGTTCCGGCCGATTTGCTCCTTGAACACCTTGTTGACCAGCCGCTGGTAGGTCGCTCCTGCATTTTTAAGACCGAAAGGCATAACTCGGTAACAGTAGGTACCTCGGTCGGTTATGAAGGCGTCTTTTCTTCATCTTCGGGGGCCATCGGATCTGATTGTAGCCCGAATAGGCATCCATGAATGATAGCATTTGGTGGCCTGAGGTGGCGTCCACGAGCTGATCGATCCGAGGGAGGGGGAAGCTGTCCTTTGGGCAGGCCTTGTTGAGGTCGGTGAAGTCGATGCAGATCCTCCATTGCCGTTCGACTTTTTCACCATGACGACATTTGACAGCCAATTCGGGTAATTCACTTCCCGAACAAGTTGGCTTTGATGAGTTTGTCGACCTCTTCTTCAATGGCTTTTTGCCGCTCTGGGGCGAAGCTTCTTTTCTTCTGCTTAACAGGCCTGTGCATCTCGTCCACATTGAGACGATGGACGAGGACCTCGGGGTCGATTCCTGGCATGTCGGAGGCGGTCCAGGCGAAGATGTCCGCATTGCTTTGGAGGAACTTGATCAATCTGCGACGAGGCTCTCCTTTGAGTAACGACCCGATCCTTATGGTTCGGTCGGGCCGAGCTTCGTCCAGCGGTACTTCTTCCAATTCTTCCACCGGTCTCCCGCTTGTTCGGCGAAGTCCTCACGAGCGTCTAGCCCGTCAACTTCGGGAATTCTGGACTGAAGGCTCGTGACGAAACATTGCCGAGCCATGGCTTGACTTCCCCGAACCACTCCAACTCCTTGCTCGGTGGGGAACTTCATAGACAGATGCGGGATAGAGACACCGCCTTAAGAGACATCAAGCCGGGCCTGCCGAATATGGCGTTATATGGGGACCTGAGGTCGGTCACTAGGAAATCGTCTGTACAATGGTTACAAGGGGCCAGGTTCCTGCGCGGACCGTCAGGGTGACGATTCCTTCTGGGATGATGACGTCGCCGGTGAATCCCATCAGGGTGGAATCCACGGCTCGAAGGTTTTCCATGAGCAATTTCATCCTGGCAAACACACCGAGGTACAAAACGTTTACCGAGCTTCCACTATCACCAGGATTCGGCTTACATCATAATTGTTCAAATTAAGGGATACAACAAGTGCGTCATCATGGGGAAGCTGTATCCCAAGAAGATCATCATCAGAAAAGGAAAGTTCGCCCGTGCGCGCCTTCTTTGGCACCGGTGCATCACCGTTGCCCCTGGAGCTCGATCCGCCGGCCTCTTCAATCATGTTGATACGGCCAACCACGGCGGATTTGGTGGAGGAGGGAGTTGTGGGAGCTCGGGCTGGCGATCACCTCCTGTTGCTGCGGCTCGGTGCCCTTCTGAACTGGTCCAACCGTCCCCGCCGAATCAGTCTCTCGATCTCGTTCTTCAGCTGCCAGCATTCTTCAGTGTCATGACCATGCTCCCTATGGTAGCGGCAGTACTTGGCGGGATCTCTTCGGGTTGGGTTCCCTCGGAGAGGTACTGGTCGGGGAAGCTGGCGCTCTATCTCCATGAGGATTTGCGCCCGGGGCACAGTCAGCGGAGTGTAGCGATCGAATCGCCTGGGGGACTCCGGGAGCGATTCCTTGGCGGCAGCGGAGGGACTCTTTGGCGGCGGGGCGGACTTGGCCGACGGACAGGGCGGTGTCTGTCGGGAACTTTGGGCTCTTGCTTCTTCTTGCTGCTCAGCGCGGGCCATTCTCCGCGACTCCTCGACCCGAGCGTATTTGTCCGCAAGGGCCATCATATCAGACAGACATGGGGGGTAGCTGACTTCCATTGCCAAATAGAAGTCGCTCTCCTTTGAAACTCCCCCCGCTAGGGCGGACATAGCCACCTCATGATTAAGGTGGTCCACCTCCAACATGGCCTTGTTGAAACGGCCAAGATAATTTCTCAAGGACTCCCCCTCTCTTTGCTTGACTTCGGAGAGGGAGTCGGATCTCCGTCGGTGGCGGCGGCTGCTGACGAACTGGCCAATAAAAAGGTGGCTCAGCTCGTCGAATGAATCAATGGAACCTGGTTTCAAGGCGTTGAACCAGGTTCGGGCGGATCCTCTGAGGGTGGATGGGAAGGCCGGCAGAGGATCGCATCAGATGCTCCGTGGAACATCATTATTGACCGGAAGCTGCTGAGATGGTCGTCCGGATCAGTGGAGCCGTGATAGGGCTCGACGGTTGGCAGCTTAACGTGGGAGGGAATCACTTCCTCCATGATTCCCTTAGAGAAAGGGATGCCCTGCTCTGCTTTGGGCTGGGGCAGATGGATCTGCTTGGCGGCGTCCAGCTCCTGACGCATTTCTTGGATCTGACGGCGGATCTCCTCCTCACCGGCTAGAGGAGGGGCTGGGCGGAGAACCGCAAGGATGGCGTCGAATCATGGTGAGACGTCGCCGGAGAGAGGGAGCGGGCTCGCCGAGATCTGGGAGGATCTCCTATCATAACCGGTTCGAGGGACCGGTTTGTCCCCCCTGGGGCGATGTGGGGGATCCGCTGATTCAGCGGATCAGAGGAGGAGGTTGCCGGCGAAGAAGAAGTCGCCGCTTCTTCTGAGGATGCGAAGCAGGAGGAGCCGCAAGGCGCTCCTGGACCAGGTGGGTAAGAGCCTGGACTTGCTGGACCAGCGTAGCAACTGGTCCTGGGTCACCGGAATGGCAGGCGGCGACGGAGTCTCGACAGGTGGGGGTTGTGGCGCTGTGGCGCCAGTCGGATCAGGCCTCTGGAGGCGACCTGATCTTGGGCATCAGAGGTTGCTCTCTTCCGGTTGGCCATCAGAGAGGTTCTTCTCCGGATCGGGATCCTTGTCTCCTTTCTTCAAGTTTTAATGGGACTTGAGGCCCTTCCTCTAGCGCCAATCTGTTGCCGCTGAAATCCGTCCTCCGACTCGGGCGCGGTCGATCTCCAGGAAGAGGGGGGCGGACCTGCAAAAGAAGCCCACACGCGGAGGGACGCTGGGGGTGGTCCTCCGCGGAAGGCCCTCCGACGCTCAAGTCAGTGGAGAAGAAATCGGCGATCAACCAGACAGTGAGGAGGTGGATCTCTCCGGGAGACCTCTCCGGGGGCGGCCAATCGGAGGCTCCAGAGGGCAGGAGCGCCGACGAGCTACCGCGAGAGCAGGAGAGTGAGAGTGGGGGGTGTAAGCGCGCAAGTGTGTACAGAGTTGCGTACCTGAGGGAATCTGCGATTTGATATTTATAGACTGCCACCTGGACGTGAGCGCCTTCTGGAAGGTCCGAAGGTTGTTATGATACGGAGACGGACAGAATCAGGCCGTTGTGGGGCCGTTAGGGTCCGTACCCTGTTGTTTTGGTATCGACGGCTGGGAGAGCTCCTTGGTGTCTCGAGATCGGGTTGAGTAGGCCTGGGGTGGTTACGATAGGCTTTAGGCCGCGTTCCGATATGATTCCTTGTCTAGGATGCCGCTCAGGTAGGTTCGGGCTCTCCCGCGCCAGGTTCCGCGGAGGCAGATGTTAGGTTGTGGATCGCTCGAAGGGGCCGAGCTACGGAAGCCCGAAGGAGGCCGAGCTACGGAAGCCCGGAGGAAGCCGAGCTACGGAAGCCCGGAGGAGGCCGAGCTACGGAAGCCCAGAGGAGGCCGAGCTACGGAAGCCCGGAGGAGGCCGAGCCATGGAGGCCCGGAGGGGACCGAGCTACGGAAGCCCGGAGGAGGTCGAGCTACGGAAGCCCGGAGGAAGTCGAGCTACGGAAGCCCGAAGGAGGCCGAGCTACGGAAGCCCGGAGGAGGCAAAGGCAAAGTTGTCAATTTCGTTTCGTTTCGGTCGAGACGTTTCGTTTCGGTAGCTTATCCGAAAAGATAAGTACTACGTTTCGTTTCGAAAGATTTTTCGGCCGTTTCGGTGCGTTTCGGCGTATTTCGGCCGTTTTCAGCCATTTTCGGCCGTTTCGTATGTTCGATCGTTTCGGTATAAAATATGTTTTGGAGACTAATTTATGAATTATTAAACATTTCAGAACCATTTTAATATATATATATATATATATATATAATAAAAAAAATCTTAGTTATCATATCCCCATTTTAAAAAATATATATAATAACAAAAAAAATTCTAGTTACCCTATCCCCACGGTCGCATCTCTTTAAAACTCAAACTCTTTATTTTTATATTATTATTATTATTTATGAAGAATATAAATTATGAATAAAATTTTCATTATATATATATATATATATATATTTAAATTCTTAAAAACTTAAACTCTTTATTTTTATGTTATTATTATTATTTATAAAGAATATAAATTATGAATAAATTTTTTATTATATATATATATATTTCGAAACGAAGCACCGAAACGGTCCGATACCGAAATATTTCGTTTCATAAACTAAACCGAAACATAATCCGAAACGAAATTGACAACATTGGGCAAAGGAAGGAGGTCAACTTTAGCCGCCTTACACGAATATTAATGCAATGATGATTTTACTTTCCAACAAAATAAAAAAATAAAATAAAAAATAAAAAATAAATAAATGAAAATTTAAAGACACGCTTTGCATGCTAGTTTGAAATATCGTGTTGGAATGGACGCCAACCCGGCTTGGTTTGAAAAAAAGGCCAGCGCGGGAGCGACGGGAATCGGGCATGTCCCAAACCTGCCATCAGCTGTCCCCTCCTTTTCAGTTGGGACCTCCCCACGTCATCATCTGTCCTCGATTCCTCTCCCCCTCCCGCACGTGTTATCACCGTGCTCCATCGATGCTCCTGTTTCTGATCCTTATCCCTCGCCGAGAGAATTCCTATTTTGAAACGGTTTTTATATTAAAATCTAAAATTCACTCAACTATGAGATATGTGTCAGGCAATAATAGGCGGAGCTAGCCGCCGCCTCAAACTACAGTCGCTATGAGGAACGGAGCAGAAAGTCTTTCCAAGCTCTTTGAATGCGTGAATGAAGACCGCTCTCTCTCTCTCTCTCTCTCTCTCTCTCTGGTTCTACTCGAAGACAAAGGAACCGACGTGGAACGGCGGCATCCTGATCTCTTGCTTTGGCTTGCGTGACGACTGACGAGCATAGGAGACCAGAAACTCGGAAAAAGCCAAAATTTATATAATAAATAGCAATCAAAGGCCTCTAGTCTCGCATAAGAGCCCTCTGCTTCAACGCCTCACCGCCATTACCTACACCACTAAAAAAAAAAAAAATCCATCCCGTATCTCTCCATCAAACCCTGTTGATCCTAGCTAGCAGGGATCTATGCCTGTTTACTTACCATGTCGGACGTTCCCAGATTTCTTCCCAACTACTCCCTAACCCTTTCCCACCTCGCCATCTCCAGTTCTAAAACCTGGCACTTCTCCCTCTGATAGAGTACTCTTCAGTTGGCTATCTCTCTCACTTTCTTTCTCTCTTCATATCGTTATTGATAGTTGTATAGTTAAATTCTTGGTAGATTTGATGGATATGGGGGTCCACCTGCACCTGCCGCAGCTGGGACAGGAGAAGAGGAAAGAGGGAGGGCCGCCGGCGAAGGGGTGCATGGCGATAAGGGTGGGGCAGGAAGGGGAGGAGCAGCAGCGTTTCGTGGTGCCGGTGGAGTACGTGAACCACCCGCTCTTCAAGGGGTTGCTCAAGGAGGCGGAGGAGGAGTACGGGTTCGAGCAGAAGGGGGCCATTACCATTCCATGCCAAGTCGAGCACTTCCGCCAAATCCAGGGCATCATCGACCGCGACACCGCCGCCGGTTGCGGCCACCACCATGGTCACCACTTCCTCCTTGCGGGCTGCTTCAAGGCCTGAAATAGATCGGAAGACAGCGGCCGGGGAAGAAGACGAAGACGACGACGACAGGCTAATTGCCTTTTGAAAAATATGGAATTGTTAATTAGCATAAACCAATGAAGAAAACAAGGGACTGGTTTCGAATTTTATTCGCTTGTATAATTTACTCTTGTTTTTATCGTTGGCGTGTTTTGCATTTTGTTCTCGTCGAGAGTTTCGGGATGTAGTTAATTCTCTTGTGGAGGCGGCGGCGGGGATGGTTGCGTTCAATTCGTGGTTGGTGGGTGAGTGGTGAGAAGAGGGGCCGCCGTAACGGCGGCGGGGATGGTTGCGTTTCGTGGTTGGTGGTGAGTGGTGAGAAGAGGGGCGGCGGATCCCGCCTCTTGGTAATTGGGTGGGAGAAGGAATTTAGTGAAGCAGATGGCCTTTTGACGTATTTAACACGACTGTTGTTTCATCTTGGTTTTGATTTCTAGCGTTGGTTGAAATATGGGTGGGCTCGGAAACCACTCTCTGGAAAGTGAGAACCCAAAAAGAAAATCGTGCGGGCATCGGTGGGGCCTGAAGTTCATTATTTTCTTAATCATATATTATTTAGGTTCTTCCCAATGAGACCAGTGAAGCAACACCCAACCAATTATGATCATACTTTCAGAAGTAGGGATTCTAATCCTGTTATCCGGATAGGACTCCGACCCAACTATTCGAATAGGACCTTTAGCTAGCCATCCGAGTATAACTTTGATCTGACTAATGTATATCGTAGCATAACGATTAAAACATCTTAATTTTATTAATATTAAGTAGAATAGTGAGAGTAAGGGATCAAACTTATAAAAAACTTTGAGTGGTTATTTTAAAATAAATTTACATAATTAAAATTTAAATAATAGATAATTGATAGTGAAAAGAATCAAGATATGATCTAGCTTAATGAGAGCATGGCCGTACCCATAGATCACGGCTCATCCCTATTAAAAATAGACCAGTGAAGTGATGGTTATTTCCGCTTGAAGAAAATTTAATAAGAATTAAATATGAATAAATATTTTATTTCAAAGCATCCAAAAGAGTATTGATGACGCTCGATCATCTCTCCTGGACGTCGGGAACGGAGGCGCTTCTCGAATCCTCGCCTCGCCGGACTGCCTGCAAGGAAGTCCCGGGGCCGAAGGAGGCTCCGGCGGGACCCTTCGACGGCCAAGTTAGTGACGGAGGTTACAGCTGAAAAGGGCTCGAGTGAGCCCTGTTTTGGATGGAGAAGAGGGGTCTCCGAGAGGAGGAATCCCTTTTTTGAGTTTAGATGGCGATTTTGGGGGTTACCGCGCGTGTACCTGTTTGGTGAGTGGACTTACCCTTTTATAGGGGTTGACACTGGCACGACCACGTGGGGTGGTGTAAAGTCAGAACGTCTGCAGAGCCCTTGCGTAAATCTGGGCTGGTTGGTGGGTTATGTCCTATCAGCAGCGGGGCTATCGGGCGGCGCGCGTCTGGCATTGTCGAGCGGCGCGCGTCAGAGAGGCGGTTTCTTGAGCCACTGGGGCTAATCTGACGGGAACCGGGAATCCGTCTCATCAGGGCCGAGCTGGGTCGACCCGAGATGGCTGGGGCTCGTCCCGCTGGCAAGGCAGTGTCGGGGCGGGGCCGAATAGGCGGACTTGGAGATGCTGGGGCCGAGTCGGGCCAGCCAGGGATGGCCTTGACCGACTCGACGGGAATGGAGACGCCGGGGCCGAGTCGGGCCGGCCTGGGATGGCCTTGGCCGACTCGGCGGGACTGGAGACGCCAGGGCCGAGTCGGGCCGGCCTGGGATAGCATTGGCCGACTCAGCGGGACTGGAGACGTCGGGGCCGAGTCGGACCGGCCTGGGATGGCCTTGGCCGACTCTGTGGAATAGGGGATGCCGGGGCCAAGTCGGGCCGGCCTGGGATGGCCTTGGCCGACTCGGCAGAACAAGGGACGCCGGGGCCAAGTCGGGCCGCCCTGAGATGGCCTTGGTCGACTCGGCGGAACAGGGGACACCGGGGCCGAGTCGGGCCGGCCTGGATGGCCGGGGCCCATCCAGCCGGCAAGGGGATGGCCTTGGCCGACTCGGTGGGGCCGAAGAAGCCGGGGCCGGCCAGGGATGGCCTTGGCCGACTCGGCGGGACTGGAGACGCTGGGGCCGAGTCGGGCAGGCCAAGGATGGCCTTGGCCGACTCGGCGGGACTGGAGACGCCGGGGTCGAGTCGGGCCGGCCAGGGATGGCCTTGGCCGACTCAGCAGGACTGAAGACGCCATGGCCGAGTCGTGCCGGCCAGGGATGGCCTTGGCCGACTCGGCGGGACTGGAGACGCCGGGGCCGAGTCGGGCCGGCCAGGGATGGCCTTGGCCGACTCGGTGGGACTGGAGACGCCGGGGCCGACTTGCCTGGAGAAGTAGGGGCCGCCTGGGAAGATGCCGGGGGCTGGCTAGCTTGGACACGCCGTGGCCGGCTGGGAAGGTGTTGGGGGCCGGCTAGCTTGGAGACGCCGGTCTTGGCAAGTGTCGGCCTATGGTGTGCCGGCCTTGGAGGCCGACGCTGGAGGCCGACGCTGGAGGCCGACACTGGAGGTTGACACTGGAGAACGACGCTGGCGGCCGTCGCTGGCGGCCGTCACTGGAGACGATGCTGGAGGCCGTCGCTGGAGAACGACGCTGGGGTCTGGCGCTAGTCTGTCGGCCTTTGGCCAGCACTGGGGGCTGGCGCTAGAGGCCGACACTGGAGGCCATCGCTGGAGGCCGACGTTGGCGGCCGGCGATGGAGGCCGACGCTGGCGACCGGCGCAGGCGTCTATCGGTCTTTGGGGCCGTCCAAAAAAATTTTATTTGTCATGGGATCGACTGGCCCCATCAAATGCCCCCACACTCCTTGAGCTTGCGTACCCCGCATCGGCTAAGCAAAAGGAGTGTAGAACTTCAAGAAATTTTTTGGAGGCAAATTGATTACCTCACACCCGCAACTGAAAGCAGCGTACGCTAACTTTTTGGGGGGACGCTCGTCAGTTAGCCGTTGGCAAGGATGAAGCAGATGAGGCAAAGTTGAGGCCTTCGAGAACCTTTTAAACCCCGGAGGGTGACCAGAGGGTGCTTGGGCCAGGCTAGGTGCCTTTTTCTTTGAAGAATTTGGTCTCCTTATGTAAGGTTGATCTGCCCCCAGGAAACTCTGTTGATTGGAATCCGCAAGTCCTGAGCTTAAGGGTGCCGACATGGAGCCGGTCATGGGTGCCGATGCGGAGGTTGTCTTTGGTGCCGGCGCGGAGTCGGTCTTTGTTGCCGACGCGGAGTCGGGAAGTCTTTTGAACCCCAGAGGGTGACCTGAGAGCTGAGAGCGTCAGGTTCCTTTTGAACTGCCTCGGGGGTGTGGGAACCGCTGCGAGGGGCGACTCGCGGGTACGGAGCCTTTAGGGTCTTAACCTACTCAGGGCACCGCCGTGCCGGGGCCGAGTGGTGTCCCGTGGGCCGCGATGCCAGTGAGCTCCTTTTGAACCAACTTGGGGGTTTGTGTGCCGCCCAAGTGGTGACTCAGCCGGGTATGGAGTCTTTAGGGTCTTGACCGACTCGGGGGCACCGCCGTGCCAGGGCCGAGTGGTGTCCCGTGGGCCGCGATGCCAGTGAGCTCCTTTTGAACCAGCCTAGGGGTTTGTGTGGTGCCCAGGTGGCGACTCAGCCGGGTACGGAGCCTTTAGGGTCTTGACCGACTCGGGGGTACCACCATGCCGGTGCCGAGTGGTGTCCCATGGGCCGCGATGCCAGTGAGCTCCTTTTGAACCAACCTGGGGGTTTGTGTGCCGCCCAAGTGGTGACTAAGCCGGGTACGGAGCCTTTAGGGTCTTGACCGACTCGGGGGCACCCGTGCCGAGGCCGAGTGGTGTCCCGTGGGCCGCGATGCCAGTGAGCTCCTTTTGAACCAGCCTGGGGGTTTGTGTACCGCCCAAGTGGCGACTCAGCCGGGTACGGAGCCTTTAGGGTCTTGACCGACTCGGGGGCACCGCCGTGCCGTAGCCGAGTGGTGTCCCGTGGGCCGCGATGCCAGTGAGCTCTTTTGAACCAACCTGGGGTTTGTGTGCCGCCCAAGTGGCGACTCAGCCGGGTACGGAGCCTTTAGGGTCTTGACCGACTCGGGGGTACCACCATGCTAGTGCCGAGTGGTGTCCGTAGGCCACGATGCCAGTGAGCTCCTTTTGAACCAACCTGGGGTTTGTGTGCCGCCCAAGTGGCGACTCAGCCGGGTACGGAGCCTTTAGGGTCTTGACCGACTCGGGGGTACCACCATGCCGGTGCCGAGTGGTGTCCGTGGGCCGCGATGCCAGTGAGCTCCTTTTAAACCAACCTAGGGGTTTGTGTGCCGCCCAAGTGGCGACTCAGCCGGGTACGGAGCCTTTAGGGTCTTGACCGACTCGGGGCACCGCCGTGCCGGGGCCGAGTGGTGTCGTGGGCTGCGATGCCAGTGAGCTCCTTTTGAACTAGCCTGGGGGCTTGTGTGCCGCCCAGGTGGCGACTCAACCGGGTACGGAGCCTTTAGGGTCTTGACCGACTCGGGGGCACCACCGTGCCGGGGCCGAGTGGTGTCCCATGGGCCGCGATGCCAGTGAGCTCTTTTGAATCAGCCTAGGGGTTTGTGTGCCGCCCAGGTGGCGACTCAGCCGGTATGGAGCCTTTAGGGTCTTGACCGACTCGGGGGTACCACCATGTCGGTGCCGAGTGGTGTCCCATGGGCCGCGATGCCAGTGAGCTCCTTTTGAACCAACTTGGGGATTTGTGTGCGCCCAAGTGGCGACTCATCGGGTACGGAGCCTTTAGGGTCTTGACGACTCGGGGGTACCACCATGCCGGTGCCGAGTGGTGTCCCGTGGGCCGCGATGCCAGTGAGCTCCTTTTGAACCAGCTGGGGGTTTGTGTGCCGCCCAGGTGGTGACTCAGCCGGGTACGGAGCCTTTAGGGTCTTGACCGACTCGGGGGTACACCATATCGGTGCCGAGTGGTGTCCCGTGGGCCGCGATGCCGGTGAGCTCCTTTTGAGATTTGGTGCAAGGGAGAACAAGCCATGGCGTTAGAAAGGGTCTTCTTTATTACTCATGCTTCTGGGAGTACATCATTGGTAATTCTGGCGGAGGTCGTCCGCGTTCCTGGTACATGGAACGGGTTTCCCATCGAACTCTTCTAGTTTGTGTGCCCCCCGGTGGAGTGTTTTGGTGATGCAGTAGGGACCCTCTCAGGAAGTGCGTTACCCGGCAACTCCTCCCCCCTCGGCCGTTTTAGGTGCAAAGCCGATCCCCAGGACACCATCCCGATATTCCGCTCTGTGGGAGTGTTATCGATGGTGGCTTGAGCTGGTAGAGGCCCCATGATGGCCGGCAGCGGCTGTTGCGTCTTCTGGACATACTTACCGAGGTAGCCCCGCTGGATGAGCTCCTCGATGGCCCACTTCAAGTTGTAACAGCTGTCGGTGTCGTGGCCGTAATCCTGGTGGAAACGGCAGTAGCGGCTCGCGTCGTGTGGTGCACCTTTCTTCAAGGGTGGAGGACGTTGAAGGTAGGGCTCGCCCTCGATCTCCATCAGGATGTGGGATCGAGGGGAAGGAGAGGAGTGAGCTTACCCTCGTCGGGGACAGGGCTTCGGCGCCTGTTGTCGACCGGCGAGGTGGGTCGGATTGGCGATGTCGAGGAGGTCCGCTCGGCTCAGGGCGAGCAGATTTTTGGCTGGAGCCCTTCGAAGACTCCCGGCGAGTGAGGTCGGCTTCATCTGCCCGAATGTACTTCTGGGCCCAGAGGAGGAGGTCGGAGTAAGAGCCCGGGGCTTCTTGTCCGAGGAAAAGGTGAAGCGGGACGGAAGGAGTCCCCGCTTCAGCGCCAGGGTGGCCACCGCATCATCGAGATGGAGACCTCGAGGGCGGCGGTTTTGAATCGGGACACAAAGTCCCGCTGGGACTCTCCTTCCTTCTGGCGACAGAGAAGAGGCTGTCCGCCACCCTTGGGATCCGGCGGCAGCATCAAAGTGGGCCAGGAATGCCCTCTCCAACTCCTGGAAGGAGTCTATGCTATGGGGACAGGCGTGAATGCCACGCACGGGCGGCCTTCCGCAGGGTTGCAGGGAAGGCCTTGCAGAGAAGGGCGTCTGAGGCCCTGAACTTGCATCATGGCCTTGTAGCTCTCGAGGTGATCGAGGGGGTCGGTCGTACCGTCGTACGGGTCCACCTAGGGGAAGCGAACCTGGAGGGGACCGGTTCCTCTAGTATGCGGCGGGTGTAAGGAGGACGAGTGTCAAACTCTTCCTCCGGCTGGTGGTTGATCTTCCTGGCGAGCTCGTCGAGGCGCCGGTTGTACTCATCCAGGCGTTCCTCCGCCTGGCGGTTGATCGTCGGAGCCTTCCGAGATGGCTCGAGGAAGAAGAAGAAGAGGAAGCAGAAGACGGAGATGGAAGTCGAGACTTCCGCCTGGGTTCCTCGTGATGATGTGGCTTGGGAGGGAGCTCGCTGGGGCCGTGGCCAGGGGACCGTGGCCGTTTGGAAGGCTCGCGGCGAGGCTTCCTGGGGGAAGCTTGACGTCGGCCGGTCCCTGGCGGGGGGAGCCTCCCCTCGCCGACTGCTGGCTGGGGGGGGAGCAGTCTGGTGCTGGGTGGCCACGGACTGCTGCTGCTGGAGTTTGAGGACCATGGCAGTGAGATTCTGAACTTGCTGGGAGAGGGTTGCCAGCCGCTCCGCTGTTTGGAGGGCGGCGTCCGGCGGCGGGCCGCAACCGGAGGGCTGGTAGCAGGGGATTGGCCTCTTGCTATCTAGTCGATGGGGGGAGCTCCGCCGGGCAACTGACGGAGGCGTCCTGGGCTCGTGTCACCACCATGGCTTCTAGGAGAAGAGAGGGGATGGAAGATGTAGCTCGGGGAGGATTTCGCTACTTTTTCTTATGCCCTCCTTTCTGGCGCGCCAATCTGATGACGCTCGATCACCTCTCCTGGACGTCGGGAACGGAGGCGCTTCTCGAATCCTCGCCTCGGGCTGCCTGTAAGGAAGTCCCGGGGCCGGAGGGGGCTCCGGCGGGACCCTCCGACGACCAAGTTAGTGACGGAGGTCATAGCTGAAGAAGGGCTCGAGTTAGCCCTGTTTTGGGTGGAGAAGAGGGGTCTCCGAGAGGAGGAATCCCTTTTTTGAGTTTAGATGGCGATTTTGGGGGTTATCGCGCGTGTACCTGTTTGGTGAGTGGACTTACCCTTTTATAGGGGTTGACACTGGCACGACACGTGGGGTGGCGTGAAGTCAGAACGTCTGCAGAGCCCTTGCGTGAATCTGGGCTGGTTGGTGGGTTACGTTCCATCAGCAGGGGCTGTCGGGCGGCGTGCGTCTGGCGTTGTCGAGCGGAGCGCGTCAGAGAGGCGGTTTCTTGAGCCACTGGGGCTAATCTGGCGGGAACCGGGGAATCCCATCTCATCAGGGCCGAGCTGGGTCAACCCGAGATGGCTGGGGCTCATCCCGCTGGTAAGGCAGTGTTGGGGCGGGGCCGAATAGGCGGACTTGGAAATGCTGGGGCCGAGTCGGGCCAGCCAGGGATGGCCTTGGTCGACTCGATGGGACTGGAGACCGGGGCCGAGTCGGGCCGGCCTGGGATGGCCTTGGCCGACTCGACGGGACTGGAGACGCCGGGGCCGAGTCGGGCCAGCCTGGTATGGCATTGGCCGACTCGGCGGAACTGGAGATGCCGGGGCCGAGTCGGACCGGCCTGGGATGGCCTTGGCCGACTCTGCGGAACAGGGGACGCCGGGGCCAAGTCGGGCCGGCCTAGGATGGCCTTGGCCGACTCGGCGGAACAGGGGAGCCGGGGCCAAGCCGGGCCGGCAAGGGGATGGCCTTGGCCGACTCGGCAGGGGACCCGGGGCCGAGTCGGACAGGCCAGGGATGGCCTTGGCCGACTCGGCGGGACTGGAGACGCCGGGGCCGAGTCGGGCAGGCGAGGGATGGCCTTGGCCGACTCGGCGGGACTGGAGACGCCGGGGCCGAGTTGGGCTGGCCAGGGATGGCCTTGGCCGACTCAGCGGGACTGGAGACGCCGTGGCTGAGTCGTGCCGGCCAGGGATGGCCTTGGCCAACTCGGCGGGACTGGAGACGCCGGGGCTGAGTCAGGCCGGCCAGGGATGGCCTTGGCCGACTCGGCGGGACTAGAGACGCCGGGGCCGAGTCGGGCCGGCCAGGGATGGCCTTGGCCGACTCGGCGGGACTGGAGACGCCAGGGCCGACTTGCCTGGAGAAGTAGGGGCCGCCTGGGAAGATGCCGGGGGCCGGCTAGCTTGGACACGCCGTGGCCGGCTGGGAAGGTGCTGGGGGCCGGCTAGCTTGGAGACACCGGTCTTGGAAAGTGTCGGCCTATGGTGTGCCACCTTGGAGGCCGACGCTGAGGCCGAGGAGGTCGACGCTGGAGGCCGACGCTGGCGGCCGGCGCAGGCGGCCGTCGCTGGCGGCCGTCGCTGGAGACGACGCTGGAGGCCGTCGCTGGAGGCCGACTGGGGTCTGGCGCTAGTCTGTCGGCCTTTGGCCAGCACTGGGGGCTGGCGCTAAAGGCCGACGCTGGAGGCCGTCGCTGGAGGCCGACGCTGGCGGCCGGCGATGGAGCCGACGCTGGCGGCCGGCGTAGGCGTCTATCGGTCTTTGGGGCCGTCCAAAAAAAATTTATTTTTCATGGGGTCGACTGGCCCCATCAAGTATATTAAAATTAAAATTAAAAATTCTTTTTTCTTGACGTCAAGAAGGCAACAACACTAAAGACAGCTTTGGATCTGCTTCCAGGCCAAACTCCCTAGGATTCTTTCTTCCTGAACCGAACCGAAGATGGGTTGAACCGAACCAAAGAATTGAACCGATTTCTATCTTCCTAAACTGAAGATTAATTCTCTGTTCTTTCTCAACCGAGCTGGTGCCCCCCATGACTTCCAAACACCTCCCAGCTCCTCTATGCCTCGCTCGGACTCCTCTATGCCTCGCTTCGGACTCCTCTCCCCTCCTTCGATCTCCTCTATGGCACTATTTGTTGATGCCCGAACACAAAAAAGATGCAGCTTCTTGGCTATTCCAAATCAGACGCCCGAATGCGGAGAGATTGCAGACACGGAGAGAACGGGGGCGCTGATCAATTTTCCTTCCAATCAGAGGGTCGCACTTCCAATTTGAGAGTTTTCAATATGATTTATTTCTCAATTTGTTGGTGGACTGGTGGAATCGAAAGAGAAGAAGAATCAGAAAAGTAGAATGAAAAAATATGAAACTCGGCAATTGGTTTGCCGAGTTTGCTTTGATGTTCATGCAAATAAAGATAAATTCTTGTAAAATCCATTCGGAGCCTATTTTAAGTCGATTTGAGTCTAGTTGCATCATTGGACTCCTAAAATCAAACTCTTTAAGTTGATGGAGCTTTATCTAAAAATATTATATAAAGTAATTAAATATTAAATAATAAAGATAATTTGACCTATTAATTAATAAGTTTATGATGATTATTTATGCGTTTATCACTCTTTCCAACTTGAATCTTACTCGTTCTCGAGTAAATAAGGAATTTGAAAATATGTACCAAGCTAGTCCAAGAATTGATAGTTATCTTACAATTCTAAAATCAAAAAAATTTTGGTTAGATCATAAGGGAGGTGCTTCATCAGATTATCAAGTTTATCCATTTAGTGATGGAGAGTAGTCCATAAGAATTTATAGAAGTTTTTTTTCACCAACTTTTCACTTTTCTGTTTAAGTCCTCTAACTTAATTTGAATTGGGTGTAGCATCTTCTTATAATTTAGTCTCCTTATTTATTTATTTATGTGTAAATTCAGTGCGATATCCTAACCCCTTGCTTTCTAATTGATCCATGCAGCGAGCTTTAGGCCAATGGCTCTCAAACCAATTAGTTTTAGGGAATTAGGTGTAAAACACCCCTCAAACTCGACTCGAGTCAAAAGGCTTCAGGTAGGACTGACTCTACTTAGGTTCTTTCATATTCTCATCTTTTTATGCGAACCACATCACTTGCTTAGGTGACAGGACCCGATTACTTAGTGAAAGATGTTAAGAACCTAATTTATTAACTTTAAGAAGAAATTTTTTTTGAATGACATTTCCATCCATACCCTTATTAAGTAGATTGTACTATTAGGATTAGTAGTCATAAGGGTCTAAAATTATTCTAAAATTTTTTTTGGGCTAAACCCTACATTTTATTAGGTTTTTTTAATAATTTGTTCCTTAGTATCTCGAAAATAATCTAACCATTAATTATTCATTAATTAGAATGCTTGATTAACTTCAAATCGAAACAAAATTTGGTACACAAATACTGATTATAGCTTTACTTGAGGATTTACTTATTCTCCCCCCAACTTAATTTTTATTGTCCCTAATAAAAAAAATAAAATTAATTTTAAGGAAAGATACTACCTGGTCAAGTATTTGAGGGTTGAAGGTTTCATATACTTCTCTAATCAACTTCTGTTGCTCTTCTCTGGTCATACTAAAAAAATAGAAAAATAAACTGATAAATTAGATTGCCTACTAAGAGCACTAAGTTTAATGTCTTCAGCCAGACTATGCTACTCATTATGATAGTGTTGGGTTCACAAGATCAATTAATTCAACAACTTCTCTATCATTAATTTCTTCTATATATGGTTTCAAACATTGGCCATTTACTTTGAACGTATTTCCCTGCTTGGGGTCTTTAAGTTTTATGGCTCCATGAGAAAATATTCGAGTTACTATAAAAGGTCCATTTCATTGTGAATAAGTTTTTCAAGAAAAATATGTAATCTTGAATTATAGAGCCATGCTTTTTTATTTAGTTCAAAAGTTTTTCTATTAATAAATTTGTCATGATATGCTTTGGTTCATTCTTTATAAATTTTTGAACTCTTGTATGCATCATTTCGTAGCTCTTCAAATTAAATTATAGCTGATCCGCTCACTAAAGCACTGTCGCAGCAGAAGCATGATAATCATGTTAAGTCACTCAGTATTAAATATATGGATGATTGGCTCTAGTGCAAGTGGGAGATTGTTAGTGTATGCCCTAGATCCAATCAGATTGGATGTTATATACATGCTATGAATACAAATCAAATAAAAATGGTTTCTTTATCTAACCAGATATCTTTTATTATATATTTGATATATTTATCTGTGCGATAAAGTCCAAAAGAATATGAACCATGCATATGGAATTTGTAATAGAGATTACAAATTATGAGATCCAAATTGCACATTATGATTCATTTCTTTAAATTTTTTTAGTCGATGTGTAGATGGGACTGGATACCATCGAACACCATAAGACTGACATACATTACATATCCTTACTGTTGGGGTAAGCAGCTAATTTTACAAGCTGAAGTATGAAGATACTTGGATAGATGTGTGGATGCTCATTATTGTAATGATGCATTAGATGACCCGTAAAGGGATCCCATATGGTTATTCTATATCGTGTCGATGGTTGATCTCTAATGACGGTGGTGTAAGTGATTCTTTGATTTGAGATCTTCATTGCATCTCATGTATGCAATGTCATGCTTTGACGATATCTAAACATCGCTCTAGCCATGGGTGACAAATATGTGTCGGTTGGGTATGACATGAAGCACATGAAGGTGGTGTTTGATCAAAATAGGATTCGTCTCCCTTGATATAAAGGGTTACATCCCATGGCCACTTGATGGATTAAATTGACTATTAAATCTTTGCAAGGTTGAGTTGGAATTCAAAATGATTTCAAAGTTCTAATTCATATGAGTCAATTTTTCTGAGATCAAGTAAACAAAGATCAATTATAGGGTTGACACAATCCATACCACTAATTGATCTGGGATATGTGATGAAGGGATTGAATCATACGGTAATCGTTCATGGACAGGTGTTGTTGATGGTCATGTCAACAAAACCCTTAGCACTTGGGTGGTCATGATGCTTTACTAGAGGCCTCTCATGATCTATAATCATGTTGTTGATTTGGACAAAGAGTTGTCCAATCAATTCTAGGGTCAGTGATTAGGACATGATTATTATCAGCATGATAAAGGGCCTAATGGTCACATGCATTAAGAAAAATTTTGGATGAATTAAAATAAAAATTAAATTAGATTTAATTCAGATAAGATAACCAATTAGATAATTGGATAAGACCCAATTTAAGGGAGATAAAATAATAATGGATATGATCCATCATAGAGGAAGGAATTTTAGGGAGAGATAATTTGCATATGATAAACAAATAATTGGATACCCAAATTTGGCTTGTTTCATGTGATGGACGGCTCTGATTACTTGGGTATAGATGGCTCAGCCATGTGGAGATGGATTCATTCCTATGGGATGGGGCATGATGAATCTCTATGGTTTGATTGTGAACACATAGATTAGGGTATATAGTTATGAGACAACTAATTTCTAATTTCAAGGGCTGAGATTTTGACATATGGATGATGAATGGAGTCTCTTCCTCTTCTATGGATTAAGGTTACCATGATAAAGGAGGTCTCTTCTTTTTTCTTGGATTAACGTTGTCGTAGAAAAGGGAGTCTCTTCCTCTCCCTTGGATTAACGTTGCCATGAGGAAAGGGATCTCTTTCTCTCTCTATAAATATGTTTCCTTCTCTTCCTCCTCTAGATAGAAAAAGATTAGATCTTTAAACCCACGGAGATCTTTTGGTTTAAAATTCAAGAAGGGGATTCAAGAGGCGCTAGCACCCCTCTCTTCTAAGTGTCTTCATCCACTCTTCTTCGCTCTCTTCCTAAGTGTCATCTTCATACCTTGAAGGTCTTCATCCACCTTCTCCGTATGGATTAGAGGCTGGATGCGTGGACGGCTAGTGACAAAGGATTCACTAGCTTCATTCTTTTCTACATCAATAAAGGACTTAGGTGACAGAGGATTCACCAGTTTAATCCTTTTCTACATCAATAAAGGACNATAGAGGATTCACCAGCTTCATCCTTTTCTACATCGATAAAGGACTCAGGTATTAATAAATCTAATGTTTTAGATTTTATTTTTAATTTAATGAATCTATTTCTAAGGATCCTAGGCATTTGGAAATTTTATATTTTATCTTTCGCTGCATTTTCATGAATTTGATTCATGTCTTGCATGCATAATTCCCAACAAGTGGTATAGAGCCTTCTTAGGCTAAAGATTCATTAATCTGATAAGATACTTGAGTCAATCTGATTGATAATATAAGTTTTTATCATACCTCTTATGAAGATTATAATCCTGAATTATTTTTATATATTGATAATAAATCTAAAATAAAATAAAATATTTATTATTTGATGATAAAATATTTTTTAGATTTATGCATGTTCATTATAATGTTAGAATAAAGTACTTTGATATGTGATATCAGAGATAAAGATTTATTATATGATAATAAATAATAATTAATTTAGATTTAATCATATGTCATGTTAAAATAGCAATTATTATTTATGCATGATAGATACTATATGCTAAAATCCTAGAAATCATGTTTAGGATTTAATTTCAACATAATTAAGATCTGATATTCATATGATAATGAACAGTAAACGTAAAAAAAACTTATTTTGGATATTTAGATCATGATAAGATTGTGATTAAATGTAATCATATGAAATTTAAAATTTTAATCCAAAAATCTTATCATGACATGAATCTGTTAGGGTTTGTTAGAGACATTAGGATTTACATGGGATATGAAACCGACATGTCATAACATGTAATTAAATGATAAGAAAATTTAAAATTTTTGAATTTGAATTAAGAATTCTTATCATAATACCCTAACATCACTATCTTAACTTATCATAAAATGTAATAGATGATAAAGATTTAGAAAACTTAGATTTAACCACATCATTGCTTGATCCTATGATCCCAAAATTGGTCTAATCAATTAGGCATACTTGGTGTCTAAGAAAAGTATGATCATGGTTTTTAATTGATCCATTCGCTGTCTGGGAAAACCCATTTAATGAGATCGAAGGATATGCTAAATAGGACCCCATTGATCAGCTAATCTGGCCATTGTTTAGGAAAGCCCTTAATTGATTAGATCAATAAGGTTAATCAGGATAGGAGCAATTGATTTGGTCACATATTAGGGTTCCTAAATTTGATAGTGGTCAGGGATCCTAGTTCGATTAGGAATCCCAATCAAAGATTTGATCTTATGATATATATATATATATATATATATATATATATATATATATATATAGTTAATAAAGATTGATCTAAAATCTATATATAGGATATAACCTAGCATAGTACAAATATTGTACATGTATGATGGAACCTATATGCGCTAAATCCCTCCACGAATATTAAGTTATTATCCTTCCATTATTCACATGATACAAAATCATTAGGTTATGAGATTTGTCGTGCCAAAGCCGAGGTCGAGTGTACTTATGAGGAGTTGATTGTGGAACAATGGGTTGACTTAACTACATTAGTTGGCATAATTGGCCAAAGTCAGGGTCAGTCTAATCTAGAGGCAAACTTTAGGATGATCACATATGCATATGATTGATAAGGCAATGTCCCCTAAATGATCTAGGAGTCACATTAGATGTGATTGATGATAATCTACCAAATTTGGCTTACCGAGATTTGTTGTGCCAAAGCCAAGGTCAAGGTAATTCAAATGAGGATCCTAGCCCACTAATAAAATTGAATGCCAATTTCTCGAGATTAATAGAGAGGGCTATTAACCTTGATAAAATAATGAAAGAAACCAACTTAATTAAAAATCTAAAAATTACCATATTAAGTCAGTGATTAGTATTCATAGCAATTGACTCATTCTAATTTTATGTAGGTTATCAAAGAAACCATAAGTGTAAAATCAACCTTAGGAATATTTTAGAATCCAACAAATTGACTGGACTCAACTTCCCTGATTGGCTAAGGAATGTAAGGATCGTTCTTCGATTCGAAAAAATTCTTTTTATCTTGATGAAGTTGCACCGGATGTCCCACCAGTGAATGCTCCAATGAGGTTCATGTGGCATACAGCCGGTATAAAGATGCTGAAGAAATGGCCACATGTTTGATGTTGGCCTCGATGTCACATGATCTTCAGAAACAGCATAAGCATATGAATGCTCAGGAGATTTTGATGCACTGCAAGAGTTGTTTGGTGCACAGTCTCGCTATGAGAGATTTCAGACCTCTAGAGAGTTGTTTCAGTGCAAAATGACTGAGGTTCATCGGTGGGTGCCCACGTGCTGAAAATAATCAATCTGATTAAGAGGTTGGCATGATTGGGTTTCGTGATGGATCATGAACTGAGTGTTAACTTGGTTCTACTCACTACCTCCCAGCTATTCGCAATTTGTTCTTAATTTTAACATGAACAAGCTAGAGGCATCTCTACCTGAGCTCACGAATATGCTGACGAATGTCGAGCCCAACATTAAGAAAAAAAGGGCAAGTTATGGTCGTGAAGTCCTCTTGCACTTGTAAGAAGCGGCCAAAGAAGAATAAGGTCCAAAAGGCCAAAGCGACTAAACCAAATAAGGGCATTAAGAAAAAAAAATTAGCCAAGGGGAAGTGTCACTTCTGTGGCAAGGACGGGCACTGGAAGCGAAACTGCAGGGCTTATCTGGCTAGCCTGAAAGAAAAAAATATACGGATGCTTCTACATCAGATATATTTATGATTGAGACATTTTCTTCTATTACTTCTTATTCCACTTGGGTATTGGATATCAGTTGTGGATCTCATATTTGTATTAATATGTAGATGATAAGCAGTAGAAAGCTAGAGAAAGATGAAGTGATCCTGCGCATGAAAAATGAGTAAAGGTTGCCGCTTTAACCATAGGATTTTGTTCTTTATCTTTGCCCACTGGGCTTGTAATGGAGCTTAATAATTGTTACTATGTTCCAAACATAACAAAGAATATTATTTTCATTTCATGCCTTGTAAATGATGGATATACATTTGAAATTGGAAATAAAAAATTTTAATTTTTAAAAATAAAATGTTCTTTGGTTCTACTGAAATGTTCAACGGGATTTATGTTTTGAATTTACAATGCCATGTTCTCAATATAGAAACCAAGAAATTAAAATTAAATAATTCTAAGAACTCGTACCTATGGCACTGTCATTTAGGCCATGTAAATGAAACATGTTTAACCAAGTTACATAAGGATGGCTACTTAAGCTCATTCAATTAGGAATTGTTTGAGGAATGTGAGTCGTGCTTACGTGGCAAAATGACTAAATCACCTTTTACTAAAAAGGGTGAGCGAGCAACTGAATGTTTAGGACTAGTACATTCTGATGTATGTGGTCCTATAAATATTCAGACAATAGAAGGTTTTTTTACATCATCACATTCATAGATGATCATAATAGGTATGGTTACGTATAATTGATGAAGCATAAATCTAAAGCCTTTGAAAAGTTCAAGAATTTAGATCCGAGGTAGAAAAATAAAGTGGCAAAAGTATTAAGATACTTCGATCAGATCGAGGTGGGGAATACTTAAGCCATATGTTCTTAGAATATTTGAAGAAGAATGGAATTCTCTCTCAGTGGACTCATCCTGGTATGCCACAGCATAATGGTGTATCAGAAAGAAAAAATCATACATTATTAGATATGGTACGATCTATGATAAGCCTTGCAAATCTCCCAAAAATGTTTTGGGGTTATACGCTACACACAGCCGAATACACTCTAAACCGAGTTCCATCTAAGTCGGTCAGTTCCACTCCCTATGAGATATGGTGTGGAAAGAAACCATCTCTTAGTCATCTAAGGATTTAGGGTTGCTACGCCTATGTAAAGCATAATGAGTTGGACAAGCTTGAAGCTAGATCCGGCAAGTGTAATTTTATGGGGTATCCTAAAGAAACAAAAGGATACTACTTCTGCCAGCAAAAGGTTTTTGTCTCAAGGCATGCCATATTCCTAGAGAATGGAATTTTTCTAAGAAAGGGCAATGGGAGAAATATTGAGCTTAGTGAAACTCAAGAATCACAAATTGACACAGACCGATTAGATGACATGGAGTAAATGCCAAATGCAGTGGGAGTTGAGCAGGAGACTCAACTCACATTCAGGCAACATTTGCGTGAGCCTCTATCAGAAATGATGGATCAACAGGTAGCTCTAAGTACACATCAGCTACATAAGTCTAGTAGAATACATCATATTCCTGAGAGATAAGGATTTCTTATAGAAGATGATAAGCCTACTAACTACAAGGAAGCAATATGTGACATTGACTCCAAGAGATGGCTTGAAGCCATGAAGTCTGAAATGGACTCCATGTTTGACAACCAGGTATGGACCTTGGTTGATCCACCTGAAGGGGTAAAACCCATTGGGTGCAAATGGGTCTTCAAGAAGAAGACCGACATGGATGGTAATGTGATTACCTATAAGGCGAGGCTAGTCACAAAAGGTTATAAGCAAAGGCAAGGTATTGACTTTGATGAAACCTTTTCCCCTGTAGCCATGCTTAAGTCCATAAGGATTTTGCTTACGATTGCAGCCTATTACGATTATGAGATATGGCAAATGGATGTTAAGACCGCCTTCCTAAATGGTGATTTAGTGGAGAATGTGTATATGACACAACCTGAGGGTTTTGAGTCTATTGATTCTCAAAAAGTATACAAGCTGCAAAGGTCCATTTATGGATTTAAGCAAGCCTCTAAAAGTTGGAACATTCGTTTTGATGAAACAATCAAAGAATTTGATTTCATAAAAAATAAGGATGATCCATGTGTGTACAAGAAAGTTAGTATGAATGTTATTGTTTTCTTGATATTATATATAGATGACATATTATTGATAGGAATGTATCTTTGCTGCAAGAAGTAAAGGATTGGTTGTCCAGCAAGTTCTCCATGAAAGATTTGGGAGAAGCAGCCTACATACTGGGTATTAAGATCTATAGAGATAGATTTAGGAGGTTGTATGGATTGTCCCAATCAACGTACATAGATAAAGTGCTAAAATTTAGCATGGAGGAATCCAAGAAGGGATTCCTACCGGTATTGCATGAGGTGCATCTCTCCAAGGACATAAGTCCTATGACCCAAGAGGAGAGAGAGCACATGAATAGGATTCCATACGCCTCAGCAATTGGATCCATCATGTATGCGATGCTATGTACGAGACCTGTTGTTTCTTATGCTTTAAGTATCACTAGTAGATACCAGGCAAACCTTGGTAAGAAACATTGGATGGCCGTTAAGAATATCCTTAAGTACTTACGAAGAACTAAGGATATGTTCTTGGTTTATGAAGACGAACTCATAGTTCAGGATTATACGGATTCTAATTTTTAGTCTGATAAAGATGATTATAAATCTCAATCAAGCTATATCTTTACACTCAATGGTGGTGCAATCAGCTGAAAGAGTTCCAAGCAGAAAATGACTGCCGACTCTACGACAGAAGCCGAGTATATTGCAGCATCAGATGCAGCCAAAGAAGTGGTTTGGATCAAGAAGTTCATCACTGAACTTGGTGTGGTTTCGAGCATTGCTGATCCAATACACTTGTATTGCAACAACAATGAAGCTATTGCGCAAGCTAAGGAGCCAAGGTCTCATCAGAGGTCCAAACATGTACTTAGGAGATACCATATAATTAGAGAAATTATTGGTAGAAATGATGTAAAAATAGAACGAGTCCCTACTGAGGATAATGTAGCTGATCTGCTCACTAAAGCCCTGCTGCAGCAGAAGCATGATAATCATGTTAAGTCACTCAGTATTAAATACATGGATGATTGGCTCTAGTGCAAGTGGAGATTCTTAGTGTATGCCCTAGATCCAATCGGATTGGATGCTATATATATTTATGAATACAAATCAAATAAAAATGGTTTTTTTATCTATCTAAATATCTTTTATTATATATTTGATATATTTTGTCTGTGAGATAAAGTCTAAAAGAATATGAACTGTGCATATGGAATTTGTAATAAAGATTACAAATTGTAAGATCCAAATTGCACGTTATGGTTCGATCCTTTAAATTTCTCTAGTCGATGTGTAGATGGGATTGGACACCATCAAATACCGTGAGACTGGCACACATTGCATATCCTCACCCTTGGAATGAGCAGCTGATTTTACAAGCTAAAGTATGAAGATACTTGGATAGGTGTGTGGATGCTCATTATTGTAACGATGCATTGGATGACCCGTACAAGATCCCATATGGATATTCTATATAGTGTCGATGGTTGAACTCTAATGACGATGGTGTGAGTGATCCTTTGACTTGAGATCTTCATTGCATCTCATGTGTAAAATATCATGCTTTGACGACATCCAAACGTCGCTCTAGCCATGGGTGGCAAATATGGTGTCGGTTGGGTATGACATGAAGCACATGAAGGTGGTGTTTGATCAAGACAGAATTCGTCTTTCTTGATAGAAAGGGTTATATCCCACGACCACTTGATGGATTAAATTGACTGTTAAATCTTGCAAGGTTGAGTTGGAATTCGAAATGGTTTCGAAGTTCTAATTCATATGAGTCAATTTTCCTAAGATCAATTAAACAAAGATCAATTACGGGGTTGACACAATCCATACTATTGATTGATCTGGGATATGTGATGAAGGAATTGAATCATACGTAACCATTTATGGATAGTTGTTGTTGATGGTCACGTCAACAAAACCCTTAGCACTTGGGTGGTCATGATGCTTTGCTAGAGGCCTCTCATGATCTATAATCATTTGTTGATTTGGACAAAGAGTTGTCCAATCATTCCTAGGGTCGGTGATTAGGACATGATTATTGCCAACATGTTAAAGGGCCTAATGGGTCACACGCATTAAGAAGAATTTTAAATAAATTAAAATAAGAATTAAATTAGATTTAATTCAGATAAGATGACTAATTAGATAATTGGGTAAGATCCAATTTAAAAGAGATAAAATAATAATGGATATGATCCATCATAGAGAAAAGAATTTTAAGGAGAGATAATTTGTATATGATGAACAAATAATTGGACACCCAAATTTGGCTTGTTTTATGTGATGCACGGCTCTGATTATTAGGTATAGATGGCAAATCTCAGCCATGTGAAGATGGATTCATGCCCATGGGATGGGGCATGATGAATATCTATAGTTCGATGGTGAACACATACAGATTAGGGCATATAGTTATGAGACAACTAATTCCTAATTTCAAAGATTTTGACAATGATGGATAGAGTCTCTTTCTCTTCCTTGGATTAAGGTTAGAAAGGGGGTCTCTTCCTTTTCCTTGGATTAACGTTGCAGTAGAAAGGAGAGTCTTTTCCTCTCCTTTAGAGTTGCCATGAGGAAAGGGGTCTCTTCCTCTTCCTTAGAATGTCTCTTTCTCTCCCTCTTTCTATAAATATGTTTCCTTCTCTTCCTTCTCTCGAATGGTAGAAAAAGATTAGATCTTTAGACCTACAGGGAGATCTTCTGTTTAAAATTCAAGAAAGCATCCTCTCTCCCTAAGTGTCATCTTTATCTCTCCCTAAGTGTCATCTTCATACTTTGAAGGTCTTCATCCACTCTTCTTCGTGTGGATCACCGTTAGAGGCTGGACGCATAGACGGCTAGTGACAGAGGATTCACTAACTTTATCCTTTTCTACATCGATAAAGGACTCAGGCATTAATAAATCTAATGTTTTAGATTTTATTTTTAATTTAATAAATTTGTTCCTAAGAATGCATTTTATGAATTTGATTCATGTCTTGCATACATAATTTTCAACACGGAGTCCATTAGAAAGGAAGTCGTAAGGAAATACAAAGGTTACCCTAACTATGTGAAGGCCATATGGGGCACTTACCTACAGATACAGTAAGGCATTACATAATCCTTCCTCATTGACCTTGATTAGTTGGTTAAAATCTAAACAACTAAAATCAAAAAAATTCATGAGAAAAGAAATAGAGAAATTCTCTAGAAGATAAATAACTAAATTTCTTTATTCCTCCACTCAGTCAAGACAAACAGCATAAGCTTTGATAAGTCTAAGTAACCATATAACTATCTATACAACTCTAAGACTTTGGATATAGCTTAATTAGATTAATGGCTTTTCATGCGATTAAATTCACTTCTCTTACCATAGAACAGTTGTTGACCACTCAAATTTCTGAAATCTCATTATGCAATTTGGAAACTTGCATTATGACATCTGGCTCTTAAATCACAAAATCTAGATTTATCAACTAAAAATGCTGAAATTGAAATTAATTTGAGAACATTTTGGCATTTGCAATTTCATACACCATTCTTTTTTTTTTTTTTGGTACAAATGGTTGATCAGACACGTCTAGTATGTATCAACCCAGAAACATCAGAATACAAAATTTGCCTCAAAATAGTAGGACAAGGATCACCCTGACTCTAAATCAGTAGCCAGAATGCTGGGCCACTGAAACCGCCACCCAATCAGTAGCCATACACCATTCTTTTGGCTGTGTACCCTACAATAGAAAGCGAAGCCAGCCAGCTGCCAACTGGAGAAGGCGGAAGAAACTGGTCTATTATTCAGAAAGGAATCCCAACAACCAAACATGGATTACAAACACAGGGTCATTGCATGAAAGAGAGCATCCTAAACGGCCTTAAATGTGTTGCCTAAAATGTAGGAATCCCAACAATGTAGAAATATTTATTCCAATCAGTGTTTTGAAAACTGGATCGGACCGGTAGGTCCAATCGGTCCAATCGAGAACCGGTCATCAGGTGTTTTATTATTAAAGTTGACTTTATATGATCCGATAAAAATTAAAAAAATTCATTGAATTGACCGGATTTCAATCGATTCAACCCGATTTTTAGATTTTTTTTAATTTTTTATTTGAATTTTATTTATATTTTTTATTTTATATTATTAAATTAAAATTTAATTATAATATTATCTGATCTGATCAAATTGGTTCATCCAATCAAACCAATTGATCTGGGACCCAAATATTAAGCCGATTCGATGTTTTCAAAACATTGATTCCAATGGATTGTTAATGCATGAATGCAAGCGTTAAAAGCCCAAGTGCATTCAAAGAAAAGTTATGAGAAGGCTAAGCATTCCGTGCACTCATATGGGAACATAGATTTTGAAAGCAGGAAGAAAAAAAAAAAAAACTCTATCACTGCAACAAACTCAACTCAACACATCTAGTCTTTCTCTAACTATATGGAGTTAGCTACATGAATATGCTTTTTCACTATACTCTATTCAGGACTAAATCGATACTTAAATTATAAATAATTATATCTTTGATATCTTAATCCTTCGCATAGTTTAATTTAGTATATTTATTTTAAAAAATCTAATAAAATTTATACTAACTAATACAATCCTCTCTTTTATCTGAACCTAAGATCAGCCTTGACAGAGTTTACCGAAGCAAAAATAGTCAAAAATTTAAATCCTAACAATCTCTACAATGGCAGGGCATTTTAGCGATGATGCCATAAAACAAGAATATATAAAATCTACGGCAAAAGAGGAAAAGAATTGGTTCTGGATCAAACAACCGCGACCTACATAATTATTATTGAAGATAAAAATACCGTACCACTCAATGCACAAAAAAAAAAAGGCGTAATTCCAGAATTGCCATGACGGACAAAGAGAATGAACAAAGCTAGGATAGTGGCATTGTAGTATGTGAGCGTCCACTGTGCGACCGCTTTAAGATTCAAAAACTGCCTTCATCTTCCTTGATTTTCTTGCTTGTGTTGGGCCTGGTGTGGTGCTATCAAGGCCCAGGTGGGCTAACTTGATTGGGCTGGGTTTGAGTCCAAGGGTTGAGATTAAATCAAGTCACGGGTGTACACGGGCTTGGGGATTAGTTTAATCTCATTGGGTTAGTCCATGGGAGTTTTTTGTTGAGTCTGGGTCTGGCCCACTTCGTGGATGTATTTAAACTCTAGTCTCTAGGGTTTGGATGGAATAGAGAACAGATTCTTTTCTCCCAAAAATTCCCTTCTCTCATCATAGGGCGGCAGCCCTTTCTTTCTCCTCCCCATCTTCCTCCTTTTTCAAGAAGTAAACCTAACAGGATTAGAAATCCTTAGTTCTAGTTCTTGTTGAACGGGGAATCCCATTGCTATTCATCAAGGTCTAAACCTAACAGGATTGGGAATCCTTAGTTCTAGTTCTTGTTGAACGGGGAATCTCATTGCTATTCATCAAGGTCTAAACCTAACAGGATTAGGAATCCTTAGTTCTAGTTCTTGTTCAACAGGGAATCCCATTGCTATTAATCACAGGTCTAAACCCTAACAAGTGGTATCAGAGCCTGGTTCAAGGAGTAATCTGGAGGCCTTCAAGGAGTTGAAATAATTTCAACAGAATCTCGTCAAGGTACTTCTCTATTTTATAAAATTTATTTTTGTGCTATTTTTGGAATTGGCCATGGGGAGTAGCATAAAAATAGAGGTTGAGAAGTTTGATGGGAAGGGAAGTTTCTCCATGTGGAAAGTCCGGGTAGAGGACCTCCTTGTGCAGCAGGATTTAGATTTGGCTTTGGAGGAAAGGCCAGATGGGATGATAGACAAGCAGTGGATTTTATTGGAGAAGAAGACATGTTCAATGATCAGGGGCTGTCTGGCGGATTCAGTCCTCTATTCAGTGCTGGAGGAGAAGACCCCGAAGGGACTCTGGACGAAGTTGCACACCCTCTATATGGGGAAGAATATGTGCAACAAGTTGATGTTGAAGAAGCGCCTCTACAGCCTTCGGATGTCAGAAGGTGGAGATGTGCTGGGTCACATCCAAATATTCGACCAGATGAGCAATGAACTTCTGAATGTCGGGGTCAAGATGGAGGAAGAAGATAAAGCACTTCTGCTTTTATGTTCAATGCCCACGTCTTATGACTCATTGGTCACAACACTGCTCTATGGGAAGGAGACATTAATTTATGAAGATATTGTCTCGGTGCTTCGGACGAATGAGCAGAGGGAGAAGATGACCAAGGAAGCTGTTCCCCAGGAGGGTCTATCAGTTGGGGAAAGGACAGGCAGAGGTAGGGGCAGGGACAGAAGTAAGTCTGGAGGACGATCAAAGTCCAGGAAAGGCAAGAGAGAGCTGAAGTGCTATAAGTGTGGAGAGGTAGGACATTTTAAGAAGAATTGTCCTAAGTGAAAAAATCAGAAGGGAGAAAAAGGAGGATCTGAGTCTGTGAGTACAGTTGCAGATCAGGAGGTGGAGGATGATCTCTTGGTTGTATCAGATGATCACAGGCACAGCACAGAGATGTGGACCTTGGATTCAGCCTGTTCTCATCATTACACTCCCAACCGGTCGTGGTTCAGTACTTACACAGAGGTTGAGGAGGGGAATGTGACTCTTGGAGATAATCACCCTTGCAAGGTGGCAGGTATTGGCACAGTGAGGGTGAGGATGTTTGATGGTATGTGCGCACTCTTACCAGTGTGAAGCATGTCCCAGAACTCAAGAAGAATCTGGTATCACTGGGGTACTTGGAGCGGACTGGATACAGCTTCAGCAGTCGTGCCAGGAGTGGAGTTCTGAACATCTCCAATGGAGCCATGGTGGTGATGAGAGGGAGGAGGCTGGAAAATAATCTATACAAGATGGAGGGCTCTGTGATGACTGTGAAATCTGAGGTGGCAGCTGTGGAGCAAGATCCCCGGGATGTGTACAGGATGTGGCATTACCGCCTGGGCCACATGGGAGACAAGGGGATGAAAGAACTGAGCAAGAGAGGTCTGCTTCCAGACTTGAGTAGCGGAGATATGGAGATCTGTGAGCCTTGTCAGATGGGAAAGCAGAGGAGAGTACAGTTCTCAGTCAGCACAGCTAGGAGTGCTGAACCCCTGGAGTTAGTACACACAGATGTCTGGGGACCAGCCCCAGTTTCTGCAAGGAATGGGGCCAGATACTTTATGACCCTGATAGATGATTTCTCAAGGAAGCTGTGGATCTACTTTATGAAGGAGAAATCAGAGGTCTTCACCAAGTTCAAAATCTGGAAGGCTGAGGTGGAGAAGGAGCAGGGTAAAAGTGTGAAGTGTCTGAGGTCTGATAATGGCGGGGAATACACCAGCAGGGAGTTCCAGATTTTTTGTGAGGAGTGGGGCATCAGAAGGCACTTCTCGGTGATGGGAACTCCTCAACAGAATGGGGTGGCTGAGAGGATGAACAGAACACTATTGGAAAAGGCAAGATGCTTAAGGCTGCAGGCAGGGCTTCCAAAGATGTTCTGGGTTGACGCAGTAGATGCAGCTAGCTACTTGGTCAATCGGTCACCGCACACCAGGTTAGATGGAGACATTCCAGAGGAGATATGGTCTGGAAGGAAGACAAGCCTAAACCATCTAAGGGTGTTTGGATGCACAGCATATGTGCATGTTGGAGCTGGGGAGCGGAGTAAGTTGGATGCCAGGTCTAAGAAGATGGTGTTCCTAGGCTACCCGCGAGGAGTCAAGGGGTATCGGCTATGGGACCCCTTGGAGAAGAAGGTTGTCATCAGCAGAGATGTAACCTTTGATGAGAGCTCAATCCTCCAGAACAGAAGTGGCATGGATGCACAGCAGGGACTACAGGAGGTAGAACACGGTAACACTAGTCAGACAACCTCCTATACAGTTGTGCCATTTGCTAGTGGACCAGGAGGATTTGAGATTCAGGTGGAGAGGACTGACAGAGGGGGTAGAAGCCAGGGAGTTCAGCAGGATGCAGCTGGACAGGGGACTGATACTGGGATCGCACAGCAAAGGCCCAGGAGGAACGTGCGACCACCAGTTCGATACGGCTTTGAGGATTCGTTGTCATATGCCCTGGTGACAGCGAATGGAGACCCTTTCACCTATGAGGAGGCTATGGAAAGTCAGGATAGAGATAGGTGGATCCATGCTATGGCAGAGGAAATGCAGTCTCTTCACAGCAATAATACGTGGCAGGTGGTCCAGCTGCCACAAGGAAAGAAACCCATTGGTTGTAAATGGGTTTATCAGCGCAAGGAAGGAGCTTCAGAACAAGAGGGTATCAGGTATAAGGCAAGACTAGTGGCCAAAGGATACTCTCAGAAAGAAGGCATCGATTATGGTGAGATATTTTCTCCAGTTGTCAGGCACACTTCCATCAGACTATTATTGAGTATTGTAGCAGCTCAGGACTTGGAGCTGGAGCAGATGGATGTGAAGACAGCATTCCTCCATGGTCATTTGGAGGAGAGCATCTACATGGAGCAGCCACCAGGGTTTAGAGAACCAAGATCAGATGGGAAAGTCTGTTTGCTGAAGAAATCTCTGTATGGGCTGAAGCAGTCGCCGAGGCAGTGGTACAAGAGATTTGACACTTATGTTAGGAGCATTGGACTTTCAGGTGTGAGTATGATTCTTGTGTGTATGTTAAATCTCTGGATGATGGGTCTAGGATGTACTTACTCTTGTATGTAGATGACATGCTGATAGCATGCAAGAGTAAGAAGGCTGTACAGGAACTGAAGATAGCTTTGTCTCGGGAGTTTGAGATGAAGAATCTGGGGCCAGCCAGGAAGATCCTAGGGATGGAAATCATCAGAGATAGATCCAAGGGTGTGCTGCATCTGAGTCAGGGTGGCTACATTAAAAGGATTCTGGAGCGATATGGGATGAAGGATGCCAAACCGACAGCACTACCTTTGGCAGCACATTTTTCCTTATCGAAGACCATGTCACCACAGACTGAGGTGGAGGCTCAGGAGATGGAGAAGGTACCATATGCTTCTGGTGTTGGGAGCCTTATGTATGCCATGGTATGTTGTAGGCCAGACATAGCCCATGCAGTGAGCCAGGTGAGCAGGTTCATGGCGCAGCCTGGTAGGGAGCACTGGCGAGCACTGAAGGGAATCTTCAGGTACTTGGTAGGTACAGTTGGGTTGGTATTTGCTATGGACAGCAAGAAGATGCTGAGAGATCCAACTTATCCAAGGAGGCTCGTGGGCAGTTATATGGGTATGTGGATGCAGACTTTGGTGGAGATGTGGACACTAGGAGATCCACAACAGGCTTTGTGTTCAGCCTGTTTGGTGGTCCAGTATCGTGGAGATCATGTCTGCAGCCCATCACAGCCTTATCTACCACGGAGGCAGAATACATAGGTATCACAGAGGCAGCAAAGGAAGCTCTTTGGCTGAAGGGCTTGATGCTGGAGATGGGACTTGATCAGAAGGTTGTCCAGGTGCATAGTGACAGCCAGAGTGCTCTGATGCTTGCGCAGAATGCAGTCTATCATGCCAGGACGAAGCACATTGACCTCAGATACCACAGGATCAGAGAGCTGGTGGAAGATGGTGAGGTGGAGCTGGTGAAGGTATACACCAAAGAAAATCCAGCAGATGCACTGACTAAGGTTCTTCCACGGGACAGTTTTCAAAAGTGTATTTCGTTGTTAAAGCTGATGGACACAGTGGACGTGCTGAGGCCTTGAAAGCACCAAGGTGAGATTGTTGGGCCTGGTGTGGTGCTATCAAGGCCCAGGTGGGCTAACTTGTATTGGGCTGGGTTTGAGTCCAAGGGTTGAGATTAAATCAAGTCACGGGTGTACACGGGCTTGGGGATTAGTTTAATCTCATTGGGTTAGTCCATGGGAGTTTTTTGTTGAGTCTGGGCTGGCCCACTTCGTGGATGTATTTAAACTCTAGTCTCTAGGGTTTGGATGGAATAGAGAACAGATTCTTTTCTCCCAAAAATTCCCTTCTCTCATCATAGGGCGGCAGCCCTTTCTTTCTCCTCCCCATCTTCCTCCTTTTTCAAGAAGTAAACCTAACAGGATTAGAAATCCTTAGTTCTAGTTCTTGTTGAACGGGGAATCCCATTGCTATTCATCAAGGTCTAAACCTAACAGGATTGGGAATCCTTAGTTCTAGTTCTTGTTGAACGGGGAATCTCATTGCTATTCATCAAGGTCTAAACCTAACAGGATTAGGAATCCTTAGTTCTAGTTCTTGTTCAACAGGGAATCCCATTGCTATTAATCACAGGTCTAAACCCTAACAGCTTGTTGCTGTTGCTCTCGATTGTTCTCTCCCTGGTGATGGCTTCTTCATCTGCCCAACCTTCGGTGGGACTTGATGTCCCGATGAACGCCGGGAAGCCGTGGACCAACGCCCGTGCAGGTCGCTTCGAATGGGTTTCCTCATCTCCATCTCCAGTGGTGGTGGCTGAACTGGAGCGGCTCTTCCCTGATATCATCCAAGTATCGGTGCTGTCCTTGGAGGAGGAGATTGGGAGGTGGAAGAATCATGCAATTCTTGCTCGCAACCTAGCTCGTTGGATCTCGCCGGAGGTGCTGGTGCGGGAATTCCATCGTGTTGGTGTGATAGGCGAAATTGAAGCTGTAGCGATGGCGCACAGGCACTATATGTTCCAATTTGGTGATTCTCATGCCACGGAGCTGATCCTTGGAAGACCTTGGGTGGTTAATGGCCAACCCATTGCTGTGTCACAGTGGCAGTCAAAATTCATCCCGTCGGAAAGTTCTCTCCTTCAAGCTCTTCTCTGGGTCAGACTGCCGCTGCTTCCCATTGAGTTTTGGATGGAGGACATCCTCGCTTCGATTCTCTCTGTGGTCGGGGAATTTCAATTCTTGGATGCATCGACCATGAATCGAAGACGGGGTGGTTTCGCTCGTGCTTGTCTCCGGATTGATCTTAGCAAGCCCTTCCGCCCTGGTGCTCGAATCAGAGGAGCTGGTTCTCCTTTCTGGCAGCCATTTGTCTATGAGAATCTAGACGGAATCTGCAGTGGGTGTGGTTCCTTACATTTATCAGGTGGCTGCGGAGTGGTGCTGGATTCCCCATCTCCAGCTTCGGGTCTTCGGTTTGGGCCATGGATGGCGGCGTTGAGGAGAAGGAAGCTTCCCCCTGTGCAACTATCTGACCCTCTCAGGGCCCCTGCTCCAGGTAAGGCAGCCCCTCCCTCCCCTGTTTCAAAGGACGATTGGCAAGTTCCTAAGAAGGTGGTTCGGAGGTAGGGTGGTTGGGGATCGTCCTCTGTTGTTGCTCCACTGAGTCCATCTCCTCCTTTTCTGAAGATTGCTTCTATGTCTGAAGAGACTGTGTGCCGGTCTGGATCCAGAGAGCCGGAGGTTGATGCTGACATGCCTCTGTTAGCCGTGGTGGAACCTGAGAAGTCTATGATTTAGATCCCAGTGCAGCTCGTCTCCTCTGGCCCCTTGTGTTCATCGCTTCAGTCTTCGGGTGTAGTGTGCCGGTCTGAGGCTTGTGTGCCGGTTGGAGTGGAAGGCAGCCCCCTGGGTTCTGAGACATCCTTAGTCTCTGTCCCTGTGTTCTCTGAGAACTCAGGGACTAATGTCTCTAACCCTTTTGGGTCTGGGGGTCCGAGCTTGGGGACCTCCCATTCTCTGGCCCGTGGTGATGGCTTATCTGACCCATCTAAGCGGGCTCGGCCTATCGAGACTCTATCGCAGCAGATTACCTCCAAGGCCTCTAAGGCAAAAGGGAAAGGCCCAGTTGGGGGGAAAGCTAAAGAGAATGGGTCTTTACCTTCTCGGCATCGTTCGACTCTCGTAGGAATTCAGAGGGCCTGATCGGGTAGAGACTGCAGAAGGCCCGTCGCAGAGATGGTCTGGCACTAGGGTCTGCCTTAGTGTTACCCCAATCGACCCCGTTGGTTGGTCTGGACCATGAGGTGGCGGTTGCCCTTCTCAAGGAAGCCATTCAGAAAGATGGTTTAGCCGAGCCTATGGATTCATCCCGGGTGGATGAGTGTAGTGGTCAGGGATTTGAGGGTCCCCTGTTGCTTAAGGATCACCTTGCTGAGCAGGTGACGGGGGGCACTGATGATCTCCCTCCCCCTCTAAATTCTAAATGAAGATTCTAGCTTGGAACGTACGAGGGGCCCTGAAACCCTCGTTTTGGTTCTCCTTTGGGAGGCTTCAGTAGTTACATGCCTTTGATATCTGTATCCTGATGGAAACTCGCCTTTCTGGGGATAGTCTGGCTCAGCTTCGGAGGCAAATCTCTAGACTGTGGGCTCTTATGCCGTGGAGTCAGTCGGTCTCTCAGGAGGTATTTTGGTGCTATGGAGACCGGGTAAAGTCAGAGTGGATGCCTTCCACGGGTGTGGCTAGCAGGTGGCTTTGGTTGTTTCGGAAGGGGCCTCTGCTCCTTGGCTTCTCTCAGGGATTTATGCCAGCACCGACTTTAGAGCTCGTCGTATGCTTTGGGATGAGATCCTCTCCCTTCTTGGCCAGGGTTTTCCTTTCCTCCTTGTAGGTGATTTCAATTGTATTATGGGGGCCTCTGAGAAGAGAGGGGGTAGACAGTTTGTTAGTTCTCCGGACATCGTTGAGTTCAGGGATTTCATCTCCTCGGCGGGTCTTTTGGATTTGGGGTTTGCTAGATCCCAGTTTACTAAGTGCAATAACCGTCAGGGATCTGCTAGAGTTTGGGAAAGACTAGACAGGGCCTTGGCTTCTGCCAATTGGTTGCAGCTCTTTCCTTCTACTACTGTCACTCATTTGTCCAGAATTGGCTCTGATCATTGTCCCATCCTCATCTCTACTGAGGTGACCCTTCAGCGGTCTAGACAGTTTAAATTTAAGAAATTCTGGACTTTTTATTCCTCTACTAGGCACATCATTTCTCAGGTTTAGCGGCTGCTGATTAGGGGGAGTGCCTCTTATAGACTTTCTAGACGGCTGCTTCTGGCAAGCCGTAGGCTCTCTAGCTAATATAGGAGGGAGGTCGGGGACATTATGAGGCAAGTTGAACAGGTGGAGTCTATTATTTCTTCTCTGCAAACCAAAGAGGATCAGGAGGGATTTCTTCTTGACTCGGATCTGTCCACCCTCAGATCTACTTTGGTCATCCACCATTCTCTTATGTTGCAGCAGGAGACCTACTGCCGGCAAAGGTCTTGTATTCAGTGGATTAAAGAAGGGGAACACAATACGAGGTTCTTTCATCAGGCTACTTTACGTCGGCGGTCAGCTAATCGCATCAGGTGTTTAGTTGATGACGAGAGTCACTTGGAGGAAGACCCTCAGGGGATTAGGGATATGCTTTTTAGTTTCTTCCAGTCCAGGTGGACCGAGTTGTCTGGGGATGGGGTCCCGGTTCCTCCTGTTCTGCCTTCCTGCAAGATCTCTGATGTGGAGAATGACACTCTAATCAGGCCCTTCGCTACGGAGGATATTCGCCTTGCTTTATGGGACCTGGGGCCCGATAAGCCCCTGGCCCTGATGGGTACCCTCCTTTATTCTTTCGTTATTATTGGGGTATTGTTGGTCCAGACGTCGTCCAGGCTATTCAAACTATGTTTCAGTCTAATCATATGCCCTCAGATTAGAAGCGGACTCTTGTTACCCTAGTGCCCAAATGCCCTGATGCTTCCACTCCCCAGCATTTCCGACCAATCAGTCTGTGCTCCACATTATATAAGATTTGTGCTCGGCTTTTGGTAGGCCGGATGGCTTCGGTGATCCCTCGTCTCATTTCTCAGGAGCAAGGTGCTTTTTTCAGGGGGCGCAGTATCACGAATAATGCCCTATTGGCTCAGGAGTTTATGCATGACCTCCAGAGAGCTCCTAGAAGTCAGTGCCTTATGGCTATTAAGCTCAATATGGAGAGAGCTTATGATAGACTGAGATGGAACTTTCTGCGTCGTACGCTTTAGGAGTTTGGCTTCCATAAGGTTTTTGCTGCTTGGGTGATGGAGTGCATCCAGAGGCTGCCTTTTTCTCTTCTTATTAATGGGGGTCAGACGGAGTTCTTTCACTCGGAGGTTGATCTGAGACAGGGATGTCCTCTTTCTCCATTTTATTCATCCTCTCTGCTGATGCTTTATCCCGGGATCTTTCCGTGGCTATGCGGACTTTGGCTCTCCACCCATATTCAGCTGGCCCCCTTGCTCCTTCGTTGTCCCACTTACTTTCGCTGATGACTGTCTCCTGCTAGGGAAGGCTTCTATCGGTAATGCCACTACCTTTACAGCCATTCTTCACTCTTATTGTTGTGCTACGGGTCAGGGAATTAATCTTAGCAAATCTTCGATATACTTTAGCCCGAGGACATCCCCTACTCTGAAGAGGTCTATTTCTCATATGATGGGCATTCCTGCTTAGTCCGATCGGTTGTCCTATCTGGGGATTCCGATTATCGGGAGACGGCCACGGTGTTTGGATTTTAGCTTTATTGTAAGGCGGATCCGTAATCGATTGGATGGTTGGTAGGTTTCTGGGCTTTCTATGATGGCACGGATCACTCTTATCCGCTCTGTGTTATCTTCGATGCCCAACTATCTTTTGGCTAATACTGCTATTCCTCTGGCTTGTTTGCGGCAGATTGAGAGATACTTTCGGGATTTCCTCTGGACATCGATGCAGGAGAGCCGTGGTGTTCATCTTGTTGATTGGGATACTATCTGCTTGCCTACGGCCAAGGGTGGGCTTGGGATCCAATCGCTGTCTGTTAGAAGGCAGGCGTTGATTGCTAGGCATGCCTCTCGGTTCCTGCTCGATCCGCATTATTTGTGGAGTTCCTTCATGCGTGACAAGTATGGTAGCTGAATCACATCCATTCCTTCTCAGTCTAACCGGGGGCATTCCTTTTTCTGGAAAGAGGTCTGTTGTTATGCTCCGACTATTCTGCAGAGTACCTCATGGATGATTGGTGATGAACATCGGTGGACGTCACTCAGGACACGTGGATTGCTGACTTTCCCTTGTCTCGCTGGCCAACTTTTGTGTCTTCTGACATACTTGAGGGTATGCAGGTTAGTGATTTTATTTTCCCGGATCGCTCTGGATGGTCGTCCTCTCGGTTGTCCAGTTCTTTTGGGAATGAGCTCTGCCAGCGCATTCTTTCTATTCCTCTCCCTCTGGATGCTAACACTGATACCAAGATTTGGAGGAGATCTTGCTTGTCCCGTGCTCCCATGGGGGACCTACTGTCTATCTACAAACCGCATCCTCGGGAGCCGGTGGAGTTGGATTGGGTTTGGCATCTGCTTGTTCACCCTAGAGTGAGACTTTTTATATGGAAGGTGGCTCAGGATATTCTTCCTACCTGTTTACTTTTATCCAGGAGAGGGATGAGTATTCTGCCAACGTGCCCTGTGTGTGGTATTGAGGAGGAAACGACAAATCATGCTTTATTCTACTATGCTAGGGCGAGTCAGATCTAGCATATCTCTGGTACCTGTCCTTGGTTGTCGGATTCTGGATCTCACCTAAGCTCTTTTTTGAGATTGTTGAAGCTCTTTTTTGAGATTGTTGAAGCAAGGCAGGGGAAGGGGAACCCACCAGCGGGGTCCTTTGTGGGCTTACACAACTTATTAGATCTGGTTATATAGGAATTGGATTCTGTTTTCGAACGTGAGACTTTCCCCTGGTAGGGTTTTTAGGGCGACTGTTTTCCTTTATATTGAGTATATTTTCCATCACGAGTTTCTTGATTCTGCAAACCCTTGCCGGATTGGCTTTTGTTATTCGTGATGCGGATGGCATGATGTTGGTGGCAGGAGGGTTTGGTTTGCTTGATGTCACGATGCCTCTGGCCGAACTGTAGTATTTCCTATGCTGTTCGGATCTGGGTGCTCGCAATCTTATTATTGAAGGCGATTCCATCACTGGATCCGATAAGAGCCCAATTCTCATATGCCGACTATCCCCTTACTGCAGTGGCTGACTGGACTGCCAATGCAGTGGCTGACTGGACTGCTGCCAGGATAGCCTCTCATTCGGGTAGCTGGAGTTGAAAATAAGGCAACCATTATCCTTCGATCCTTTCTCAGTATTTTGATATATCGAGTATATCCATCCTAGAGAGGTGTAATTACCCATATATATGAAACAAATCTCAAGCCCCGGAGCCGCCGGGATATCCCTTACCGTGAGAGACTTATTAAAAACAGCGGAAGCTACCTCTGAATGAACAAATTCCCCGGCTCAAAGACGTTCATCAAGCCCATCGCAGCAGAGAGATTAGATCATAACAATTTTGAATCAAAATAAACTTAAAAAAGCCAGTACAAATCATATCTCTTGCATGCGACAAAAATTGCGAAGTCCCGGAAGATCCATTTATCAACAAATTACACTTTTAAGTTTGTAACTAAGGAAGTTTTCATGAGATGTACATGATTGTATGAATAATATAAGAAATATTATTAACGAAAATCTAAATCAAAAGGAAGATGCTTGCAGCACCTTAAATCGATTAACATTTGCCACGCTGATAACAAACTGCTTTACTGCTTTAGCAGTGGCGACACATCACACTCATGGGAAGAAAGATGGAGACCACAACAACCATTTTCTTCATCTCACGAGGATAAGGCATCATAAAGAACAGAAACTATAACATCCATATCTTAGTCACGATATCAACGACGATCACGAGGCTATTGGTTCCTGTAGAAGGTTGGCACTCATTTCTTGCTCGATTGCCTCCTTAGTCTCTCCTGAATTCGGTCTTTGATGGCAGTTTCCTATCAGCAAAACACCGCCAACAATTGAGTGCAAGCCAGATGTCAACTGTAATTATAACAGAAGCAGAGGGTTTAACTCTGATACCATGATATGACATCCTTCCTCAAACTTCTCAAGAAATCCTGCAATCCAGCGATCTGCATTCGCCATCCACTCCTCATGATTGATCCCAGCAGTCTTGGCTGCTGTTTGTAACTGCGGAAGACAATGAAGAGCTGTTACAATTTCCACAAAGTAACTGCTCCATTAATAGGACGAAAAAGGCAGTCAATATATTATACAGGATTATTCTCAAAAAAAAATATAGCATACAAGAAGTGAAATTAAGTCATCTTCCACTATCAATCATGAGATGCCATGGCTCTTGTTCCAGAAACAAGATGTTTCTGTTCAAGTTGGCAAGGACCATTTGCAATCACAGATCAAAATATATGACCGTCACACCTTGCCGGATATTTATATTACAATAAATACATCAGGTTTAGCCCTGAGAAAAAAAAAAATATCTTGACTTCCATGAATGTTAATTAACATCCACCACTGTCCACATATATGCATATAAGCTCTATCACAAGACCTGCTACAACCAGCCATGTGATTCCCTAGAATAGGGATTCACCACTCCCAAGTTCCATGCTAGAACTTAACAAAGCCCTCACATTTGGTTCCACCTCCCCTTCTATTTTATTACCCTTCATGCCTGAAGATTAAGCGTAGGTCCAATCCAAGATCTAGGTCACCCCCCCCCCCCCCCCCCCCCCCCCCCACCACCACCATTCCAATGCTCACCCATCACTCCTCAGGAATTATATCAAATCTGTAACCAGATCAGAGTATAGTTACATCAAGCTATCAAAGAATTGTAGTGGCCCCTATTAGATGCAAAAATATAGGCATGCCACCCTCCTTCATAATTTCTTTAATTTCTAAAGTAGCTTTTCTCCATTTCCTTGATTCATATTCTCCAGATCTGTCCAGCTGTAAATTGCAAAACAGCAACCTCAGCCTTCATTAATGCCTTAACTTCCCAAAAGTTATGGCTATGTGTCACCTCAAAATTGAAACTTTACATCTGTAGCCCATGAGGCTTTTTAAGAATTATGTGTTAGATTGATCAGGTCTGATACCTCTACTTTCTGGTTGACTTCAACAATCCAAGCTCAGCTTTACTCAAAAAAGAAAATCTGAATTTAGCTCATTTCAGAAAGTGATCTCATTCTAACCATTACACAACTTATACACGTGTTTTCAGGACAACTCAAAACAAGAAATTAAAGTGTCAGACTCAGACCACATTATCAAGCATCTAACATTTATCAAGCATCCAACATTCCAAGGAGGATTGGTGGCAGGTGCACAGCAATTCTAAGTGCTTTTTCACTATAGGCATGCATATATCCAACATAATGCAGCATAACTTACTCAGCTACAATGCAATAAAATTTGAAGAACAATATTCCTTTGGTCATTAATAACATTTGGTACCATAATTTCTGATCTGCCATCAGAATGAAGGGTCCATCCCATACAAGAATAATCAAAGGGGTGGGTTATTTTAAGCTATAACTCGACTGTTTGATAAATTGGATAAAGAGGCAGCTATTTAAGGCCATTTTTTAAGAAGGTGAAATTGCTCCAGTTATTCTGTTAAAAGGAAAAAAAGAAAGAAAATCCAACACTATCTTATTCATGAAAATCTATTTGTAGAGGGAGCATTTTGGTGGTCGTGTCAATTTGATGCCATAGGAAATGAGACCACCATGATTTTACATAATATATGATCTCAAGCTCATGAGGCTATCTCAGTCACATGCATAGAAATTGCTGTGTTAGTGCTGGATTAGCCTTCCAGGTTGCTCATCAGACCAAGTGTGTGGTGCAACTGTTACTGTTCCTTCACTTTCACAAGCACACCAGATGGCCATAAAAGAGCAACATCAAGAACAGATCTGAGACATTTATATAAAATTCTAGGTGCACATCCAGAGGATACCAATTTCCTTCATTCCCTACTCTTCCTACAACTGGAGAGCATTCTCTTTGGTCATACCGTGTGACTCGGTTGTCATGAACTAGCAAAAAATGCTCTATGAAATCTAAGCAATCCAAAGCTTCTAGCTTACCTTTTCATGCTGCGCCTTTACTTTCTCACGCAATTTAGTCAATTCCATGTTCACTCTCAACTGCTTTTCCTGATAGCAATAAAATCAAAAGATACCAATCAATACTTAGAATTGCACATAAGTCAAAAATGCATAAAGATCAGTAAGCTTTCAGCATATTAAATTGCCTTCACATAGCTCACGCCAAGGTCCTTCCTTGTATATCCTCGTGCTAAATTTCGCATCACATATTTATTGTAATCTTTCAGAATCCTCATTATGATATCTGATGTAGATATGCCATCTGTGCGCTTTGTCTCCTTAAATTTTCCAACAGATTTGACCTACAGCAAAAGAATATCCTAGTCAATAAATGGAAATAAACAACCAAATCACTAGAGCAGTCTATCATCACAATGCCGTTCAGAGAACTAACATATTCATAAACATCCTTGCCAGCTCCACTTGCATCTGCATATCTACAAAGGATAACAGAAACATGAGGATAAGTTCCGATACCAAAATGGGCACATAACAGCAAGAATCAAGTTTGCATTGCACATGGATATAATCATGCAATCTAACAACTGCAAATTTCAATTAAACACAGGAATCAACAGTTCATGTAGAGGAGTAAACTAGTAAAGTCTCTCTCTCTCTCTCTCTCTCTCTCTCTCTCTCTCTCATGCATGCACCACTTCATAAGATGATCCATTTAATCTTAATCCCATCTTCTACAGTCTTGCTTTGCCTTATATTTATTTACCTTTAACTAGCATGTGGATAATTTGACAGAGAATTTCACTGTGGAAGCTAAGCATGTAGCAGAAGTTGTTATAAGTAGAAACTTTAAGAAAATGTTATTAAACTTGGATATATTGTGATGATCGATCTTACGGGAGTGCATCATGAGCCACATAATCAATCTTGT
>UESW01001503.1:223873-252035 GCA_900491605.1 Calamus simplicifolius
GAAATAAATCCCTTTTATAAGATGCAAACCTATAATTAAATGAATAAAAAAGAAGTGATAGCAAAAAATCCTTTTGTTCAAAAAAGTGTACCAAAAAATCCTTTGGTTCAAAGAAATCCTCATAAAATATTCATTTAAAACAAACAAAAGTGAAAACGAAATCAAGAATAACAAAAATGCCAAATCTAAACTCAATTTTTATCTATGTTTTAAACTAATATGGATGATTCTTCAGTTATCTATTTTTCATTAAATTTTGCTTCTTGATTACATATAGAAGTAGAAGAGCACATTTGTATTTGTTAAAAAGGAAAATAGAAAATAAATCCTTTTACAAGGGATAAACTTACAATTGATTGAATTTAAAAAAGAAATGATAGTGAAAAATCCTTTGGATCAAAGAAATCCATACAAAATATTTTATCAAAGCCAATAAAAGTGAAAAATATGTCAAAACCAATGAGAAAACTAAATCTAAACTTAATTTTCACCTCGATTTTCACATTGATATGGTTGATTTTTATATCTTTGGCTATCTATTGTTCCAAAAATTTCATTTCTTGATTATAGATAGAATGAGAAGAATCAAAGATTTAATAAAACTTTAGGGGAAGTTCTTCAATCAAAGAAATGAAAAGTTAAAACGACATTAAAAAATCAGCATTTTCTTTGAAAAATTTAAAACTAATATGCCCCATTACAAGTCTAGCCACAAGTTTAAAATGAAAGCTCCTATTTAAATTCATAAACTAAATAAAAAAAGAAGCCAACAATGTGAACAAGGGCATACATCTATCATTAATTGTTAAATTGCAACAAAGTAGATAAATTCTTTTTATAAAAGACTATGATCAATGAAAGAAAAAAAAGGAGATCGAAGTGACAATAAGAAACATTTTGAATCAAAGAAATCTATGTAAAATATTCAATCAAAACCAATACAATTGAGAAAACAAATCCCAAAATTAAACTAATAAAATAGAACTAAAAAAGAAAATTTAAAATGATCATAAAAAAATCTGCTCCTTTTTAATTGAAAATCACTAAATCAATATACCTTACTACAAGCCAAGGCACAAGTTTAAGATAAAAGCTGTCATGTTGTATTCATATAGCAATAAAAAGGGAAAGAAACAGAGCAATCAAGGATCACATCTACATTTGTTAAAAAAAAAAAAGGAAATAAATCCCTTTTATAAGATGCAAAATAATTAAATGAATAAAAAAGAAGTGATAGCAAAAAATCCTTTTGTTCAAAAAAGTGTACCAAAAAATCCTTTGGTTCAAAGAAATCCACATAAAATATTCATTTAAAACAAACAAAAGTGAAAACGAAATCAAGAATAACAAAAATGCCAAATCTAAACTCAATTTTTATCTATGTTTTAAACTAATATGGATGATTCTTCAGTTATCTATTTTTCATTAAATTTTGCTTCTTGATTACATATAGAAGTAGAAGAGCACATTTGTATTTGTTAAAAAGGAAAATAGAAAATAAATCCCTTTTACAAGGGATAAACTTACAATTGATTGAATTTAAAAAAGAAATGATAGTGAAAAATCCTTTGGATCAAAGAAATCCATACAAAATATTTTATCAAAGCCAATAAAAGTGAAAAATATGTCAAAACCAATGAGAAAACTAAATCTAAACTTAATTTTCACCTCGATTTTCACATTGATATGGTTGATTTTTATATATCTTTGGCTATCTATTGTTCCAAAAATTTCATTTCTTGATTATAGATAGAATGAGAAGAATCAAAGATTTAATAAAACTTTAGGGGAAGTTCTTCAATCAAAGAAATGAAAAGTTAAAACGACATAAAAAATCAGCATTTTCTTTGAAAAATTTAAAACTAATATGCCCCATTACAAGTCTAGCCACAAGTTTAAAATGAAAGCTCCTATTTAAATTCATAAACTAAATAAAAAAAGAAGCCAACAATGTGAACAAGGGCATACATCTATCATTAATTGTTAAATTGCAACAAAGTAGATAAATTCTTTTTATAAAAACTATGATCAATGAAAGAAAAAAAAGGAGATCGAAGTGACAATAAGAAACATTTTGAATCAAAGAAATCTATGTAAAATATTCAATCAAAACCAATACAATTGAGAAAACAAATCCCAAAATTAAACTAATAAAAATAGAACTAAAAAAGAAAATTTAAAATGATCATAAAAAAATCTGCTCCTTTTTAATTGAAAATCACTAAATCAATATACCTTACTACAAGCCAAGGCACAAGTTTAAGATAAAAGCTCTCACGTTGTATTCATATAGCAATAAAAAGGGAAGAAAACAGAGCAATCAAGGATCACATTACATTTGTTAAAAAGAAAAAAAGGAAATAAATCCCTTTTATAAGATGCAAACCTATAATTAAATGAATAAAAAAGAAGTGATAGCAAAAAATCCTTTTGTTCAAAAAAGTGTACCAAAAAATCCTTTGGTTCAAAGAAATCCACATAAAATATTCATTTAAAACAAACAAAAGTGAAAACGAAATCAAGAATAACAAAAATGCCAAATCTAAACTCAATTTTTATCTATGTTTTAAACTAATATGGATGATTCTTCAGTTATCTATTTTTTCATTAAATTTTGCTTCTTGATTACATATAGAAGTAGAAGCACATTTGTATTTGTTAAAAGGAAAATAGAAAATAAATCCCTTTTACAAGGGATAAACTTATAATTGATCGAATTTAAAAAAGAAATGATAGTGAAAAATCCTTTGGATCAAAGAAATCCATACAAAATATTTTATCAAATCCAATAAAAGTGAAAAATAGGTCAAAACCAATGAGAAAACTAAATCTAAACTTAATTTTCACCTCGATTTTCACATGATATGGTGATTTTTGTATATCTTTGGCTATCTATTGTTCCAAAAATTTCATTTCTTGATTATAGATAGAATGAGAAAGAATCAAAGATTTAATAAAACTTTAGGGCAAGTTCTTCTCGATTTCAAAAAAAAAAAAGAAGAAATCAAGGAATGAGAGAGGAGAAGAGAGAACCTCTTGAATTTAAAAATGAATGATAGTGAAAAATCTTTTGGATCAAAGAAATCCACACAAAATTTTTTCAAAGACAATAAAACTGAAAAGTATATCAAAACCAACAAGAAAACTAAATCTAACTCAATTTTTACCTTAATTTTCAAATTGACATGGTCGATTTTTGTATATCTTCGGCTATCTATAGTTTCAAAGTTCTATTTCTTGATTATAGATAGAATGAGAAGAAATCAAAGATTTAATAAAACTTTCGAGGAAGCTCTTTCCCTAATTTTCGTCAAAAGAAAGAGAAGAAATCAAAGAATAGAAAGAGAGAGAGAGAGAGAGAAGAGAGAACCTCTTGGATGAGATCGGTTGTAATAGTGCTAGGAGAAGCAGACATTTTTGCGGATTGATTTATCTTCTTGATGTGATGTTCGTTCTCTCCGAGTCTCAAACCCTCTGTTCCTATCGAGTATTCTCTTTTATTTATTCTTCTCCCCTATTAGCCTTCGCATTTAAAAAAGATGGGCACAAAACAAGGGGAGGGTTGATGGTTAAATGGAAAGTGGTTTTGGTTTTTGGTTTCGTTTAAGTCACCATACAAAATAAAATCTCTTCTTTCTACTTTTGTTGATGGTTAAATGGAAAGGGTTGATGGTTAAATGGTTTTGGTTTTGGTTTCGTTTTCAATATAGCCAACTGAAAAGTATTACGGGGTAAAATCACTAGTGGTAATAAAATCTCTTCTTTCTCCTTTTGTGTTTTACTCTTACCATTATGGAAAAGTCTCCTGCATTGCACGTTGTGCAAGAGCGCGCACATGCATCTGCGCATGCGGTGCACAAAAGGAAAAAATTATCCTTGACCACATTTAGCCGCCGCGTGTAGTGCAGGTCGTATGCACCATGCGCAGTGCACAAAGACCTTTCCTACCATCATATGGTAGTAGAATGCTTTTCTAAAGCCAGCTATCCTCATGTGCTTTTTGGGATGTATTGGCCTCTCCAATTTCAAAATTTTAACATGTCATTGGATGTTTCCTTCTTCCTAACTTTTAAAACTCAAAGAGCATAAAAGCTTAGCAAAATGTAGCTTCTAAGAAGGTGTTTTAAGGAATTATTATATATAAATTTTGTATGCTAGATATTAATTTTTATTTGGTGCTAGCATGTATGAGCAAACTTTTTAAATTTATTTATTGCTTAATTCAATCAGAGAGAGAAGAAAGCAATTCTTTCTATCTTATCAAAATGTATCTCTCAAAAAGAATAATAGATAATAAGAGAACATTGAAAGTAAGTTCTAATTTTTTTTAATTTCTTTAATTAGAGATGAATTTAATTATTATATAAGTCTTGTGTTTATGCTAGTGAAATCTAGAATTACAAAATCTATTCGATTCGTTTTTAACTAGAAAAGGTTAAATTTTACTTAAAAAGCTATGACTAGAACAATCTATCAAGAATTCCTCTTGAAAATAGATATGAAGCTTTATATATTTGTCATTTGTCATGCTATTAGATTATCCCTAAGATACACCATCTCATATCTTACTTAAAAAATAATAATTTTTTTCTCTCTCCATTAGCCGTATCTAACAAATCATTAGTATGCCATTTTACCTCATAGGTCTCACAAATTACCTAATTTCAAATATCTCTTGAAGTTTTGATGCATAATTCATTTTTCAATATGATGGACATTCTAATTAAATTCTATCCAAAACCTATCCAAAATAGCCAGACTATGACTAACAAGAAAATAATGTATTGAAATATGGCAACTAAAATTAGATTCACTTGAAAGAGTACGAAGGAAAATGTTTATTAAATTCTATGGTAACATTATGTTTGGATGTGATGTCTTTTATAGGCTATATGGCCTCAGTTTTGTAAGGCGCTAATAGCTAGAAGAAATATGAAAATATTCTATAATAGATGTAATTATTGAGTCATTTTTTCATCACTTAAATATGAATAATAGCTATTAGTTCTAGCATTGAAATCAATAAAATGAAATACTTAATGTCATTCCTAACAAAGAAACCATATAGGTTGAAAAAATATCACTTACTAATTCTATAACATTATTGTAGTTATACTTGGCATGAAATGTCACCCACATTAATTAATTTAAGGTTCCTATTTATTTATTTATTATTCATTTCCTCAAAACAAATTTAAACACAAGAGTTATTATGTTCTTGTTATCTTGTCCATTTATTTATATAGAATATACCTAAGGCATCTTTTTATGTATAAAATGCTATAGTATTCCTATTCACTATATGAAAGTTTGCTTTCGGAATCTACTGGTATGCCACTTTTTTAATCATTATATTTTTCTTGAATAGTTTTCTTTATCAATTACTACTCTTATATATTGCACCAACTCCCAAAATTTCCTCCACTACTTGTTGGACCTAGTGTGGTGCTTCCAAGGCCTAGGAGAACATGGAAAGACCAAAATCCATACTTCATGAGGCATTATGGACGGTTCTAGAGTTGTTTTGAGTTCTAGGTTATTTCAAAGCTCATGATAGGCTATGAGCTTTGAAGGGGCTAACTTGTATTGGGCTTGATGTGAGTCTAAGGATTTTGAGATTGAGTTACGTTATGGGTGTACATGAACTTGGGGTAAACTTAATCTTATCGGATTTGCCATAAAAGTTTTTCTAAATCAGGAGCAACCAGCTTGGCCATGTATTTAAATCCTAGAACCTACGATTTGTGTAAGATCTTCTAAAAAAAAGAGTGTATCTCTCTTTTCTCACAAGCCACCACTCTCTCTCTCTCTCGCTAAAGGATGTGAGAACCTTAGAATGTCGCCTCCTCTCTCTCCTTATGTCTTCTCTCTCTAGATCGAAAGGATGCATTTCTCTCTCCTCTCTGCTCATTCTCTTTCTAGGATGCATTTTCTCTCTCTTACAAGAGGGGATGCATTAATTTAAAGAGGTGAATGGCTTTTCTCTCTCTTTGCTGACTTTCTTTCTCTAACGCTACTTTCTCTCTCAAGCAATTTTTTCTCTCTAGGCGGGTTGTTCTCTCTCCCATCCACACATATTTTCTCTCTCTTAATGATTAAAAATATATGAGATCCTTAGTATGCCATTTTCTCTCTCCTAGGCATTTCTCTCTCTTTAACTTATGCTTCAAGTTTCTTTATCCTATGAGTCCTCTCTCTTAGGGAGTCTTTCTCTCTCTTGCATGGGATTAGGTAGCTGATCTCTTGGGCATGAAATGATAAGTTAGACTTAATCTCTAACTTATCATCAATGTGCCTTTATCTCTCTTGGGTGTTAATTTTTGATCCAGATCTAGGAATTTTTTGCAACAGCTGGTCCTGTCATCAACTGGTTTTTTCTCAACATTCCATGCCTTCTTTAGAGAGAGAAAAAGGGTAGCAGCTTAGTGGGGAAAGAGAGAGAAAGTTTAGAAGAAAAGAATCATTGTTTTTTTTACCACTCTCAATAAATCCTAGAGGCTAGGGTTTAATATATGGTCAATATTACATGACCCTTAATTCAAAAAAACTTTCATAGCTAACTCAATGAGATTAAGCTCACCTCAAGCCCATGTATACCCATGACTTGACTCAATCTCATACTCTTAGACTTACACCCAGTCCAATACAAGTTAGCCCCTCAAGGCTCATGGAAAACATTTGCTGCACCGGAGGGCTATGCAATAAGCGTGCATCAGGTGTGCAGATTGGCCGCATGCCCGTGCCTCCGCGCATGAGATATACGACAAGACCCATTAGGCCTCGACATGCATGACGACACGAGCGCGCAGCCAATTCATGCTCCTAGTGCACGCTTGCTACACCGCCCTTCGGTGCAGCAAGTCTTTTTCCAAGGCCCATAGCCCATCTTGGGCCTTAGGACAACCTAGAGCCCAAACTAACTCTAAAACCTCCTTGAAAGACTCAGGGTATGTTGAATTCCCTTCTTATGATCCATTGGCCTTAGATCTCCTGGTCACCATAGATCCCTCCATCTTATAGAGGTTGTTCTTCAGCCTTCTCCCTTTCATCACTATCATTACTTCATTGAAGATGTTTAGAACTTCACTTCTGGCATGACTGTTGAAGCTATAATCACTCTGCTCTAGATACCCCAGTGATGTAGATTCTTCTTGAGCTCTGTGATATGCTACATTGGTGAGAATTTGCACTATCTGATGCAGGACTTATTCGCATGCAAGTAAATTTTATATGATTAATAATTGTAGTTGATTAATCTTCCAAAGTAATAGCCTAAGAGGGATTCAGGAAAACTCACAGGAACTTCGCACGCGAAATAGTTCCCCAGAAAAGTAAAGAAGAAAGATCGCTGAGGCTAAGAAGCCCCAGTAGGGCTTGCTCTCCTTCAATAAAGTTACTAGCAGATTAGAGGGAGTGCACCTAGCATGAAGGAAAGATCAAAGTGCTGAAGGGGTCGCTCTGCCAGACGGATGCGCCCTGGATGACCAAGCTCCGAGCCCATGGATCTACGGCTAAGTATCCGCTGACCTGGATGGCGATCACCTTGAATCCTGGATTCATGGTTACTGAGGGACCTGCAAGAACACCATCCAAGGGTTAAAGAACAAGAGAGAAAAATCAAATTAGAGGCAAAAAGGCAAGGAAGAAGTAGAGAAGGAGGGGCGGCCAAGAGGCTCTTGGGCGTCCACTAAATGAAAACAAGGGCGGCGGCTAGGGCTTCTCCTAGAGACTGAAATGTTGGCACGCGCAGGAGAATGGAATCAAGAGCACCAGAGAACCAAATAACAAAACTCACAATAAATCAAAACTGGATTGATTGATTAATAATTCAAAGATGCATAATTCATACAATAGGGTCTCTTTTATAGAGCAAGAGACTTAGGGCCCAAGTAAATACAAATATGAAAAGAAAAGGGGTGCCCACTTTCTTCCTAAAGTGTGGATTAGATTACATGAAAAAAAAACTTCATGCCATACAAATCCTTTCAAAAAAGATAATTTATGGGCAATAAAGGGCGTCCCTTTGCTGCTTCTTTGGGCTGAAATTCTTTCAAACAAGAGTGCATGATTTGGAGGATTGAGGCTTATCTTATTGACCTGCTTGCTCGGTTAGGTGGTGTGGAATGCTTGTGCTGGAGGGTGGCAGGTGTATGGCTGGCATGTGACTTCTTGTGTAGGTGTGGTGCCAACTTGAATTTAGCAGCTGCTCTGTTTGATTGTGATGGCCTTGTCTTCTGCTCCAATACTGGTGTCTCCTCTTGTAAGCTGAATAAACTTAATACAATATGAATGGACCGAACACATATAAGACCAACTAGATTGGATAGGACTCAAATTGACCCAAGATCACAATGAGCTGACTCAATATGACCCAAACCCTAATAACGAGTACCAACTCAAAAGACAGGACTCAAATGCCCAAATAAAAATAAAATTAGACCCAAATTAAAATAAAATAAACCTAGTTTCCAACTGAATCAAACCCTACAAACCTAATAAGATATCCATAGAGGATTAAGAATCCTCTACCTGATCCTGGTGCCCGCACCAATTCTTCCAGGGTGGGAGGAACTCGATTCCATCGAGTATGGGTCGCTCCGGCCCTAGTAGCTCTCTAGGAGGTCTGGGTTGAGGCATTGTAAGTGTTGATCCATTCATTGATTTTGATGATTAATAAAGGAATTGAGTATATTTATTTGATTACTAATGATTTTATAAGTGTTTCAGGACTTAAATTTATTTGATCAATTTAAAGGAATTAAGAAATGAATCTTGAATCAAATACAAATCAGAGATTTCAAAGTTTCAGAGCTTGGAGTCGACACCTAGAAAGTCTGGAGCCGACCCCATGGCCAATTCAATTTTAATCTGATTTTTGATACAACATGGAGCCGACACCTAGAGTTTCGGAGCCGACACCTAAGGTTTCGGAGTCGACACTTACAGTGTCTGGAGCCGACCCGATGCGGGGATAGAACGTTGATTTTTGAGCATCCTGGAGCCGACACCTACAGTATTCGGGAGCCGACACCTGACGACGGTGAGCCGACACTTACTTTTGCAGAGCCGACTCCACGACGAACTCAGATTTTACTATTTATGGAAAAATAATTCGGAGCCGACACCTGAAAAGCTGGAGCCGACTCCAACCCACCTGGACGAAAAATCAAAAATGACAGATAAGCTCTAACGGTAATATTTTTGATTTCTGACATCTAACGGCTATTTTTTATGAATGGAAAATCCTTCCAGTACACTCCAACGGCTAGATTTCCACCCAAAATGAATCAAAGAAAAATCTATAAAAAGGGGGAAAAACAATCGTTTGATATATAGAAAGAGAAAAATGGATAGACAAAAATCAAAATCAAAATCCGAAAAGCCTTGAGCCTTATATCCAAAGAGGAGCTTTCAAATTTAAATCCTTCCACTCCACAAAGCTCAAAGAAGAATCCAAGCCATTCAAATAGTGAAAAATTGGAGGATTCTCAACTAGAAGAAAGAGACCAACTTTTCAATCTTCTCAACTGCATCTACTGTGAGGAATCAGAGCTGAGGCTTGATTCAACCCAGCAAGGAGAAGAGGAAAAGAAGAAAAAAGAAAACTCAAAGCCAAACAACTTCAAACCAGGTTTTTCTAAACCTATTTACTTTTCTTTGAATATTTGCTCATTAAGGAGCTGTGAAAATTTATAAAACATTCTTATACTTGTTTGTGCCTAGTTCAATCAAAGGGGATTGAACTAGTGGAGGTTGTTAACCTCGGGTCAAGCTAGTTTAGCTTGAGTTTTGGGTTGTGTGCTGGTGAGCCCGTAAAACCGCTGGGTTCGTTGTGATCCCGGGTAAAACAACAAGTTTGAGTTGTGAACTTGTAAAACAACTCGGCTGTAATCGAGGAGATTATAGTGTGGACCCAAGTAGGATCTTGGGAGTGGACGTAGGTGTTGGATACACCGAACCACTATAAAATCTTTGTGTTTGCCGTGCTTCCATTGTCTCTATCTCTATCTCTGTTTTATTCGTTGTACTTTATATTTACATTGCATTTATTTTCATTCATCTTAAGCAAACAATTTTTCAAGAGGCTAAATTTTTAAAGAACCCAATTCACCCCCCCCTCTTGGGTTGTCATCTGGGCCAACAATTGGTATCAGAGCAAGTGCTCATTAGATTTTGATCACACGATCAAGAGCTAAAGATCCAAATGGCAACTCAAGTTGGATCATTTGCCGAAGGTCATTCTACAAATAGACCTCCCTTATTTAATGGTTCAACTATTCTTATTGGAAAGCAAGAATGAGGATATTCATTCAAGCTTCTGATTATGAATTGTGGGTGTTATAACTAATGGACCTAGTACACCCACACACGTTGTTGATGGCACTATTGTTCCTAAGCCCGAAAGGGATTGGAATGATAATGATAGGAAAATGGCACAGCTCAATGCTAAGGCCATGAATGTCTTATATTGCTCTTTAGATGCTAATGAATTTAATAGAATCTCCACATGTAATTTGCAAAGAAGATTTGGGATAGATTAGAGGTTACCCATGAGGGTACTAACCAAGTAAAAGAATCCAAAATAAACATTCTTGTTCATAAATATGAGTTATTTTGCATGGAACAAACTGAAAATATAGCCAGCATGTATACTAGATTTACTGATATTGTAAATGGGTTGAAAAGTTTAGGCAAAACATATTCTAACTCTGAACTTGTCCGTAAAATTCTCAGGTCACTTCCAAGAACGTGGGAAGCGAAGGTGACAGCAATCCAAGAAGCAAAGGACCTCAACACCTTACCCTTAGAGGAGCTTCTAGGATCCCTAATGACCCATGAATTGACCATGAAGCAGCACATAGAAGAAGATGTGAAAAAGAAAAAGACCATAGCTCTTAAGGCTGCTGAAAATGAGGAGAGCTGCAATGATAGTGAAGATGATGATGATGATAGCTCTTCTAGCAAGAAAGTTCAAAAAATTCATGAGGAGAAAGAGACCCTTCCACAAGAAGAAATTTGGAACTAAGATGGAAGAGAGAAAAAGACAAGGACAAGGATAAAGAGAAAGACCCCTTGATTTGCTATGAATGTAAGAAACCGGGCATTAAAGATATGATTGTCCTCAACTGAAAAAGACTTTCAAGAAGAAAAAGAAAGCCTATGTTGCAACTTGGAGCGACAGCGATGAATCCTCATCGGAGGAAGAACAAAAGGAGGTTGCCAACATTTGCTTTATGGCAAACGAAGAGGATGAGGTAAGTTCTGAAAACCCTTGCGATGAATTTGCTTTTGATGAATTGTTTGATGCTTTTAATGAACTTGTTGGTGATTTCAAAATTTTGAAAAAGAAATATAAGTTTTTGAAAAATGAAAATTTGACTTTGATTGAAGAAAAAGAAAATCTTAATAATGAAACTAAAGTGCTGAAATCTGAAAAAGGCAATTTGACTAGAGAAAAAGAATCAATTTCAATGAAAATGATAAACTAAAGAAGGAAGTTGATAAATATAAAAGTATTATTGACAAATTCACTTATAGTTCAGAAAAACTTAATTTATTGTTAAGTAATCAAAGAGCTATATATGATAAGGCTGGTTTAGGATATAGACCTAATTTGAAACAAAAATTTGTCAAAAACTTTTTTAGAAAGGAACAAAACAATGATAATGTTACATGTCATTACTGTAACAAGAAGGGACACAAAGTTTTTGAATGCAATTTTAAGAAAATAGATAAGAAGATAAATAATAAAGGAAAGAAAATTTGGGTTCCAAAGGAACAATTGTTTATGCTACTAACCATGAAGGACCCAAGAAAGCTTGGGTACCTAAATATAAGACTTAATTATTTTTGCAGGAGTGTCTTGCGGCCAAAAGATCAAAGAGAAAGTGGTATCTCGATAGCGGCTGCTCAAGGCACATGACGGGTGACAAGGATCAATTCATCACCCTTGAAAGCAAAAGAGGAGGAGTAGTTACATTTGGTGACAATGGCAAAGGCCAAATCTTGGGGTTTGGTAACATTCAAATAACTCCCTCCACATATATTGAAAATGTCTTATATGTTAATGGTTTGAAACATAATTTAATTAGCATTAGTCAATTATGTGATAAAGGTTTTAAAGTATCATTTGAATCTTCTATATGCACAGTTTCTAATCCCATTGATAATAGCATTGTTTTTATTGGAAATAGAAATGGCAATGTATACCTGATTGATTTAGACAATTTGTCTACTAGTAATCATTGCTTAGTTGCTAATAATGCTAATATAAATGAGATTGGTTGGTTGTGGCATCGTAGATTAGGTCATGCAAGCACACACCTTATTTCAAAATTAATTAGAATGGATTTAGTAAAAGGACTTCCACAATTAGATTTTGAAAATAATAAAATTTGTGATGCATGTCAATTTGGAAAACAAACTAGAAATTCTTTCAAAACTAAAAATATTGTTTCCACTTCTAGGCCACTTGAACTACTTCACATGGATCTTTTTGGACCTACTAGAACCACAAGTCTAGGAGGAAAGAAATATGGTCTTGTGATTGTAGATGATTACTCTAGATACACTTGGGTATTATTTTTAGCTCATAAGGATGAGACCTTTCCACTATTTTGAAATTCTTCAAGAAGGTCACAAATGAGAAAAACAACACCATAGTGTCTCTAAGAAGTGATCATGGCACCGAATTTGAAAATCATTTATTTGAAAATTTTTGCATAGAAAATGGCATCCATCATAATTTTTCTGCACCTAGAACACCGCAACAAAATGGTGTAGTTGAAAGAAAAATAGAACCCTAGAAGACATGGCCCGTACCATGCTATGTGAAAGCAACTTACCAAAATACTTTTGGGCAGAAGCTATAAACACGGCATGCTACATCCTTAATAGAGCTTTAATTAGGCCAATCATTAAGAAAACACCTTATGAACTATGGAATAATAGAAAACCAAACATAAGTTATTTTCATGCATTTGGTTGTAAGTGTTTCATTCATAATAATGGCAAAGATAATCTAGGAAAATTTGATGCAAAATCTGATGAAGGCATTTCTTAGGATATTCAACATCTAGTAAAGCTATAGAGTATTTAACAAGAGAAACTTAATTGTAGAAGAATCTATTCATGTAATTTTTGATGAATCTTTAGCATCAAGTTCTAAAAAGATTGATGATGAGGAAGATACAAACATTCTAGAAAGAGACATTGAAAAATTAAATATAGATGTATCTTCAGATCATGAACAAGAAGCTAAAGATAATGATTCTCCTAGTGTTGATGTTGTTGATGCAAATCGTAATGATATAGATCTACCTAGAGATTGGAGATATGCCTATGGTCATCCAAGAGAATTAATTATAGGTGATCCATCTCAAGGAGTAAGAACTAGATCATCAATGAGAAACATCAATAATCATCTTGCATTTGTATCTCAAATTGAACCTAAAACTATTGAAGAAGCAGAAAAAGATAATAACTGGATGTTAGCCATGCAAGAAGAATTAAATCAATTTACTAGAAATAATGTTTGGACATTAGTGGATAGACCTAAAGATCATTCTGTAATAGGATCAAAATGGGTATTTAGAAATAAATTAGACGAAAATGGCATAGTAATTAGAAACAAAGCTAGATTAGTTGCAAAAGGATATAATCAAGAAGAAGGAATTGATTTTGATGAAACTTTTGCACCTGTAGCTAGACTTGAAGCAATTAGATTATTACTTGCATTTGCATGTCATATGCATATCAATTTATTTCAAATGGATGTTAAAAGTGCATTTTTAAATGGATTTATAAATGAAGAAGTTTTTGTTGAACAACCACCGGGATTTGAAGATCATGAATTTCCAAATCATGTTTTTAAATTACACAAAGCACTATACGGTTTGAAACAAGCACCTAGAGCTTGGTATGAAAGATTAAGTAAATTTTGATTGAAAATGATTTTGTAAGAGGAAATGTGATAAAACACTATTTTTGAAAAAAAAGATAAAGATTTATTAGTAGTACAAATATATTGATGATATTGTTTTCGGTGCTACTAACAATTTGTTATGTCAAGAATTTGCTAAGTTGATGCAGGGTGAGTTTGAAATGAGTATGATGGGAGAACTCAACTTCTTCCTAGGACTTCAAATCAAACAAAGCAAAGAAGGAATCTTCATCAATCAAGCCAAATACACAAAAGAACTGCTCAAGAAGTTTGGAATGGAGTCAATCAAGCCACTTGGAACTCCTATGAGTCCTTCGTGCAAATTGGACAAAGATGAAGATGGTAAGAAAGTAGATCAAAAACATTATAGAGGTATGATTGGATCTCTTCTTTACTTAACAGCTAGTAGACCAGATATTATGTTTGCAGTATGTTTATGTGCTAGATTTCAATCTGAACCTAAAGAATCTCACTTAATTGCTGTAAAAAGAATTTTAAGATATTTAAGTGGAACTAAAAATGTAGGTTTATGGTACTCTAGAGACTCAACTTTAAATTTAATTGCATATTCTGATTCTGACTATGCTGGATGTAAATTAGATAGAAAAAGCACAAGTGGTGCATGTCAATTCTTAGGATGTAACTTAATCTCTTGGTTTAGCAAAAAGCAAAATTCGGTTGCATTATCTACTGCTGAAGCAGAGTATGTTGCAGCTGGAAGTTGCTGTGCTCAAATCCTTTGGATTAAGAGGCAACTTGAAGATTATGGCATAACCCTTGATAAAACACCAATTAGATGTGATAACACGAGTGCAATAAATTTGACTAAAAATCCAATTCAACATTCAAGAACAAAACACATTGAAATTAGATATCATTTCATAAGAGAACATGTAGCTAATAATGAAATCTGTCTTGAATATGTTAATACAGAGGAACAATTAGCTGACATATTTACAAAACCTTGAGTGAAGAGAGATTTTGTTATCTTAGAGGTGAATTAGGGATATGTGACCCTTTAGAGTGATTTTGAAACCCTAAGGAATGAGAATCTAGATTTCTATAAATTTCTTGAAATCCTCTCACAATTTTAAGGACAAATTATCTAGTCATTTGAGCTATTTGATCCTTGATATTTCAAAGATTTTTGAAAATTTTATTAAAATTTTTTTGACGAGTTTCAGTCATTTGAATCTCATATATTTTTTCTGAAACTGTCTTTGGAGTCGACACCTCAGAATGAGGAGTCGACACCTCTGACTGTGTCGCTCTCGGTCCCTGACCTTGGAGCCGACACCCGTAAGTGGAGCCGACTCCAGTTCGAGCGCTGACTGTGTTAGCGATTTGGAGTCGACACCCGACTTTGCGGGAGTCGACACCTGGGATTCCAAAATTGATTTATTAGGGCAGAGTCGACACCTCGTCATTTCATAACTTCTCAAATCCTAACCAAACTCTTCCAAAATTCTTCCAAAACTTCCCCACCTCTAATTCCATCCAAATCGAACCTTTCCAAAGATCTAATGGCACCCAAAAGGAGGGAATCAGTGATTGGAGCGCCGGTGACCACGGGAAAGCGGTCCGCATCGTCCCGTTCGTGAGCCGACTCCAAGCAGTGATTCGTCCACGGATTCAGACAACCCCAACACCTCTTCCACTCAGGTAGATACCTTAGCCGGGAGGGTTATCACAATGGGGAGAAAAATTGATTTTGACCTATTTGAAACCGAGGGTTTTTCAATCGGTAGACAATTAAAGGAAATGGGCTGGGATAAGCTCTGCTCTCTTGATGTTCCCACTTATCCAGCCTTAGTAAAAGAATTTTATTTAATTTGGCTAGAGGTGATGGCGGTTTAGTTAGCAGTTAAATAAGAGGATTCACCTTACCTTTCAAAAGCTTGGAAACCTCCTTAGCATCCCAATTACCGGTTTAGCAGCTGACATGCACAGTGATAGGTCAGCGGCTCTTTCAAGGATGTTAGGAAGGGAAGTGACAGAGTTTGAGGAGATTAGAGCTAATCAATTACCCCTGGAATTGAGATTATTACACAAATTGCAGTAGAATCTTGTTTCCGAAGACTGGTCGGTTTGAGTATGTCTCGGAGCGAGACATTGTGTTATGGATAGTGTTTGACTGGACAGCCAATCAACCTGCAGCTATGATGATTTTTTATATGGCAGAAGCTGGAGGGAAGAGAAGATCATCCCTACCGTATGGCATGGTGCTTACTATGGTTTTCAAGAGCCAAGGGGTTGTAATTCAAGAGAATGAACCATCTAAGAACCTGAGGCACACCGACTACTATAGCTTGGCAACATTGCATCGGATGGGTTTTGCTAAGGTGAATGGACAGTGGGATAGGAAAGGACACCTTGATGAGAGAGCCCCTGTGCCGAGAGTTTCTGAGCCTTGCGAGGCTGGACCATCAGTTAGGGTTCCTTCTCACAGCCTAGGAGTCCCATTCCTGTTCCTGCTCCTGCACCTGCACATGTTAATGATCAACCATCCACTTCTTCGCTGGATTCTCAGACCTTCAAATGGAGCAATTAAAAAGTTTGTTTGCTGCTCAGAAGGATGAGTTTGACAGTCAATTCATGAATATAAAAGAATCACTTTATTCACTTGATGATCGGATTGCAAAGATTGAATCAACTCTCAACTCCTCTGCAGAATCTTTAAGTGGTGATTTGAAGAACATCTTTGAAGAACTTAAAGAGATTTGTGGAGATAGTGAAACTTATTCAAGGTGCAACGCCGAGCTTCAAGATAAAATCTCAACAGCTTGCACATTTGTTGATGAGAGACTTAAAGACTATGTTAGACTTCAATGTGATGGAATGAAAAATATTGTAGATCATTTAACAAGAATAGTGAGGAAGAACTTTTGATGTAATGAATGTTTAATTTTGTTGAAATGTTGTTTACATTTTGATGTAATGAAGTTAATGTAATGAAGTTTATGTTTGACTATATGTTGATGTATGAAGTATTTGATTTTTTATGTAATACTTGACTTTTGTTGAAATGAAATTATCTTTGATTATCTTTTGATGCAATTATCTTTTGATGCAGTAAAATATTCTTTACCTTTTTGTTGATTACAAAAAAGGGGAGAGAATTATGGTTGTATATGCATTAAGAGGGAGAAAGTTATATTGTTAATTGCATTAAAAGAATGTTAATTGATTAATATGATATTAATTGATGTGGATTAATAATCAAATTGATTTGACTATGCATAAAGAAATCTTAAGTACCAAATATGTAAAGTAAGAGGAAGAATAATTTGAACTTCATAGGGGGAGCTACCTTATTCAGGGGGAGCTTACTCGTAAAGATCACTTCCTTGATAATTTTTTAATTTAAGAATTCTATGCATATACTCAATGTTTTTATAATCATCAAAAAGGGGGAGATTGTTGATCCATTTATTGATTTTGATGATTAATAAAGGAATTGAGTATATTTATTTGATTACTAATGGATTTTATAAGTGTTTCAGGACTTAAATTTATTTGATCAATTTAAAGGAATTAAGAAATGAATTTTGAATCAAATACAAATCAGAGATTTCAAAGTTTCAGAGCTTGGAGTCGACACCTAGAAAGTCTGGAGCCGACCCCATGGCCAATTCAATTTTAATCTGATTTTTGATACAACCTGGAGCCGACACCTAGAGTTTCGGAGCCGACACCTAAGGTTTCGGAGTCGACACTTACAGTGTCTGGAGCCGACTCCGATGCGGGGACAGAACGTTGATTTTTTGAGCATCCTGGAGCCGACACCTACAGTTTCGGGAGCCGACACCTGACGACGGCGAGCCGACACTTACTTTTGCGGAGCCGACTCCTCAACGAACTCAAATTTACTATTTTGGAAAAACGATTCGGAGCCGACACCTGAAAAGTTGGAGCCGACTCCAACCCACTGGACGAAAAATCAAAAATGCCAGATCAGCTCTAACGGTAATATTTTTGATTTCTGACATCTAACGGCTATTTTTTTGAATGAAAATCCTTCCAGGTACACTCCAACGGCTAGTTTCACCCAAAAATGAATCAAAGAAAATCTATAAAAAGGGGAAAAACAACCGTTTGAAAAGAAAGAGAAAAACGGATAGACAAAAATCAAAAATCAAAATCCGAAAAGTCTTGAGCCTTATATCCAAGAGAGGAGCTTTCAAATTCAAATCCTTCCACTCCACAAAGCTCAAAGAAGAATCCAAGCCATTCAAATAGTGAAAAATCGGAGGATTCTCAACTAGAAGAAAGAGACCAACTTTTCAATCTTCTCAACTGCATCTACTGTGAGGAATCGGAGCTGAGGCTTGATTCAACCCAGCAAGGAGAAGAGGAAAAGAAGAAAAGAAGAAAAGCTCAAAGCCAAACAACTTCAAACCAGGCTTTTCTAAACCTATTTACTTTTCTTTGAATATTTGCTCATTAAGGAGCTGTGAAAATTTGTAAAACATTCTTATACTTGTTTGTGCCTAGTTCAATCAAAGGGGATTGAACTAGTGGAGGTTGTTAACCTCGGGTCAAGCTAGTTTAGCTTGAGTTTTGGGTTGTGTGCTGGTGAGCCCGTAAAACCGGCTGGGTTCGTTGTGATCCCGGGTAAAACAACAAGTTTGAGTTGTGAACTTGTAAAACAACTCGGCTGTAATCGAGGAGATTATAGTGTGGACCCAAGTAGGATCTTGGGAGTGGACGTAGGTGTTGGATACACCGAACCACTATAAAATCTTTGTGTTTGCCGTGCTTCCATTGTCTCTATCTCTATCTCTGTTTTATTCGTTGTACTTTATATTTACATTGCATTTATTTTCATTCATCTTAAGCAAACAATTTTTAAGAGGCTAAATTTTTAAAGAACCCAATTCACCCCCCTCTTGGGTTGTCATCTGGGCCAACAGTAAGTCTCTTAAGTAATCCATGAATCATTGGATTCGGAGCGACCCTGCCATTGGACCAGGTAGTGTTGCTAACTGAGTTCTAGGTCATAATAGCTTGATCATCCAGGATACACTCGATCCACTCTCCTCTCAGGTAAAATTGATGGTGGACACTCCTGGGTAGGTTGCTCATGAAAGGAGGGATAGGTCCAAAGTAATCACTAGAAATTGCTATCGGTTTCCTATACTCTACTAGGTCTGCAATATTGAAGGTTGAGCTAATGCCCCAATCCGAGTACAGATCTAGCACATAGGCATTGGGTCCTACCTTCTCTATCACTTTAAAGGGTCCAGCTTCGCGAGCTTGAAGTTTCTTAACGGTCCTTGGCGAAAACCATTCAGGCCTAAGCCTAACCATGATAGAATCCCCTACACCAAACTCTTTGGCTCTTCTTTGGGAGTTAGCCAATCTTTTATAAGTTTTATTACTTAGAATTATTTTATGGCTATGTCCTTATGTAAGTCTCTAATATGTTGTGCAAATGCTTGTGTAGACTCTGACACTCATGTGTGGAGGGGTAAAGAATTAAATTAAGTGAACGATTAGGCTTGTACCCATGGACTATCTCAAATGATGAACTCTTGCTATAAATTAATATATCGTCAAAATAGACTACTAAGAATTTTTCCATGTACTCTTTCAGGACCTGGGTCATGATTCTCATGAATGTATTAGGTGTGCTTGAAAGCTTAAAAGGCATCATGACCTATTCAAACAGACCATCTCTAGTCTTAAATGTCGTCTTCCACTCATCCCTTGGTATAATTCTAACCTGATGGTAACCACTCTTAAGGTCTATCTTGGAAAAGATAGTGGCACCCGCCGTCATGTCTAACATATCATCTAATCTGGGGGTAGGGAACCTATATTTGATAGTGATTTTGTTGATGGCCCTACTATCCATGCACATTCTTCAGGTACAATCCTTCTTAAGGGTTAAGAGTGCAGGAACTGCACAAGGACTTAAGCTCTCCCTAATGAAACCTTTCCTAAGTAATTCTCCCACTTGTTTCTATAATTCTTGATGCTCAGTAAGGTTCATCCTATAATGAAAAAGGTTTGAGAGGGTGGATCCTAGGATCAGGTTAATGGCGTGTTGGATATCTCTCAAGGATGGTAATTGATCAGGCAACTCTTCAGGGAAGATATCATTAAACTCTTCTAGGGTCTTAATTACTTCTGGGGGTTGTTCCTTTTGGACTGATTCATGGATCTCTTTAGTGGTCAAAATTCAAACAGAGTTACCCTCAGTGATATCCTTTTCTAATTCCTTAGCTTTAATCAGATTAACTCTTGGCTTGCTATCCTTAAGGCTACTATATCCTTTCTTGATTGGGTCCCTAGGTGCAGCTGGATGTATCACATACCTGTTCCCATTGTATTTAAAAGAGCAAATGTTGGATGACCAAACAAGGTGGCATCGTGATCATAAAGCCAAGGTCGACCTAATATAATACTACTGACACCTATAGGAAGTACATCTCACCATACCTTTTTCTCATAATTTTGCAATTTGATTAGGATTTGGCATCGGAACTTGATTGGGATAGAGGTGGAATCTACCCATGAGACCTTATAGGGACTAGGATGAGGAACTGTGGTCAATCCTAATAATTTAATTGTATTGGCAGAAACGACATTGACAAAACTCCCGCTATCAACTATTATCTTTAGCACCTTATCCCTATCTTAACAAAAGTCTGTAGGATGTTAGTTCTACACCAATCTTCCTGGTCCTTAGTTTGAGTCTGGGTCAAGATACATCTAACCACTCCTAGTAGATCTTCAGAATCAAATGTTTCCTCCTCTTCATCATACTCATCTATCAGATGGGTATCAACCTCATAGACCTCTCCCTCAGCTCAACTAGGGGCTCGGACTCAGTCTCAGATAACTCATCTATATGAAGGGATCTGACTGGGCACTGGTTGATTATATGTCCTGGTTTGTTGCATTTAAAGCATTTGATCTGGGGGTTGGATTTATCTGAACCTCTATAGATTTGCTTTTATTCTCTCTCTAGGGTATAGGGGTACTATTTTGGGGTCGACTCAACTCGGTTAGGTTTGTACTAGGTCGGCTAGTGTTGGGTCGACTCGGGTAAGTCTGGTAGGGGTCTGAGTACTGGGTAGGTCTGGGATGACTATGATAGGCCTGGCTAGATCCTGGATATGGGCTAGGGCTCTTGGTAGCCTCTGATCTATGATAGGGTGGCCCTCTCTGAAAACAGGCTTCTTTTAGGATGCCTAACCTAGTTTGGACTTGATCAAACCTGGACCCTAATCTAGCCTCAGATTGCTTGATGTCTTGGTTCATTCGGGCTAGTTGTTTAGTGATGATCCTTAAGTGATCCTCAATGTTTTGATTAGCCATGGGTTCAGCCTGTAATGGAGGTGGTGATGGGCGAAAAGATGCTCCTGATCTAGTGCACATGCAAGCACAATCAAGCACACAAGACTTAGACTGACTCGGACAATAGTATGCTAGACCTAGTCATCCAGAGTAAAGGATTTGGCTTAATGCAAGCCAATCTAATAGTAACTCTTCAATTGGCCAGTTGGAACAGGTGGAGGGGGAAGGCTGTCCCAAATTGCAGGTGCCTAATTAAAATAACCCCAACACTTCGCTTAAGTCATTTGACATTTGACCTTCCTTCTAGACACTAATTTTAGAGCACACGCGATTAATTTGTACTATTCTTCTTCAGTACACTAGACCGACTGTTGGTGTTCCTAGCCCTCTAGGGCAAATGTCAATTAAGTTGCTACTCAGTTTTAAATTAGAGGCTTGGGATCAGAATGCATGGATGGTTGTTTTGGGCCAAGAAAGGGGTATCAATTCCTTCCTTATCTGACATTAATGAGAGCCTTTAAGAGTAATTTAATGCAAATGAATGACATACAAAACACAAACCCTAATCCAGAAATCTATAAAAGCAATAAATCTAAAAAAAAGATCAAATTAAATTCTTAGAAAATAATAGAAAATACTTTAAATTATAATAAATCTAGAGAAATAAATTTTATAATTTTTTGATGTGTATGCAGGCAAAATAATTTAATTAACAAAATTTTAAAAATTTTCATATTTTTAGGCATGCAATTAATTCACAGATCGAATTAAATTCTAGAAAATAATAAAAAATACATTAAATTACAAAAAATATAAAGAAATAATTTTTTATTTTTTGATATATGCAAGTAGAATTTAATTAATAGATGATATACTGACATAATATGAATTAAAAATCAAGCCCTAACCATGCTCTGATGCCAAACTGATGCAGGATCGATTCGCATGCAAGTAAATTTTATATGATTAATAATTATAGTTAATTAATCTCAAAGTAATAGCCTAAGAGGGATTCAGAAAAACTCACAGGAACTCCGCACGCAAAATAGTTCCCTAGAAAAGTAAAGAAGAAAGATCGCGAGGCTAAGAAGCCCCGGTAGGGCTTGCTCTCCTTCAATAAAGTTATTAGTAGATTAGAGGGGGTGTACCTAGCATGAAGGAAAGATCAAAGTAATGAAGATGTCGCTCTGCCTGGCAGATGCGCCCTGGATGACCAAGCCCCGAGCCATGGATATGCGGCTAAGTATTCGTTGACCTGGATGACGATCACCTTGAATCCTAGATTCATGGTTACTGAGGAACCTGCAAGAACACCATCCAAGGGTTAAAGAATAAGAGAGAAAAATCATATTAGAGGCAAAGAGGCAAGGAAGAAGTAGAGAAGGAGGGGCGGCCAAGAGGCTCTTGGGCGTCCACTAAAGGAAAACAAGGGCGACGGCCAAGGCTTCTCCTAAAGACTGGAATGTTGGCATACGCAAGAGAATAGAATCAAGAGTACCAGAGAACCAAATAACAAAACTCACAATACCTCAAAACTGGATTGATTGATTAATAATTCAAAGATACATAATTCATACAAGAGGGTCTCTCTTATAGAGCAAGAGACTTAGGGCCCAAGTAAATATAGATATGGAAAGAAAAGGGGCACCCACTTTCTTCCTAAAGTGTGGATTAGATTACATAAAAAAAACTTTATGCCATACCAATCCCTTTCAAAAAAAGTTATTTATGGGAAATAAAGGGCATCCCTTTGCTGCTTCTTTGGGCTGGAATTCTTCCAAATAGGGTTGCATGATTTGAGGGATTGAAGCTTATCTTGTTGACCTGCTTGCTTTTCTAGATGGCACATGGAATGCTTGTGCTGGAGGATGGCTGGTGTGTGGCTGGCATGTGACTTCTTATGTAGATGTGGCACCAACTTGAATTTAGTAGCTGCTCTATTTGACTGTGATGGCCTTGTCTTCTGCTCCAATACTGGTGTCTCCTATTGTAAACTGAATGAACTTAATATAATACCAACTGGACTGGACACATATAAGACCAACTGGACTGGACTGGACTAAAATTGACCCAAGCTCATAATGAGTTGACTCAATATAACTCAAACCCTAATAACGAGTACCAACTCAAAAGAAAGGACTCAAATGCCCAAATAAAAATAAAATTAGACCCAAATTAAAATAAAATAAAATAAACCTAGTTTTCAATTGAATCAAACCCTATAAACCTAATCAGATATCCATAGAGGATTAAGAATCCTCTGCTGATCCTAGTGCTCACACCACTATCCTATCTAACATCCTCACTCTTACTATGCCAATCCCAGCCACCTTGCAAAGGTGATCATCTCCAAGAGTCACACTCCCCTTATCAACCTTAGTATATGTGTTGAACCAAGACCGATTTGGTGTGTAGTGATGTGAATAGGCTGAATCCATGGTACATAGTTCTGTGCTATGCCTATGACCATCTGATACCACCAAAAGGTTATCCTCCATCTCCTTATCAGCAACTATACTCAACGATACAGATCCTCCCTTTCCTCCCTTTTAACTCTTTGACTTAGGGAAATCCCTCTTGTAATGTCTAACCTCAGTACCTCACCACATTTAAAACACTTGGCTTCTCTCTTACCTTCTTAGACTTTAACCGTCCCCTTTGCTTGCTCTCTCTATCTCTTCTAGACCTTTCCCCCATAGACAAAACCTCCTATGGAACTCCTTCCTTGGTTATCCTCTCCTCTGCTCATTCGTGCATAGCATTGAGATTATGTCCTCATAATATAAAGTCTCCTTCTCGTAGAGCAACATCATTACCAATTAATCATAAGAAGAAGGTAGGGAACATAACAATAGCAAAGATTTATCTTCCTTCTCCATCTTCACTCCAACATTCAGTAGTTCATTGTTGTTCTGATCAAACACCTGGATGTGAGCCACCATGTCTTCACCTTTTGCTATTGGAGGTGATACTTCAACATTAGTTTATTGCATATATTCCTCCTCATGCAGAGAGTATGCAACTTCAACCAGAGTACCTTAGGGGTCATTTCCTTCAGTATTGAATCAAACATTTGAAAAGTGGTAGAAGAGGGAGGCGATCAAGGAGATTGTCGCCATGATCTCGAAGAAGGTGAAGGCATGGGACGAGGCTGGTGCGCCTGTCTCATGGCGCCACCATCTCGAGAGGTGGTAGATCAAGGTGAAAAGTAGGATGGCAAAAACCCTTGTGGCATAGCAGTTGGGTCGAGGAGGGACATCAGCGTCCCGAACCAATGGCCGGTGAGGCTCTTGAAGGTCTCTTCCACTGCCACCATGGTTTTTCATTGGAAGTTGAATAGGTGGGGTTGTTAAACATATTGGAAAAGTCTTGCTGCACAGGATGCAATGCAGCACCCACGCACAACGCATGAACACACATGCTAAAATAAAATATTTATGAGCTATAATGCATTCAATGCATAAAAACTTTTTTCTAAATGCAAAGGAATTGTGTAACATTCTGAAAATCATATAATCTTGGTAATATTAATGGTATTTTTATTTATAATAAAAGTTGGATAATTTCAATGACGTGTGGGTGTGTTGGTGTTGATCCAATTATTATTTTAATGAATAACAAAAACCACATGAGTATATTTCTTCTGTTACTAATGATTTTGATTAAGTGTTTTAGAAATTTAAATGTTTAATTAATCAAAATCTAAGAAAAAATGAGTTTAACCATATATCTTATGTCAAGTGTCAAGTTTCAGTATTTAGAGCCGACTCTAAAAGTATTAGAGCTGACTTCGAAGCATATCGAAATAGTTTGATACTTTCATCATGGATTAGAGTCGACTCCTACAGAGATTAAAGCCAACTCTAATGGTTATATAGAGAGTGGTTTTTCAGAGCTTCATTAGAGCCGGCTCCTGATTCTGCTAGAGCTGACTCTAAGATGGCAAATTTCTTGAGTTAAATCTTTAAAACTCCATATTTATTTTATTTTAAGTCCAATTTGAGTGTTGTTTGAACTATTGGATTCTAAAAATCGAGCTCTTTAAGTTGGCAAGGTTTTTTTTAGAAATATTGTATAAAATATTAATTTAGATGAATAACAATAATCTGGTCTATAAATAGATTAAAAGATTACATGTTCAAGGGCAAAATGGAAAAAGGCTCCGATGTCAATTGCTAATTGTACTAAAGGCAATTTGGAAAAGAAAATCTAAGAGCAAAATAGCATGGTTATGAGTGAGCCATGTGTTTTTTAAAAGCATGCTTTAAGAGTATGCGAGGGTAAAATAAAAATTTATCAATGCCTTAGCCTCTAAGTTATCCATGCCTTAACCTCTAAGTCATCAGAAAAAGGAAAAGAAAAGGGAAAAATATGGGTTTCAGCAAAGAAAAGAAAGAAAAAAGAAAGAAAGAAAGAGAGAGAAGGAAGATGAAGAGAAGAGGTCCTTGCGTCTACCGGTGATGGCGCTAGAGGAACACCTATCCCCTAACCAGCCTTACCCCCAGATTAAAATAAATAACTCCCCCGAAGAACACGTCCCACCCAAGCACAAGATATACGGGGTGAACTCTACCCCAACCCCTTTTAATAATAAGAGGACAATGACAAGTAAGAACGGGCCTCTGCCCTACAACTCTCTCCCTACACAAAGAAAGCTCTCACCTTGCCAAAAAGGCTACAAGACGCTCTTGCTTCCCTCTGGTCGTCCGCACTCCACACGGCACGACCGCTGCTGCTGCGCTCCTTGCTGCACGCTGCACGCCCAAGGATCTGCGCGCGCCGGCTCTCCGCTCGCTCCTCCTCTCCGAGTTGCTGAGCGCCCCGCTGCGATGCTGCCTCACTGCTGCACGCCGGTTGCTAGCTGATTGGACTCCTCCCAATCGCTAGCTGATTGGACTCCTCCCAATCGCCGAGATGACTCCACCCTTCGCTGGGTCGCTGCACGCTGCAGCCTTGAGTCAATTTTTGAGTTGGTATTGGATGCCTTTGCTGCTGGACGTCCACCTCTATTTATAGATGCTAGGCCACCGCCTCATGCCTTTATCCCCTCCCTAGGATAAGGCTTATCTCTAGATCAACCAGCCGCTGCTTTACCTCTAAGTGCCGCCCACTTTGGATAAAACTCATCCCGCCAGCCTTATGCCACCGATTAGGCTCTATCTCCTCCCCTTAGATAAGCCTCATCTTTATCCAAACAGCTGCTCATCTTATCTGCAAGTGCCGCCCAGATAAGGATAACTCTTATCCTTATCTAGCCGCTGCATTATCTCCTCCAACCGCCTATCTTATCTCCTCCTCAAGATAATCTTCTAGATGGCTGGTAGCTGGAGCTGATCTTCTAGATAGAAGCTGGGCGTAATGCTGCAGATAACCTCCTAGAATATTGCTGTTGGACGCCAAGATGACCGCTGGATGATGGCTGATGGGCGCGCGCCCACCCTGGCGCGCGCTACTGGCTGCTGGGCGCGCGCCCTCCTGGCGCGCGCACTGTGGCGCTGGGCGCATGCCCTCCCGGCGCACGAGTAGTCAAAAAGTGCACTTTTTCCATTTATTATATTCTCAAAATCCATATTTATATGGGGATCCCTATCTTTATCTCTATCCACGGAGATACCACTCTATATAGAGAGAGATCGATCTATAAGATCTAGACTATCCTCTATCCGGATAGATATGTCCCTATGAGCGACTACGCCGATCTTTTCTTATGTGTTTTGGCCACGTCCGTTTCCGCTTCGAAGAGGAAGGTTTGGATCTTTCAATCTTATGTCGTGAGGGATGTGACCTATGTTAGGTCCAAAATATACCACAGCTTTTGGTGTTCTATGATTCACCTCCGAATAATGAGTAGGTAGTTCGATCCTTTTGATTCTTATCTTCCTAGTAAACGGGGATCCGGAGCAATAGGTCGAATTACTATATAAAGAAGACTTGTAAACAAAAGGACTTATTGTTCGAGTAGGAAGATTTCGGTTTTGATCGTTCCTTCTCTTCAATAAGAAGAAGTATTTGAAATGAAACAAATTCCTCTTCATTCTGTTGTGCTCAGCGAAGGAACTGCCTAAGCATACTTTTTCGGATCCAAACTTCTTTGTTCTTTCTAAGTCTTCTTCTTGCATAGAAGAACGCAACTCTTGCAAAACCGGGATTTTAGTAGTAGGCGGCACCCCCTCTGAGTTTTGAGTAGGCGGAACCATTCTGTTTTGGTTCTTCTCCACATTCTGACCGGCAGGAATTTGCCTATGATTTTTCCAACTGATATGTCGATATAGAAAGATCTCCTTATTTCTTCACCGCGGGTTCTCGCGTCATTTTCTTGAAAAGATATTAGATCACCGTGGGAAACTTTCAAATGAGTAATGCTTACCAGTCTATTATTCACACAAACCCTTCGATGACTTATCGGCTGCCTTGCTTGAGGAAGAGTGTCACTAAAATGGAGACGAACCGGAATCACGTCCGATCTTGTTTCTTGATTGAGTAGAAAAGGGATATATGAAGTTCGTTCTCTTCCTCTGTGCATCTCCCTTATGGGTAAATCCCCATAATAAAGGGGCAACTTTCGTGTAGTTTGTGATTTGATGTTACTGTTTAGATTTTCTCTCAGAGAAAGATTTCTTTTAATGGATCTCCTCTTGTTCCTCAATCTTCGGAGAATGCGGCGTTGTATTAGAGAAAGTTCTCTGTTCCGAACATTTCCTGGAAGTAGACGACACGTTTTAAATCTTAATGCAGGCATGGCATATCTCGTTGAATCAGTCTTTTTCGCCACATCGCGTATAATGGGAATCGAACCCAATTCTTCCACGACCCCCCACGAATGGTCCTCCCTTAACTCAATTAACTACGAGAATTCCTGTGGTTGCCTAGTTGTTGTCAGTTTTCATAAGTCCTAGATATACTACTTCGTAAACA
>UESW01001503.1:255809-290089 GCA_900491605.1 Calamus simplicifolius
AATATATATTACACTTATTGATTGATTGCATCGTGCATGTAATGCATAAAAAATAAAATTATATTTGGCATATGTAATCATGCATGATTGATGATCGCGCATGATGCACATAACTCGCACCACGGTGCATAAAATGTTTTCTAAACTTAAATCGGACGGTCAAATCGAGGACCAGTAGTACCCATCCATTTCACCTATCGACTATTCCTTTGATTAGTGACATCCGACGTCCAGATTTGGTATATCTACAAGGAGGCCAATTCAGCGTCCAGATTTGGTAATTCAATGGCGATTGGATTGCGGTCAGGATGGCCTATCAATCAGGTTTCTGGAGTTGGAAGCAGGATGATCCTTATCCTTTTATCCTGTTATAGATTTTATATTTGGATATATCGGGTTTGATTCTCTTATATCTATATTGATGTGATCACTCATCTGTACACCAAAAATAAAAATAAAAAAAAATCGCACCAGCGCCAATGGAAAAGAAAAGCTATGAGATACGCCCTTGTCCGTATCAATATTCTCCAACACGAATTGCAAAATGACACTCTTTCCGGCTTTTAGAAATTAGCAAGGGAGTGCACTCAACCGAAAAACAGAGTATATGTAACGGATCACATTTATAAACGGCCACTACTAATCCTACGTGTCCTGGACAATCACAGCCAACGAAGGATTAACGCGTGTTGTCCTGACGAAAGCATGACCGCTGATTCGCTCCTCTAATTGACCTCGTGAACCCCTTAACCTTTCAACCTAACTGGTAGTTGATGGGCCGTTGGCGATTTAACGGACGGAATATGATTACAAGGAAAAGTTTTTGTAAATTGTTTTTGATGTAGCAAGTCCTATATACACTGTGCCATCCTTTCTTATTGATTAATATTTATTAAAAAATATTAAAGATATCTTTACGATATTTCAAAAAAAAAAAAATTTATGACACCCTAGTTTTAAGCTTACGATACTATAGTTATAAAGTTAAGACACTCGTTCAGAAAGTAAAAAAAAAAAAAACTCTGATACCTCTGTCACAGGGCGATTTTTCCAGACTACAATTAGTAAGCAAAGGGCCTTGTGCGGCGCTGGAATCATCCAGCCAGCCTTTCCCGAACCCTTAGGCAAATGAGTGGAACACTTTTGTATTGAATTCCCAAAGATACAATCGCACACAGGACCCGCCCCAAAGGTCTCACACTCTGTGTGTCTTTTGCCCGAAGGCTACATCCGACATATATAGATGCGCGGCGGACATCCCCCAACCGCAGGGAGTTTCCAAAACCATCTAGCAACCGCACGGTCACATGCGCAAGGGAGTTTCTGGAACCACCCAAAACTCCCTTGGCGCCGGCAACCGTTTGCGCGCGCATAGTCACATGCGCAAGGGAGTTTCTGGAACCACCCAAACTCCCTTGGCGCCGGCAACTGTTTGCGCGCCCAAGTCCTGGCATGCGCCGGTGCATGCCTTGCGCATCCGCGCTCTGAGCAACTGTCCGCCACATCATCCTTCATGCCACTTCAGCATCCCGCCTTTGCCATATGGACTATATAAATAATGGCAATGCCTTACCGGCGCAAGGCATTCTCAAGCCACGCCCCTAAGGTGCCGTGGCCGTGTCCAAGGTGAACCCTTACCTTGGACATAGTGGCAGTAGTTCCCCCCTACTATACTTACGCAGCGCCCCTTCATCTGCCACCCCGGGGTATACAGACAGACGAGCAGCATTGCAGTCTGGGCCCTTGGCCCAGTGCGCGCCATCCGACCGAATCCCCTGCATAGCCATGGCTCCGCCAGTCATGGCACGTTCCGCAGCATTCCTTCGGATGCATCCAAGGACTCGGACAGCCGAGCGCCCGCGCGGCCAAGGCCCACGCAGCCAAGGCCACGGACGGCCAAGCGCCCGCCGTGTCGCTGAGCTCCAACGCGCGGCCGAGTGCCCGCCGCGAGGCTGAGCGCCAACGCGCGGCCAAGCACCCGCCGCTAGGCTGATCGTCAACGCGCGGCCTAGTGCTCGCCGTGAGGCCGAGCATCCACCGCGCGGCCAAAGCCCCGCACAGTCAAGTGCCGCCCAGCCAAGCCCCCGCGCGACCGAGCGGCCAAGGCCCGTGCGACCGAGCGCTCGCGCGACAAAGGCCTGCGCGGCCAAGTGTCTGCGCGGCCAAGGTCCGCGCGGCCAAGGTCCGCACGGCCGAGCCTCCGCACGGCTAAAGAGGGTCTGACAAACCACCCCACCCGAAGAGCCCGACGTCCTCGGAGGGAGACTTGCCAGATAAGAATCAATATTCTTCCTGAACTGCCATAAGTGTGCCTCTTTCTCCCAGCTAGCCTCTGCTTCTGATTCACCCTTCCAATGAATCAAATATTCAGTCCGTCTATTCTTTTTACTGTGCCCCAAAGTTCGATGATCCAAAATCTTTTGAACCTCCTTATCATACTGTTCCCTAACAGTTGGAGGAGCCCGCTGTTCCTGCACCCTCGAAGGATCAGCATTTGGATAATAGGGCTTTAGATAACTCACATGAAATGTAGGGTGCACCTTCAACCTTTCAAGTAACCTCAGCTTATAGGCTACATTACCCACCTGTTTGATAACATCAAAGGGTCCATCATATCTCGGGATTAATCCTTTATGTGCCCTCTTTCTGCTGATGCGTTTCCAAATCTGAGGAGTTAATTTGAGCATGACTTGGTCTCCCACATTAAACTCCAAAGGTCTGCGCCCGCGATCAGCATACTTTTTCATACGCTTTGAAGCTTTGTTCAAGCTATCTAGGGCCTCATCGAACATCTCCTGTTGATCCCTAGCAAAGCGATAGGCAGCAGGGCATAATCCTCCTTTCTTCTGCAAAGCTACTTCCTGAGGAGTTAAGGGCTGATGCCCTGTAGCCAACTCGAAAGGGCTAAATCCTGTTGCAGAAGAGCGATGCAGATTGTAACAAAACTGAGCAGAGTCTAATAGTTTTACCCAGTTTCGCTGATTAGCAGAGGCATAATGCCGTAGATACTCTTCTAGGAGAGCATTAACCCGCTCGGTCTGGCCATCTGTCTGCGGATGATTGGCCGTAGAGAATTTCAATTCTGATCCGTCAATTGAAAGAGATAAGTCCAGAATCTTCCCGTGAACCGAGCATCCCGATCACTGATGATATCAGCAGGCAACCCGAAGTGTTTCACCACATTCCGAAAGAATAGATCAGCAGCCACGCCGGCCGGACATTCCTCAGGGGCTGGGACAAAAACAGCATACTTCGAAAATCGATCTACCACCACCAATATAGATGATAAACCATCCACCTTAGGAAAGCCACCAATGAAGTCCATGGACACCGAAATCCAAGGCTTCTCAGCAACAGGAAGGGGCTGCAGCAAGCCTGCTTCCTTCCTCCTCTCCACTTTGTCCTGTTGACAGATCAAACAGGACTTAACATATGCTTCAATATCTTGCTCCATTCTTGGCCAAATAAAGGAGCGAGATAAGAGAGCCATCATGCGCTCTCTGCCCGGATGACCAGCCCATTGAGGGTCATGAGTTTCCCTCAACAGTTGGTTCCGCAGTCCCCCACCAAGTGGGACATAGGCTCGACCGCCCTTTGCCATCAAGAGACCGTCTTCGAGCCAATACCGCCGAGTTTCCCCATCTCGGACTTGTTGAAGCAGCCGCTGATAGCCCACATCCGACTCTGAAACCTTCCGGATTTTATCAGAGAAGTCTGCTTCAACCTGAGAGATAGCTGCGACTATCTCTAGGATGCCCCTCCTACTCAAGGCATCCGCAACCTGGTTGTGCCTCCCAGGTTTGTGCTCCCACTGGAAATCATACTCCGCAAGGAACTCCTGCCACCGAGCTTGTCTAGGAGACAGCTTCTTTTGGGTCAGAAAGAAAGTGTTGGCCACATTGTCTGTTTTCACTACGAACTTGGTCCCCATCAAGTAAACTCGCCAAGTCCGTAGGCAATGCACCACTGCAAGCATTTCCTTCTCGTGTGCAGGATAATTGCGCTCAGCTTCTTTGAGTTTCCAACTTTCGAAGGCAACCGGATGACCATCCTGTACAAGCACCCCACCCACGGCCATATCTGAGGCATCAGTATGAACTTCGAAGGGTCTTGCAAAATCAGGCAACTGGAGCACCGGTTCTGAAGAGATAGCAACCCTTATGTCCTCAAAAGCTTTCTGGCATTGGTCTAACCATTGCCAAGGTTGATCCTTCTTCAGGAGATTAGTGAGAGGAGAAACTTTCCTTGAATAGCCTGCCACGAATTTTCTGTAGTAATTGGCTAACCCAAGGAAACTTCTCAGTTCCGTCACTTTATTAGGTTTAGGCCATTCAATGATAGCCTGCACCTTCCTTGGATCCATCCGCACCTTTCCATTGCCAACAAGATGTCCAAGGAATTTGATCTCACCCAAGCAAAACTCACATTTTTCCCTCTTGACATACAACTCATTTTCCCTCAGCCGAGCAAACACCTGCCGCAGGTGTTGCAAGTGATCCTTAAAAGATTCACTATATACAACAATATCATCCAGATACACAACAACAAACTTGTCGATGTAGTCAGAAAACACATCGTTCATTAAATTGCAGAAAGTTGCAGGGGCATTTGTCAAACCAAATGGCATGACTAAAAATTCATAAGACCCATACCGTGTGACCATAGTGGTCTTTGATTCATCTCCCTCCGCAATGCGGACTTGCCAATAGCCTGATCGTAAGTCCAACTTGGAAAAATGTCTTGCTTTGGACAAACGATCAAAGAGATCCGCTATCAGGGGCACCGGATATTTGTTTTTGATTGTCACCTTGTTCAGGCCTCTGTAATCCACGCAGAGTCGCAGTGTTCCGTCCTGCTTCTCTTGGAACAAAACCGGGGCACCGAATGGGGCTTTTGAGGGTAGAATTTTCCCAGAATCCAATAGACCTGTCAGCTGTTTCCTCAATTCAGCCAGTTCCTTCGGCGACATCCGATAAGGGGCTTTGGCAGGAGGTCTGGTGCCCGGCACCAGATCAATGCAGTGGTCTATGCCACGCCGAGGAGGGAGCCCCTTGGGCAGCTCTTGGGGCATCACATCACCGAATTCCATCAGAATCTCAGTCACCTCCCCCGGCACCTCCGCCATCTCTTTTGGATCTTCCTCCTCCACTAGGGTCGCGAGGTAAGTTCCTTGTAAACTTAATTCTTAATTTTATAACTACGGTGTCCTAAGCTTAAAACTAGGATGTCGTAAATTTTTTCTCAAAATGTTATAAAGCTATCTTAATATTTTTTAATAAGTTTCGTAAACTAATAAAAAGGAACGATACAGCCCATATAAAACTCGCTGCACCAAAGATGATATACAAAGTTTTTTTCATGATTACAAATTTCAACGGCATGCAGAGGACGCCAATTGCGAAGCCTTCTTTGTTTCTCCTTCCACTCAATTATAACAAGTTTTATAGATTAATAAATAACTAAGTAAAGTTTAGGGTCACGTGAATAACTTTAAATCTAGTGCTCAAACAAAAGCTTCAAAGCTGATGCTAGCTGGAATTAGTCCATCAAAATTGATCAAGAATAAGAAACACATATTAGAGCGTATTGCCTTAGGTTGGGTATCAAATTGCTTTCTTATTTGTATAATATATTTAAAATAATTTAGATATTAAGTGATAAGCATGATTTGATATGAAAAGTTTTTTTTGTCCTCTCCTAATATAAGGTTTAAATTATAAATTAAAAAAATTAATATCAAACAAGAGCCAGCATATATTTTCATGAAACATATCTTTTATAGAATTTAATATTAAATAAATATAATTCATGTAACTTTACGCTCTCTCCCACACATATTCTCTATATTGCAAATTGCTAATTTTAGCAATTATATGACACAAATATATCAAGTTTTTAGCATGTTATTTTTTTTTCAAAACTTTAATTTTAACAAATATACTATCTTATATCTTGTTATGTCATTATGTAACAATAAATACATTATATTAATTAATGTATTGTACATTGCTCAACTTATTATGTTTTGTTGATCCCTAAAAAGAATTATAAAGTAACATATATCATTTGGATTTGGATTGCTGTCCCTTAATTTCTTTTAATTTCTTTTTATTTTGACTATTAATAATTAATTTATGAAAGTGGATCATATTTAGATTATTTGCCATTTTAGACTATATTCTATGCTTTGACACAGCATTTGAGAACAAATGGCATGCTTACCTTGACCACCATACAAAATTGTGATCTCCAAGCAAAAGCAAATAGTCTACCTATCAAATATAAGTGGTTGTCATGATCGTGCTTATTTATCAAACTTAATTATTAAATCAGTGAACAAGTGCATGCTTGCATTACACCAATGAAAAGTCTTAATCACCACAAAATGCTAATATATATATATATATATATATATATATATATATATATAAGGAGCAAACCCATATGCATTATCAACAAATCAAGATGAAAATATTAAATTAACTTCGATGAGAGTGTTCGAAAAAGATTTACAAATTCTGCATTTATTATTCGAAGGATTATTGGAGTGATGTTGGCGACAGATGGCTTTGGCCATCTAGACTTCTTTGTTTCTTTGGCTGAGCTTTATGTAGCTTGGGCAGACATTATCTATGCTACTCGAATCCTTCGTGTTCAAAGCCTGTTGAGAGGGACTCTATTATTGTCGTTCGATAACTTCGATAGGACTGTCATGATCAGATTCCTATAAACTCCCTACTCCATGACAACTGATCTATCCTACCAAAGATTTATAGCATCCAATTTGCCATGTCTATAGAAAGGTCAACTCTGTGGCTGACTAGATGGCGGCCTCTATGGCTTACCATTTCATGTTTTGAATTTGAAAGCAGAGAGACTTTTGTTTATTGTACTGAAGTAAATACTGTTTTATGATCTATCGGGATTGATGCATACTAGACTAGTGTGATTCTATACATATATATATATATATATATATATATATATATATATATATATATATATATGTTGGAAGAAATAATCTTCGAGGCGTGCATATTTTAAAATTTGATAACAATTATCAATGCAAAATTTTAAAGATTAAATATTAATCTATCTAACATGCATCAAGATCATATCTTTGCTTTATATAGGATCGTTTGATCTAAAATGTGTATATAAATAAAATCATCAAGATCATATCTTGATCCTCAAGGTAAGAAGTCGTACTTCTTGCCTTGAATCATGCCTTAAGATATAGGGATCATATCACTTACCTTAAGGGGCAGTTGGTAAATCCTTTTGTGCTCTGTAGCCGTTCAATCGTCTGGCCTCTAGTATCGTCCACGCGAAGCCCCGAATGATCGGATTCCGAGAGTGCTAGCTCACGGAAAAATAACTTTGCTGATCTTGAATCCTCCCACTTGAATCTTCCTCCAATATCCATCAAACTTTTGCTAACACCAGAATCACCATGATTCTTCTATTCTAACTCTTTAGAATTTCAATCCACGACATATCGTGTGTTGTTGTTCTTGTGTGGTGAGGGATATCCTCTATTTATAGTCTCATTTTAGCTAGCCCATTAAATTCTAACATTTAAAATCCCACCGTTCGGTAAAAAGCAAAGAGACGCCGAACCAAAGAGACGCGGCGTTTGGTTAATTCCGACGTTCGGTGAAAACCAAAGAGACGCAGCATTTTGTTAATTCGACGTTCTGTGAGAACTAAAGAGATGTGAATTCTAACACTTAGAATTCCATCGCCGGGTTGATTCAAAGAGTCACATTTATTCCATATAAATTCTAACACTTCAGAATTCTAATGGAATCGTTTGGAGAAGATTAATGTTACATATTAAATTCTATATGTGAATTTAATCTCTCAGACTTAGTTATCTCATTATGTGAGATACTTATGGGAGAGGTTTGGGTTCAGGTTTTGGTTTAAGCTGATCTAAATTTATTGGACTGAACCTACATAGATCATGGTCCTAGCCCAAATCAAATTTGGCTAGTCCTGAATCTATTTAAATCCAAATCAAGTCTAATTTTAAATTAATATTTGAAATTGATTAGTCCTTCAAATAGACTTAAACTAAATTGAATCTTATTCACTTGTACTTAACCCAATTGAGATAATTCAATCAATCAAATTGATTAATTAAATCACATACGATTCTCAATCGTTGATCAGTAAATAGATCATCCTAGGAAACTTCTATGCGTGTAACTCTCTAGGTTCGAACATAAGCCGGTAGCATAGAAACAACTTTTTATACTAATCGATGTGCCCATCTAGCAATGGAACCCGACGTCTAGATAGGTCGAAGAGTTGCCGAGCAAACTCCAAGAACCCTAAGAAACAGTTACCGTATAATTCATCCTTTTGATCACAAATGCTAAGGATGGCTTAAGAGCCTGTCAACTCTAAACAGCAAATCCATAAAGTGATTTCAATTTTAGTTATCATGTGACTTTCACATGAAGTACCTTGGCTAAGGTCTTGCTAAATTGAAACACAGGCATTTCTCCTTTTAACGAAATAGGTCAAATTCCATCTTGATCCACAACTGACTACCATAAGTACTTGACTGCACCCAGTAACCTTTTGTAGCTGGATTAGAAATCCAGGTGGTCTGGCACCTAAGTACAATGAGTTGCTTGCAAGTCACCGGTTGTGATCTTCAGGTCTGAAGGATACTTATACCTATATCTTCTCGGATTAACTCTTGACAACATAGTATCTAGAAATGAGTCACGTTCGGTGAAATGTATTCCTACACTTTCACCTGTATGTCATACTAGTGTCTCTACACTCCTTGGTTAAGAGGACAATCAACAAATATGATATACAACATCCTATAATTGATAGTACTATGGCCCTTTCATAGTATATCATTTGGTCGTGAACTCTTTTGAGGACCTTCATAGATAAATCCTCCTTTATCGTGAAGGAAGATCCTGAGGGCTTCATTACTATTAGGAGTTTTAAGAAGATATTCTTGTAATGAATAAACTGCCAAATAACTTTTATTAATATATCAATTTATATGTAATTTACATTAGTACAATCATCAAATGATTGGCTTTAGGATACAACTCCCAACAAACTCCCACTTAGCCTAAAGCCACTCATTACAGTATCTAATACCCATCTTCAATTTCTAGTCTTCAAACTCCTTGATGCTGAGTGCTTTAGTAAATGGGTCACCTAGGTTTTCCTTTCCATCACTCTTCTGAAGATTTATGTCACATCGTTCTACAATCTCTCGAATGAGATGAAACTGACGCAGTATGTGCTTAGTGCGCTGATGTACTCGTGGTTCCTTTGCTTGAGCTATGGCACCAGTGCTGTCATTGTACAACAAGACTGGTCCATCTATGGAAGGTGCCACTCCAAGCTCGAAGATAAACTTTCGCAGCCACATAGCTTCTTTCGTAGCATTTGATGCAGCGATGTACTCTGCCTCGCACACTGAATCTGCCACTCTATGTTGCTTGGAACTTTTTCAGCAAATAGCTCCACCATTCAGGATAAACACGAAACTTGACACACTTTTGCTATCATCATGATCTGATTGGAAACTGGAATCATTATATCCAACAAGTTTCAAATCAGACTCTGCATAGACTAACCACTGGTCTTTAGTATTTCTCAAATACTTAAGGATTATCTTAACAACTTACCAGTGTTTTTCTCTGTATCAGATTGGTATCTACTCACTACTCCTAGTGAGTATGCCACATATGGTCTTGTACATGTCATGGTGTACATAATCGATCCAACTGCCAAAACATATGGAATTCGACTCATACGTTCTCTTTCATTAGGAGTTGTCGAACAATCCTTCTTAGAAAGATGAATTCATGGCCTATTGGAAGATAGCCTTTCTTGGAATTCTTCATGTTAAACCTTTTTAGCATGGTGTCAATGTACGTAGATTGGGATAAACCAAGCATCCTCTTAGATCTATCTCTATAGATCTTCATCCCTAGGATGTATGATGCTTCTTCCAGATTTTTCATGGAGAATATGATGATAACCATATCTTTATTCCTTGTAATGTAGGGACATCATTCCCGATTAAGAGAATATCATCCATATATAATACAAAAAATATAATAATGGAATCGTTAGCCCATTTATAAATGCAAGGTTCTTCTTTATTCTTAATAAAGCCATAAGATTTGATCGCATTATCAAATCATATGTTCTAACTCCTAGATGCTTGCTTAAGTCCATAAATGGACTTCTGCAGCCTGCACACTTTAGACTCGTCTTCAGATATAAAACCTTCAGGCTGTATCATATACACCTGTTCATCTAAATTACCATTTAGAAAAGCGGTTTTAACATCCATCTGCCAAATTGTAGGAGACACAATGTTTGCAGTTGCTATTGTTGCCTCTCTTACCTGAATTTCATCCATCAATTTATATAGGTCACCCAAAAGCTCTCCCTTTATCACCACCAAACTCCCTTGGCACACCTTCAATTAATTTTTTTCCTCGACAAACTTGAGACCTTGCTTGCAAAGCTTTCCAAGTGATAGCAAACTCTTACGAAGTGCAGGGACATGCTATACATTAGAAAACATCCGAATTGAACCATCAAGCATCTTGATCCGAACATCTTCAATTCCAACCACAGGACAAGTAGTATTGTTGCCCAAATAAATAAGTCCACCATCCTATGATTTGTATGTATGAAACTACTCCCTAAAAGGAGTCATGTGAAAAAATTCCCTTGAATCCAAAATTCAATGATGTGCAAGTTCAGAGCTTTTATTGTTGTCAAAGCATCCCCATCTTCTGAAATAGATAAATCAGTTTTGCCTTCTGCTATATTACCTTAGAAACTTCCTGATTCAACTTTTGTATCAACTCCTTTAGTCTGGCAATCTTTCTTCACATGTCCTATTTTTTCATAATTTCAATACTTTACCTTCTTCTTGCCTTTAGATTTAGATCTCGATTTTCCTTGATTACAATGTTCCTTCTCGAAAGGTCTTCCTCGTGCTTCCATGGCTTCCCAAGAAGAGCTTTCTTGGCTAAATCTTTGCCTTATCTTCTCTGTTAGCAATGATGCAATAACTGACTTCATCTTGAGGGTTTTAACATAACTCAAGTTTATAATGAGATTATACTAAGATTCTAGCACATAACACAGTAAAATACTGGCCTTCTCTTCATCTTCAATTTTCACATCTAAGGTTGTAAGCTTGCTCACAATGAAACTGAATACTCCCAAGTGCTCTTGAACTAATGCCCCGTTCTTCATCTTTGATTATATAATTGTCATCTCAAATAAATTTTATTCACCAAAGACTTTCTTCATAGAGATTCTTCAACTTTTGCCAAATCCCTTTTACAGTGGTCTCTGTCTCAATATTAAATAATACAGAATCATCTAATACCAGATAAAGGTTTGCCACAGCTAGTTTATCTTTCTCCATATATTGCTCATCTAACATCTCTTGCGGTTTATTTTCTTTTCCTTGCAAAGTAATTTCACAACAATCCTTGATCAATACCGCCTGCATCTTCATCTTCTAAAGTGCAAAGTTTGATCCATCAAACCTTGGTACTTCATATTTAGTTATCATCACCTTGCCCATCATTGTTTCAAAAATAATCTCTCAAAAGATCAACCTTGCTCTGATACCAAACTGAAGGAATCGATCGGGTAATAACGAGCACACCTCAGATTACACGGTACACAAATGCAGCAATAATTCAGGTCATTTTATAAAAAAGGTAATAGAACAAATAAATAACGCCACAAAAGAGATAATCAAGCAACAAATAAAAAGATCAACACACCAGATGTAACAAGGTTCGACCTTTTATCCTTGGCCTACGTTCACGGGCAAGACCTCCTCGATGATTCTTTTATTTATTAATCCATGGCACAAAATTACAAGAGAAAAATGATAAGAACTTACCTCTTAAAAACCTTAGAATCCTCTCATAAGAACTCCAAAAATCTCACCAACAGTATCATCTTCAAATCATACCCTCAACCCATGCTCACATCCTCCTTTTTATAGACCAATACCCTATTCCTACATGAATTGACAATAACCAGAAGTTGGATCAAAACAAAAAGGATGGCCTGGATGTATAGGAATGTAAACCCTATTTCTGCATGAATTTGAACAATAATTAACCATTGGATCAAAACATGAAAGGATGGCCTTGATGTATAAGAAAGTAAACCCGTGTGAGTATAATAGGCTGTGCATAGGTCTGCATCTCAACACGGTGTAGGGACTCAATCATGGCCGAAGTTTGACTAGGTTCCGGTGCCAAGGCTGGTTGGAAGGTCAGCTATGGTTGGTCCATGACAAAAGAGCGAGGACATGGGAAGGAGAAAATGCGTTCTTTGTTCATGAATTAGGTTCTCTGGTGAACCAGAATGAAATGGGCTTTTATCTAATTGGGTTTAACCTAATTGGAAGCCTGGTCATGAAAATTATTTAAAGCCAAATGGGGATTGGGTTCTTGTGATTGGGACTCTTAAGTTATAAATGTGATCGTATGGGTTTAAGGTTGGTTTAACAATTAACTGTTAAACCTAAACCAACCTTGGCGTAGACATTAGTGTAGCCTGACTAGCTTTGCTTTTAATTGGTTCAACTTACTTGGAGCCTGGCTCATGTTGCTTAATCAAGTGGTCTAAACTAGGTGATATGTGGCAGGTTGTAGGTTGGTTGAGACCCAGGCTTAATTAGACCTTGGCTCAAGATTGTGGTTCAAGCAAGTCCAAGTGTAAAAAAGAGTTGGGCTAAGTTTAAATTATGATGGATACGTTAGAAATTATATATTAACTGTCATGTCAGTATAATTTTTTAATTAAATGTTGTTCAGACAATCATGAGCAGTTTGAAATGAGTTGACGGTTTAGATTGACAAAGAAGGCAAGGTAAACTAATCATAAATTAATAAGTTATTTAAATACTTCATTTTAAACTTAAATATAATTTTTAATTAATTGTTGATGTTTAAAAATGCATTATTAATAGAAATATGAATCATTATTATCCTGTTATTATTTTGCATAACTAAATTTTACTGCTTTATTATGTGCAGTAGAATATTAAAACTTAGTGCCTTCTATTATTATTTAATTCATGTATAATTAGTTATTACAAAAAAATACTAATTCAAATATATAGAATATAAAGTTAAAATTTATATTGTTATAAAACCAAAAATAATAATAACCAATAATACTAACAATAATAATAATAATAATAATAATGATATTCATGTATATACACATAATATTATCTAAGGAACTATAAGATTAACTAAACAATGGATTCATTGGATGTAAATGAATTCAGAATATAAAATATCTAATTCTTGGTCCACTATGATATGACTTAATGATGATACTGAGACTCATCTTTACAAAGATATACGAAGGAAACATATCCATCCATAAAATTAGATATGGTATTCTTGCTCTATGATAGAGATATATGTGATCATAGTTCTTGATCGTAGCATATTCATAGTAAATAATATGTAAACTTAAAATAATAATTAAAGATGATGGGGGGTATGATAATCATAATGACATATAAATTTTAATAAATATATGCACACCTTGATAACAATAAAGATAGTATATTACAGTATATTTGTCTTAAAAATTCCATAATACAGAGAGCAAACTATAGGAAAACTAATAGCGTACCAATCGGGCTCAACAAATTTTATTAAATAAATTTCATACTTTTCACAACAACTAGGGCTTAACAATAGCTCTATACGTCTTTTACCAAAACATATAGTATTATAATATCAACTTTAAAATGAAATACAGAGATCACCCCTGGCACCATGCAGAAGTGAGCTACAGGCCGTAGGAGAGGGTGATAGCGCCTGGAGCCAGTCATCAAGAAACTGTTAAAAGATAATGGTTGTTAGTTAGTTAGTATTTATTTTATTTTATTAAGTCTGAGTTAGTTTTTTAAATAATGGGCCTATCTTTTTATGATTTGATAGGATAGCCTCAGATGGATAAGATCATAAGAGAATTATGCTTATCCGTAGAAATAAAAAATAATATTTATATGGTGATGTGCTTAATGAAACAAAATAGATCAATTTTATTCTTAAATCAAAACCCTTCTTCTACCTTAATTCCTCTTCTCAAAATAATTTGTGTTAATTCCAACAAAAATTGGTATCAGAGCCGGGTTCTCCCAAAGAAGAAATAAGAAAGAAAGAAAAGAAAGCGAGGAGGACGAAAAGATTGAAGCCAGCGGTACTTTCCTTCATGCATAGCCAACGAGGTCTTCCACCAGATTCTTTCATTTTGTAATTTCCTCTTTCCAAAAAAAAAAAAAATTATCGGTGACGTTGTGCTTAAAGCCGCCTAGTGGAATTGATCGCCCAGGAGCCTATTTCACGGATCTTTCTTAGCCTTTCGTTGAAGGGTAATAAGCCAAGTCAAAAGAAGCCAAGCTGATATCAAATGTCAAAAGGAAAAGAGGGAGTACGAGAGATTTGAGGGCCACCAGCAACAATATATATATATATATATCATCTTTATCACCTGGTGAGGATTTCTTCAACGACGCTGTGGTGAAGAAGCCAGGATCTGAATCAAAAGGGCACAAAAGATGGACTTAGGATTGGATTAAGATCTTGAAGTATCTTCAGTACAAGAAGCGGTAAAGAAAGCCGTTCAAGAAGCGGTAAAGAGAAGACGAAAGAGCATAACCATAGCCGTTAGAATTTTTTTTGAAGAGAAAAGGAAAGCGACGTGAAGGCTTATCAAATTCATGGCAATCCCAAGCAATATTGGTATAAATATTTACCAACCTTTTATCCCTATTTTTGATGAAGAAAATTATGATTATTGGAGCATCGAGATGAAAACCCTTTTTATTTCATAAGAAGTATGAGATCTAGTTGAGAACGGGTACGAAGACCCAGTTAATCCAACAAATAATCAGAAGGAGCAACTGAAGGACTACAAAAAGAAGGATGTCAAAGCTTTGTTCTTTATCCAACAAGCTGTATCTGAGAAAATTTTTCCCAGAATTATTAGAGCCACCAAATCAAAGGAGGCATGGGATATCTTGCAGAAGGAATTTCAAGACGACATAAAGGTAAGAGCTATCAAACTTCAAACTCTAAGAAGATAGTTAGATAATTTGAGAATGCAAGAAAATGAAAATTGAAGGATTACTTCTCCAAAATTACGGAGGCTGTTAATCAAATGAAGAGCTATGGTGAAACCATCACCGAGCAAGAATATGTGAGAAAATCTTGGCTAGTTTATCTCCAAAATTTGATATGATAGTTGCAATTGTTGAAGAATCTAAAGATCTTTCTGAATTAAGTGTTCATGAATTAATGTGATCTCTTGAAGCTCATGAGCAAAGATTGTTTAGGCATAAAGAATCAACAATTGAAAGTGCCTTTCAATCTAAACTCAAAGTGGTTGATAAAAATTCTCAAAAAGAATCATCTAGTTATGCTCCAGTCAAAAGAGAGTTATTCAGAGGTGAAAACCAAAATAAAGGAAGAGGAAGAAATATGAAAGGAAGAGGTAGAGAAATGCAAAGAAATAATTTTTTAAAAAGGCAATATGATGAGAGCACTCAACAAAGGTGCAACATATGTAAAAGGTCTTCTCATGCTGAAAAGATTACTGGTTTAGGGGCAAATCCCAATGTTATAATTGCAAAAAGTTTGGACATGTTCAAAAAGATTGCAGATACAAAGCAAGTGAGTAAGCACACTTCTCAAAAGAAAATGAAGGTCAACAAAGCACTCTATATGCATGTCAAACTGCAGAAGAGCAAAGTAATAATATATGGTATCTTGACAGTGGTTGCAGCAATCACATGACTAGTGACAAGTCTATTTTTGTGCATATTGACAGTTCTTCAATTTCACAAGTGAAGATGGGTAATGATGCATTAGTCCAAGCAAGAGGCAAAGGCACAATTGAAATCAATACCAAGAAACACTACAAGAAAGTGCGGTATCTGTGGCGAACCTATTACGGTAAAATATTTTCATCGTTATACGTTTATTTATAATGGTGAAATAAAAATTAAATTCATCGTAAAATAAATTTATTACGGTGAAAAAATATTTCACCGTAATAAACACTACAAGAAAGTATGGTATTTGTAGCGAACCTATTATGACGAATATTTTTGTCATTATAGGTTTATTTATAACGGCGAAATAAAAATTACATTCGTCATAACAATTATTTATTACGGCGAAATACTTTTTCGCCGTAATAAAAAGACTTATTGCGATGAATTTTATAATTCGTCGTAATAAGTCCATATTTTATTTTACAATTTTAATTTTTTAAATTTTTCTTTCTTTTTATTACGGTAAAAACTTTTTCGTCATAATTAAAAACTTATTATGATGAATTTTATAATTCATCATAATAAGTCTACATTTTAATTTACGATTTTAATTTTTTAATTTTTCTTTCTTTTTATTACGGTAAAATACTTTTTCGCCGTAATTAAAAGACTTATTACGACGAATTTTATAAGTCGTCGTAATAAGTTCACATTTTATTTTATAATTTTAATTTTTTTAATTTTTCTTTCTTTTTATTACGGTGAAATACTTTTTCACCATAATAAAAAGACTTATTACGATGAATTTATAATTTGTCATAATAAGTCCACATTTTATTTTACGATTTTAATTTTTTTAATTTTTCTTTCTTTTTATTACGACGAAAAACTTTTTCGCCGTAATTAAAAGACTTATTACGATGAATTTTATAAGTCATCGTAATAAGTCCACATTTTATTTTACAATTTTAATTTTTTTAATTTTTCTTTCTTTTTATTATGGCAAAAAACTTTTTCACCGTAATAAAAAGACTTATTACGACGAATTTTATAATTCGTCGTAATAAGTCCACATTTTATTTTATGATTTTAATTTTTTTAATTTTTTTTCTTTTATTATGGCGAAAAACTTTTTCGTCGTAATTAAAAGACTTATTATGATGAATTTTATAATTCTTCGTAATAAGTCCACATTATATTTTATGATTTTAATTTTTCTTTCTTTTTATTACGGTAAAATATTGTTTCGCCGTAATTAAAAGACCTATTACGACGAGTTTAAAAAATCATCGTAATATAGTGAAAAAATCTTTCTCTCTCCAGGGCCTTATTACGATGAAAGTTAATTTCGCCGTAATAAGGTCCCCTAAAACTCCACCAGAAACCCTCGCGCGATTTTATTTTGTGAAACCCTTCCTCTCCGCCGTCTTCCCCCCTCCCGAGCTCCTCTCCACCGTCAGCCCCCGGACGCCGTCAGCCCCCGAGCTCCTCTCCGCCTGCGGACGCCGAGCTCCTCTCCGCCTGCAGATGCCATTCCTTTTTCTTAAATCAGGTGCAGTAGGTATATTTGTAGATTGAGTTGGCATATTAAATCAGATTTTGCTTTCAGTAGATCAAGCTGTTGTTGTTGCTCCATACCTTTTTGAGAACCATATGGTAGATTTTATCTTTTAACTCTCTCTCGGCAATTGCAATTTTCAAAGCAAGTTATCAACTGTAAAAGATATATTGGGGAATCTCAACCGTTTGAAGTACTTGGATTTCTCCTGGAACAACATTAGTGGAGAAATTTCAGAGTCTTTGTGGAGTAATAAGCGCATGGAGCCTTTAGATTTATCTGAAAATAAAATTACTGGGCGTACTGCAGAAATATTGGGGAATCTTAGCCAATTGAGGTACTTAGATCTGAGTGACAATCGAATAAGTGGTGAAATTCCAAGAAACCTGGGAAATTTTAGCCACCTAGAGAATTTATATTTGCGTCAGAACATAATTAGTGGAGAAATACCAATAAGCATGTGGAACCTCCTCAACTTGGAGGGATTGGATTTGTCCTTTAACCAAATAGGAGGATGGATACCAGAAGCCATTGGAAACCTTGTCCACTTGCAGTATTTAGATTTGTCACATAATAACATTACTGGGCAAATGCCAGAAGCAATTGGGAACCTCCTCAAGTTGGAGAGATTGGAATATTTATCTTTTAACCAGATAGGAGGATGGATACCAAAAGCCATTGGAAACCTTGTCCACTTGCAATATTTAGATTTGTCAGCGAATAATATTAGATTTATCAGCCAAAATAAGTCTCTATAATAATATTTTAATATTTTAAAATTTAAATAAAAACCTATTACGATGACTTATTTTTACCGTAATAGGTTGATATTACGGCGAAAATAAGTCGCCGTAATAGGTTATTACGACAACATATTACTACGACGATTTGTAATGTATTACGATGAATTTTTTATCATCGTAATAATTTATTACGATGACTTTTGTACCTGTTGCGATGAATTAATTCGTCATAATAAGTCATTTTTTTATAGTGAAATATACCTATTACGACGAATTAACAATTCATCGTAATAGGTCCCGGTCATATTTCAAGATTTTAATTTTTTTTAATTTTTCTTTCATTTTATTACGGCGAAAAAATATTTCGCCGTAATAAATATACCTATTACGATGAATTTTTAAATTCATCGTAATAGGTCCCGGTCATATTTCAGGATTTTAATTTTTTTTAATTTTTCTTTCATTTTATTATGGTGAAAAAATATTTCGCCGTAATAAATACACCTATTACGATGAATTTTTAAATTCGTCGTAATAGGTCCCGGTCATATTTCAGGATTTTAATTTTTTTTTCTTTCATTTTATTACGGCAAAAAATATTTTGCCGTAATAAATACACCTATTACGATGAATTTTTGAATTCATCGTAATAGGTCCCGATCATATTTCAGGATTTTAATTTTTTTTAATTTTTCTTTCATTTTATTATGGCAAAAAATATTTCGCCATAATAAATATACATATTACGATGAATTTTTAAATTCATCGTAATAGGTCCCGGTCATATTTCAGGATTTTAATTTTTTTAATTTTTCTTCATTTTATTACGGAGAAAAAATATTTCACCGTAATAAATATACCTATTACGATTAATTTTTAAATTCATCGTAATAGGTCCCGGTCATATTTCAGGATTTTAATTTTTTTTTAAATTTTCTTTCATTTTATTACGGTGAAAAAATATTTCACCGTAATAAATATACCTATTATGATGAATTTTCAAATTCGTCGTAATAGGTCCCGGTCATATTTCAGGATTTTAATTTTTTTTAATTTTTCTTTCATTTTATTACGGCAAAAAAAATTTCACCGTAATAAATATATCTATTACGATGAATTTTTAAATTCATCGTAATAGGTCCCGGTCATATTTCAGGATTTTTTTTTTTTAATTTTTCTTTCATTTTATTACGGAGAAAAAATATTTCACTGTAATAATATACCTATTACGACAAATGTTTAAATTCATCGTAATAGGTCCCGGTCATATTTGAGGATTTTAATTTTTTTAAATTTTTTTTTCATTTTCTTACGGCAAAAAAATATTTCATCGTAATAAATACACCTATTACGATGAATTTTTAAATTCATCGTAATATGTCCCTGGTATATTTTAGGATTTTAATTTTTTAATTTTTCTTTCATTTTAATCTACTGTCAGATCTTATTATGACGAAATAAAATTTCATCGTAATAAGGTCCCGTAATAAACCTAATCGTCCCATGATTTTATTTCATGAAACCCTTATCCCGCCGTCTTCCCCCCGAGCTCCTCTACGCCGTCAGCCCACGTATGCCGGAATCCTCGCCCGCGGACGCCGAGCTCCTCTCTGTCAGCCTTTCGTCAGCCCCCGTACGCCGGAATCCTCGCTTGCGGACACCGAGCTCCTCTCTGTCAGCCCTCCGTCAGCCCCGTACGCTGAAACCCTCGCCCGCGGACGCCGAGCTCCTCTCTGTCAGCCCTCGGACGAGGTGAGAAGAAGAAGGGCTTTATAAAATCCTCTTTGGTCCGTATTTTTTTTTACCACTTGAATTTTTTTTTATTTTATTGTTTTCTAATTTTGGGGGTTTTAATTTCCCCTCCGCATTCGGTGCTGTCATCGTTGTTAGCTCTAATGTAAATGAAAGTTATTTAAGCGGCCTTTTTGTCTTGATCTGTTGTTTGCCTGTTCTGAGGCTCGTCTTTAATACTGCAACAACCCCACTGGTCATCAGGCTGAGATGGTGATGGCTTTTTGTTCAATTTTTTTTTTATACGACGTGGGCATTTGTCATCCCAGATTGCACATTGAGGTTACGCTGCAGAGTATGCAACATAGCCCCAATGTTCGGCAAAAAGAAAATTGTGCAGTATTCATGACACAAGGCTAAGCTGAATCATTTCTCAAATCATTCCGTTATACCATTTACTGATTTTTTTTTTGAGACAGAAAAAAGAGAATTATGTGACATAAATAAAGGACACCACAAAACACAAGGGACCCTTCATTTGCATGACTGAAGTCATGAGATTAATTGAAACTCTTTAGTCTAATATACCTCAAATTTAATTCATATTGGAGTTTGAGGATGTGGTGGTGGCAAGGAGCTCAGTGAAGGCCTTGCTGCCATTGTTTTTTTGTACAAGATGGAGATAGCAGTAGAGGAAAACAGAGGCAGCAATGTTGCTAAAGTGGAGTTACTGGTGAGGGAATGGTGGATGTAGATAACAAGAATGTAGAATGTCAAGGGACATGATTACTTGGGAAAACTTGAAGACTAGATATTTGTTAAAACACAGAGGGAAGGGTAAGGTTGAATGCAAAAGACTGAAGGAAATTAATTTACTATTTCATGAACGGAAGGATTTAAGAGCTTCTAGAAGAAGGGAAGGGATAAGGTCTTGCCTACATCATGGCCTTTATATGGACCGGCAATTTATGTGTTTTTTTTCTTAATTGATATGAGCTCATTATATATATATATATATATATATATATATATATATATATATATATATATATATATATATATATATATATATATATATATTATATTTTTCTATACTTTTAGTCTTTTCAACTTTGATATGCATTGCTTGGTCATTTTGCAAGATGAGATCATGTTTTCTGTTCTTGATGTGTGAATCCTAGCCTACTATGCTGCTACTGCCTGAATTAGTGGCAGGCTCAACAACACTGGTTTACAAACATGAGTGCCAAACTTTTATTTGATAGACCTTTTATAGTAGTTTTAATATGGATGCAACACATGGTGACATCAAAGCAGCTCTTGTTGCATCAGTTAATATTGGAAGCGGTTCTAGAAAATTCTAGTCAATGCAAAGCTTCTTCTCCTCTTGAATTTAGCATATTAGAGTGGCAATGCATTACATTTCTGAGCCCATGTTCTAAATTAAAAAATCTGAAATATAAAATATTTCATAATAAAAAATGTTGATTTATGAGTGGTTCATAAATTTGAATCTTCTAAATCTAATTATATATTATGCAGCTCCATATATGGTTTACATGAGTTTCTTTAAATGAGGTTCACTTTTATGAGTAGGATATTTTTAAGATAAATCTGAATTTCTTTAAATGAGGTTCACTATTTTTACTCAGATTTAATGTTATCCAATGATGCCGATTGATAAGAGTTGGATACATAAGAAACGAAATTATCCAGAATATGATGCCGGTATTAAGAAGTTCATAGAAAAGGCAATGCTTCATGTTAATGAAGAAGGGAAGATACGTTATCCTTGTGTGCAGTGTTATAATGGCAAATGGCATAAGCTTGATTTAGTTAAATTACACTGTATGTTAAAGGGTTTCTCGAAGACGTATCAGACGTGGTATTTTCATGGAGAACAGTTTTGAAGCAATGTCTCAGATGAAAATGAGAATAAAGATGATGACCCAGAAAGGGAACAAGATGAGATGGTCGAAGCATTGCAGGACATCGCTGGCCCAAGTGGTGCTCACACTGAGGTTGGCAATGATGATGACAATCCGATGATGTCTGACCAAGGAAGGACGATCACAGTAAGAAATTGGATGATCTTTTCAATGAGGTGGAATCCGAGCTTTATCCTGGATGTGAAAAGTTTTCTGCTTTGACATTCTTAGTGAAGTTAATGCACATTAAGGTCCTTAATTGGTGGACAAATAAGTCTTTCAATATGTTGCTTGAACTTTTGAAAGAGGCATTTCCGAATGGTACTAGGATACCATCTTCGCACTATGAGGCCAAAAAGAAGATGAATGAGTTGGGTTTAGGCTACGAGAACATACATGTATGCAAGCATGATTGTGCTATCTTTTGGAAGGAGAATGCCTCTTTAGAAAAATGTCCGGTATGCAACGAGCCTAGGTACCAAGTGGTTGAAGACAAAGGTAAGAAGATACCTTATAAAGTTATGCGGTATTTTCCACTCACACCTTGTTTGAAACGTCTATATGCCTCAAGACATACAGCTAAAGATATGAGGTGGCACTATGATAAGCGACCGATCACAGATGGGGTGTTACGGCATCCAGCAGATGGAGGAGCATGGAAAGATTTTGATCAAAAGTATCCTAATTTTGCCAGTGAACCAAGAAATGTAAGGTTAGGTCTTGCTTTAGACGGATTCAATCCATTTGGGAACATGAGCAATGCATACAGTATGTGGCCCGTCATTTAGTACCTTATAACTTGCCTCCATGGAAATATATGAAAGAGACATTCTTTATGATGTCGTTGCTTATCCCCGGTCTTAAATCTCCAGGAAGGGATATGGATATATTTTTAAGGCCAATAGTGGATGAACTTAAACATTTATGGACCGAAGGTGTTGATGTATATGATGCCTCTACGAAAGAGAGTTTTCGGATGCACGTAGCTGTTTTATGGACTATAAATGATTTTCAGCATACTCATTATTATCTGGTTGGAGCACAAAGGGTTATAAGGCATGTCCAGTTTGTAATGAGCAAACCTCATCCAAAAAGCTGAAAGACAAGATTTGCTATATGGAACATCGCCGTTACTTGCCTATTGATCATAAGTGGCAAAATAGTAGACTCCATGATGGAAGTAGAGAGCATGGAGTCAAACCAAAAATGTTGACCAGTGAAGAAATTTTAATGCAATTAGAACACATAGCTGCTGAACAGTCCGGAAAGCATCCAAACAATAAACATCGAAAGCGAAAGCGTGCACCAAATGAGTTGAATTGGTATAAGAAGAGCATTTTCTTCGAGTTGGAGTATTGGTCATCATTAAAATTGAGACATAACTTAGATGTTATGCATATTGAGAAGAATATTTGTGACAATGTCGTGGGAACTTTATTAAGCATCGAAGGTAAGACAAAAGACATATATAAAGCAACAGAGGACCTGGCTTCAATGGGGATCCAAAGGGAGTTGTGGTTACAAACTCAAGGTAATAGAGTTTATAAGCCTCCTGCATCTTACACATTTACATTAGATGAAAGAAGACAATTCTGTAATTGGCTAAAATATGTGAAGGTGCCCGATGGATATTCTTCAAATATTTCAAGGTGCGTAAATAAAGGTGATGGAAAGATATCCGGCTTGAAGACACATGATTGTCATGTACTACTTCAAAGGTTGTTACCTATTGGAATTCATCACCATTCTTGCAGAAACATGAGAGTAGTACTTTAATTGAGCTTTTAATTTCTTCCAACAACTTTGTTCAAGGACATTGTATGTTAGGGATTTGGAGTTGTTACAAGAGCAGATTGTGGTGATCTTATGTAAGCTTGAACGAATGTTCCCACCAGCATTTTTTGACGTTATGGTGCACTTATCAATTCATTTGCCTTACGAGGTCTTACTTGCCGGACCTGTTCAAAGTAGATGGATGTATCCTTTCGAAAGGGCACTTGGTACGTATAAACAATACGTACGTAAGAAGGCTCGTCGGAAGGTTCAATTGCAGAAGCTTATGTTGTCAATGAGTCTCTTATATTTTGTTCAATGTATCTTTGAGGCATAGAAACAAGATTCAATCGTCCGAAACGAAATTTTGATTCGGATAGCCATTTGGACAAGCAATTAAATATATTTGCAACTCGTTGGCGCCTCTTGGAAAAGGAAGAATGATGCATTTAGATGATAAAACTTTAAAACAAGTACATTGGTACCTCATCAATAATTGTCCAGAGGTGCAACCATTTCTCAAGTAAGTATACTTGTAAAATTATTTCTTCATATCTTTAAATTTTCTATAGTGCTCATTAGCGTAATGTTCTCTATAGCCAACACATTGATCAGCTAAATCCAACTAGACCAGAACAACTGGACCAATTACAGAAGGAAAGATTTTTGGAGTGGTTTAAAAATGAAGTAAGCCCGTACATTCATTTATATTGTAAATTAATATATTATATGTCTTTATTTCAAATGACGTTGATGTTTGGTTTATCCAGATGTTAAATAAGCATTTTGCTGGGGCATCTGAAGCTACTGATGAGCTTTATTCATTGGCTATTGGTCCCGACAGTCGTGTGTTCTCGTATACTGGTTGTGTGGTGAACGGCGTTAAATTTATAACTGTTAATCGAGATGTCGGCCATAAAACACAGAATAGTGGCATTTGTGTTCCCTCTACTCATCTAGGAGAAGAAATTAACTTTTATGGTATATTATTAGAGGTCCTTGAATTTTATTTTGTTAAAGGTTGTAAGGCGATAATGTTCAAGTGCAAATGGTTTGAAACTGAACCAAAGCACAGGAGAATGCAACAACATTATAATATTACAAGTATAAATATTAGTTCAGAATGGTACAAACATGAGCCATTTATTTTAGCATCACAAGCTGAAAAGGTTTTCTACTTGGATGATTTGAAGAACAATTCTAATTGGAAAGTGGTATACAAGGTTAGTCATCGTCATTTGTGGGATATTCCAAAAAAAGATGATGTTCAGGAAGAAGTATATCAAGAAGATGATTCAGCAGCCCTTCGATTCACATGTGAGCAACCTGACATGGACTTAATAACATCTCAGCGTACGGACACATATGCTGAAATAGTTGCAATTCAAGAAAACATTAGAGGTCAAAGTGATGTCGGTCAAGATGACTTTATATGCAAAGATATTGAGGAGGACGACACACTAGCTGATTATGATAGTGAGGGATCTATACATAGTTCTGATATGGAGAATGATGACGACAATGAGCATATTAGTGATGACAGTGATTAATTTGGTAGTATTCATGTTTTTTTTTTAATTATTACAACTATATGTTCTTATACTTTCTTATTTATTAATTTTAGTTTGTATATTTGTTTGCAGATGTCTTCGAGAGATACTCCTGCTGCATCGAGGCCAGATGATTCTCCTTACATTCCAGCTCTGACAGAGGGTCATCTGTCGGCGCATCATGTAATAACTCTACTTTAAACTTATATTATTTGGCTATATTTTTTATGTTATTTTGCACTAATTTAGTTCATTATGTTTTGCAGCTACGTCATCAAAGAAGAAGGGCCAAGGTCCTGCTCGCGGATACAAGTCCGCACATCTGATTGATATGCGTCGTGGACAGAAGTTGCCTATTCTTCTGCCACCTGAGGTTGGACGACCATTAAGAGAGTTTCGCTCTGAGTTTCTGACCGAGATAGGAGTGGTTGTACGTGATATGGCACCACTTGCGGTCAGAAAGTGGAGTGAGGTAACTGATGCACAGAAAGAATATATGATCGATCAACTTCAGGTCAGTATAATTGTATTAGATTACTTTAGATTATGTTTAATGTACTTAATATACCTTATAACTTTTATAATATATATATATATATATTTGCAGGAGAAGTTGATCTTTATATGAATTTAGATCATATTAAAAAAGGTATTGAGTTTCAAATGAATAAAGTTTATCGAGAATTTAGATATCGGCTTCATATACACTTCATTAGTCACGGTGGGGACACAGTGTGAGCTTAGCAAAGCAAAATAAGCTATCTCGTGTCTCGCAGAATGACTGGGACTTTCTATGTGATTACTTTTATTCAGATGAGTATAAGGTAAATACATCCATACAAATATTTTAATAGTTTATATTTTTTATAAACTCATGTAACCATTTTCATTAATTCTTTGATGTAGAAAAAATCAGAAACAAATAAATCTAATCGGGAATTGCAGCCATATGCTGCTCTCACTGGATCGAAGTCTATACCGGCTCACTCTTATGATATGGTAGGGAATACTGTGAACCTAGTGCTTTTATATTGATGTATTGTGTGGTCTGATATTGTTGTAGTGTTATAAATCTAGTGCTTTCATATTTATGAAAGAGCATCTATCTACTTCACACACACAGAGAGCATGGACAGTGGCTTTCTCTTCATGCTATATATTGGGATGTTAAGTGCTACACGTTGCATTCATTGAACACCTGAAAATGATTATGTTGCTGTAATGGCCATTATAATAGTTACCGTAAGCAACTTTCTCCATTTAGTTTGGCATAAATTGGTAGGCATTGTATGATTGGAACTTATTAAGACCCAACCACTAGCAATCAAAGAGGTTTCTAATTAATCATGCAAGTTGGTTAAAAATGTTACACACATGACAGGCTGGCCTGGTGGGTCAAGAGAACAGAAGGAGATATGCACCCACTTGACAATGCTTACAAAATGGAGAATGCGTCGAGGTAAAAACCTCAAAATTAGATAGAAAATAAGAAACAAAAAGGACATCAACAAGAACAAATCAAAGAAGGTTATGATCATGATCGTCTCCTTGCTATCTGATACCTCTTGGCTCAAGGGATGATCAACAAAAAAAAAATCCATCTTTGATCATTCTAGTGCTCCTTTCTTTTCTTTTTTAACTTCTTTTCTGTTCTATTTCTTGTTGGAAGTAGGAGATAATTACTATGAGTTCAGATCTCTTTGAATCGGATGACAAGATTCTCCAGTAGAGGCACATGTTGGATCCCTTCGGATCAAAAAAAGCAAGCCATAAAGCATGATTCATAGCATTTATGATGTCTAAAGATGCTGAGCTACTTGAATCTTTCTTGTTTCTCAACCTTTCAAGGAAAAATTATGGTGTGAAAGGATCAGAACCTATTGGATTGTTATGTTCTATGTGTTTTGAGATGAGACATAGATTAAGACCCAAGGCTTGTCTCAGTCCTCTTTTGGCAAGAAGAAGTGATTACTGGGTAGAAACGTGCTTATTCAATAGAGTTTAGACTCATCTTCTGATCTCTTCCAAGTGATGTCTTTGTTATGTCTTGCACTTGAATTTCTTCTTCTTTTAAGAAGGTTGGTGACATGGCAGGAACTCATAGCATAGGCTTCGAACATGGAAGAGGCTGTTGGGATGTGCATGTCAATCCAAACATTGCATGTAAGCATGTTAAAGTTTTCAATACCAGCTTTGACATTTGCCACCCAACTTCTTATATCAGGTACTATAGCCTGGCACATTCTGTGAATGAAAGAGTTGAAAGATAACCCTCAATGCTAAGGGGTGGTACATTAAGAGACTATCGGCTTATATGTTAGCAACTTAAATGTATAGCATTTCTTTTACATTTGTTAAACCAGGCCAAGGAACATCATGCCATCTCTATTCATTTGTTTCTAGGTTGGGCTTCAATGGATGCTTTCATTGTATAACAACAAGCTGAATGGGATTCTGGCAGATGAGATGGGTCTAGGCAAGATTGTTTAGGTTGTTCATTATTATAATTTCTTAACTGACCAGATTAAAAAACAGGTATTGGAATTGATTGCTTATTTGATGGAGTCTAAAGGGGACTATGGGCCACATCTTATAATAGTTCCAAATGCTATTTTAGTAAATTGGAAGGTCAAATTAATTTCTCTTTATTTGTATGTGCTGGTTTGGAATCTTGGCTTTTTTCTAAAGCTTTCTCACTGACATCTTGTGTTTATTTAGAATGAATTACATAAGTGGCTGCCAAATGTATCTCGTATTTTTTATGTTGGTCTTGGCTAGTTCACTCATGAAATTATTAACATTGGCAGCTGAAGGGTCATAGCATTACCTTCAAGCCCTTGGGCATATATTAACCCTTCATTATCCTCTTGTCAGTGCCTTATTGAATCAACAAAAATTTGATAATTATAACCAACAGATGTTGTCATATCTTTTTTGTTTTTAAGCATTTGTTTGTAATTTTTTTAGCTAATAGAACATTATGTTTCAGAATTTGAACTTGTGAACTTTAAGATTGAAATTTATTATTGTTTCTTTCAGAGAGATCCTAGTACGGGAGAGGAGCCATCAAGACTTCATCTTTAGAATACTCTTCATTTTGACAAAAAGAAGAATCAATGGATAAATAAAAAAGCTGAAGAAACCCATGTAAGTTTTATCAATTAAAAATACAATATTATTGAATGTAATGTTTTATACTAAACATATTGAATTTGTTTTCTTTTCATTATAGGCACAGTTAGTAGAGCGACTTTCCTCACAGGACTTACAATAGAACCAATCAATGAGGATGCCATTTTTGAGGAGGTTTTAGGCTCTAGATCTGGTTATAAAAGAGATGGGGTCAACTACCGAAGGGTACATCGAGAATTAGAGGTAGTTCTTCATCTTCTGAAAACTCACAATTAAAGGTTGAACTACATGAGTGCCGAGAGCTCATCGCTCAGTAAGAGGATAAGCTCGCTCAGCAAGAGGATAAGCTCGCTCAGCAAGAGAAGACCATCCAGGATCTAAAGGCGACAACTGCTGAGCTCAGTGCTTTCATGCGACAGTTAGTGCCTGGATATCGTCCTAGTGGATCTCAGCAGAACTCACCTCCATAGTACATGTATTTTTTTTTATTATGTATTTTCTAAAACATCGTATATGATGATTTATTGAAATGAATGAAAACTTTTATTAAATTTTTTGTGAAACTTTTATATTAAAAAAGTATTTCTAAATCATTGCTTTAATATTATATTATATTATTGTAACATGTTCAAAAAAATATTAAAATAAAATTTAAATATTTTTAAAATTTAATTAAAAACTTATTACGGTGACTTATTTTCACCGTATATCATCTATTACGGTGAAATTAAGTCGTCGTAATAGGTTTTTATTTAAATTTTAAAAATATTAAAAACTTATTACGACAACATGTTATTACGACGATTCTGTAATTTATTACGACGAATTTTTTTATCATCGTAATAACTTATTACGACGACTGTTGTACCTATTATGACAAATTAATTCATCATAATAAGTCATTTTTTTTTGTAGTGAAAGGAAGAAAATTCATTCATGATGTTTTACTTATTCCAGATTTGAAGCAAAATCTCTTGAGTGTTGGACAGCTGATTGAGCATGGCCATATGGTACACTTAAAAAAAATGTTTGCAAGTTATATGATAGAGGGATGAAAAAGTACTTATGGCAAAAATCAAGATGGAGAAAAATAGAAGTTTTTCTCTTATTTTGCACTATGCAAAGGATGCTGCATGAAAGATGGAGGTAAATGATGAGTCATGGTTATGGCACAAAAGGTTTGGGCACTTGAATTTTTAAAGTTTGAGAAGTTTATCAAAAGAATATGGTGTATGGTCTACCAGCAATACATGATAAGAAAGAACCTTATGAAGGATGTGCACTTGGAAAACAACATAGAGAGGCATTTCCAAAAGAACATGTATGGAGAGCTAACGCACCACTAGAGCTTATTCATACTGATATATGTGGACCTATAAAATCTCCTTCTCATGCAGGTAACATCTACTTCATTATTTTTATTGATGACTATTCAAGGATGATATGGGTATATTTTATGAGACATAAATCAGAGGCATTTCTTATCTTTAAGAAGTTTAAAAATCTTGTGGAAAGATAAAGTGGGCATTATATCAAGGTGCTGAGAACTGATAGAGGTGGTGAATACAATTCAAATGAATTTGAGAAATTTTGTGAAGATGATGGTATACAAAGACAATTGACTGTTGGCTATACAGCAGAGCAAAATGAAGTTGCAGAAAGAAAGAATCGTACTATTGTTGAGATGTCTAGATCTGTGCTCAAAGACAAAGGCCTTCTAAATTCTTATTAGGCAGAAGCAGTGAATACAATAATTTATCTGATGAATAGATGTCCAACAAAAGCTCTTCAAAATAAGACACCATTTGAAGCCTGGTATGGTAGAAAGCCTTCAGTGAAGCATTTAAAAAATCTTTGGATGTGTTGCTATGCACATATTCCAAAGGAAAGGAGACATAAACTTGATGAAGTTAGTGAAAAATGTATCTTTGTTGGATACAGTTCTAAATCAAAAGGTTACAGACTTTTCAGCTTGAAGCAAAATCAAGTGATCATAAGAAGAGATGTTATTTTCAATGAAAAAGTTGCTTGGGATTGGAAGTAAAAGAAAGTTGAAGAAAATATTATTCCTCTTGATGAAGAAATTCATGATGCTCAAATGAAGAACATGAGGTTGAAGGTTCACCACAAACTACTTCAAGTTCAAGTCCATCTTCAAGTTCTACTCCTATAAAATGAGAAGGTTAAGTGACATTTATGCTTCTTGTAATTTCTGCATGATTGAGCCTGAAACTTATGAAAATGCTATGCATGAAGAAGTGTGGAACAAGGCAATGCAAGAAAAAATCAATATGATTGAGAAGAACAAAACTTGGGAATTGGTGAAGAAACCAAGTGATAAGGAAGTCATTTGCTTGAAGTGGATCTACAAAACAAAACACAATCCAAATGGCACTATTCAAAGACATAAAGCAAGATTAGTAGCAAAGGATACTCTCAATTACCTGGTATTGATTATCAAGAAACTTTGCACCTGTGCTAGACATGATACAATTAGAACTCTTATTTCTATAGCAGCTCATAAAAGTTGGAAACTACATCAACTAGATGTAAAGTCTGCATTCTTGAATGGAGTATTGGAAGAAGAAATTTATGTTGAACAACCTCAAGGCTTCATCATCAAAGGTCAAGAAAACAAGATATACAAGTTGAAGAAAGCATTATATGGGCTGAAGCAAGCACTCAGAGCATGGTACTCTCAAATTGACACCTACTTCAATGAAAAAGGTTTTCTAAAAAGTCCAAGTGAACCAACACTTTATGTGAAGAAGCAAGATGCAGTGGCATTATCTTCTTCTGAAGCAGAATATGTTTCACAACTTTGGCAGCACAATAAATAATTTGGTTGAGAAGAATACTTGAAGATAGGGTGAAAAGCAAGAAGAAGCTACTACTCTGATATGTGACAATAAATCTACTATTTCTATGACAAAGAATCCTATATATCATAACCACACCAATCATATCAAAATCAAGTACCATTTCATTAGAGATGTGGTAGAAGAAAAAAAAATTGAAGTTAAGTATGTGAAGACTGAAGACCGAATTGCAGACATCTTCACCAAGGCATTACCCAACGAGAAATTCATTCACTTTAGAGATCTCATGGGTATCCAAGAACAACCATTAAAGGGAAGTGTTAAAAGATAATGGTTGTTAGTTAGTTAATATTTTATTTTATTTTATTTAGTCTGAGTTAGTTTTTTAAATAATGGGCCTATCTTTTTATGATTCGATAGGATAACCTAGATGGATAAGATCATAAGAGGATTATGCTTATCCGTAGAAACAAGAAACAATATTTATATGGTGATGTGCTTAGTGAAACAAAATAGATCAATTTTATTCTTAAGTGAAAACCCTTCTTCTACCTTGATTCCTCTTTGCAAAACAATCTGTGTTGGAAACAATCCCAACAGAAACATGAACAGCTTGGAGATGGACATCTAGTGTTTCTAGTTGGTGAAGATTTTCCCAGGACTTGGGAAGATAAAAATCATGCAGAAGAGGAAAATTCAACTTCAAGTACTTCAAATGAATCAATTCACTAATCCACTTGAGCTGCTGCCTACTCAGCATTTCTATACGCTGCAAATCCAAAACCCTTAAAAGCCTCGGTCGAGAATGAATAAATGCTGTATCATCAATACTAAAATGTTATTGATCGGACATGTGATAAATCAGTGCTCTTGATCCTTGTATTGGCAGATAGGCGTCTAATCTTTTGTTGTACTGTCATGCTCATCTGCAAGAAAAGAAATCAGTAAATTCTGCTCTCTTGACTGGAAACCATGACTTCGAGCATCACATCATGGACTGTACAACTCTTCGCCTTACATCCCAACGGATCTTTGATGGTTGAATCATACTCCTATTGATGAACTCATCAAAATATTCCTCTGCAACTTCTCTGCACTCATGTCTTGGGTGCCAATTGCGAGCCCTTCAGCCGCCCATAGTTCCACCACTTGCCCCCATTTGATCTCATAGTCCTCTGGATATTTACTTAAATAGAGGAAGCAAGGCCTGAGAGAGTGAGGCAAGTCATAATAAACTCAAGTTTAATATTTGCTTCACTACCTCGAGGCTAGGATCGGTTTCCAGCTCATGTCCAAGTCGATCAATCACTTGTTGCCATTCTTTCCTAGTCTTGTTGCGCTTGCTACGTAGCATACCAGCTATGGTAACAATCACTTGAACATGGGACGATTTTAGAAACAGCCCACCAATCTCGCTTGTCGTTGCGCAAACTTGGATATCCGCAGTAAAAACACTTACTGAGCTTGGGATGCAAGGATGAATGGTTCATATTTTTTGCAATCTTCGTCGATGGTTCACTTCAACTAAATTGTAGTCGTTATGAACCCTTTTGCCCACAGAAACTGTTGGATCGAACCAATCACAACGAAACAATACGGTTCGTTTCATAGGCCAATCGGGATATTCAACTTCAACCACCTCTACTAACTTTCCATAATAATCCGGATATTTGCTCCAACACTTTCTCCTTTAACACACACGCCCCAATTCTGCGTGCCTCTCGAAGCTGCTAATCGTTCAATCTAAATTTATACCCATTAACAAAATAGCCAGTAGAGGTTGTTACTGTCTTCAATGGCCATTGCGATAGATATTTAATGAAATATTATCGGTTGTGGACCATGGACCGTTTACCTATAAATTAATAAGCTATTTACAACCAATTCAAAAAATAAAAGCCATGATTGAAATTGATCGAGTGATACTACTCACAAATTCATAAAACTAGTAAGCGAACTCCGTTTCTAACTTCTGCTGAATTGCAACTTGACTGATGTCGGGATTCATCTGTCGTTGTCTATCACAATACATCCTTATGGGCTGATAATGATTAAAACTTATGTTAGCAATTAAATATTATGGTATATTGTAATTTAAATTAGAAGTTCCAATTAAGCATTGAAGTATACACTTACTCAATATATGGATCGACTTCTCTACAGTTCATTAGGATGTAATAATGTGCTGCATTATACTCCATATCGCTAAGATTTCTTGACTTCTGCCCCCAAATGAACGGTCGATACCTTTAAAAATTGATATTCTACCGTCATTAGGTTCTCCTTCGTCCACATATACGTCATCGTTACGACCAAGATTTTGGCTCCTTGTGTGGCGTGACCCTCAAAGTAATGCAAGGCAAAAGCTGAAACTTCTTCGACCAAGTGTGCATTGCATATAGAACCTTCAACCCTTGCCTTATTACGCACATTATTTTTTAACTTCGTTGAGACAAAAAAATAACCAATTTTCTCGCAATGAAATAATATTTGAAATGTCAATATGTCTTAATGATGTAGATATTTACCTCTCGAAAGGATACATCCAGCGATACTGCACGGGACCAGCTATGCTCGCTTCATATGGAAAGTGAACCGGTAAATGCTCCATTGAGTTAAAAAAACTGAGAGGAAATATTCGCTCTAGCTTGCATAAAATAATTGAAATTTCCTCCTCAAGCCTTGCCATGGATGCAGAATCATTGTTGGCCCAGATGACAACCCAAGAGGGGGGGGGGGGTGAATTGGGTTCTTTAAAAATTTAAACCTTTTTGAAATATTTGTTTGCTTAGTATGTGTGGAAGTGAATGCAGATGCAACAACAAAATGTAATCAGTAAGATAGAGATAGAGATAGAGATAAAGGAGACACGGCAAACACAGAGAGTTTATAGTGGTTCGGTGTATCCAACACCTACGTCCACTCCCAAGATTCACTTGGGTCCACTATAATCTTCCTTGATTACAGCAGAGTTGTTTTACAAGCTCACAACTCAAACTTGTTATTTTCCCGGGATCACAACGAACCCAGCCGGTTTTCCGGGCTCACCAGCACGAAAACCCTAACACAAGCTATGCCAAGCTTGTACCGAGGTAAGACTACCTCCACTAGTTCAATCCCCCAGATTGAACTAGACACAAACAAAAGAAATAGTGTTTTTCAAATACACAGCTCCTTAATGAGCAATAATCAAATAGAATAACAAGGTTTA
>UESW01001503.1:295454-387025 GCA_900491605.1 Calamus simplicifolius
GAGACACGGCAAACACAAAGATTTTATAGTGGTTCGGTGTATCCAACACCTACGTCCACTCCCAAGATTCACTTGGGTCCACACTATAATCTTCCTTGATTACAGCCGAGTTGTTTTACAAGCTCACAACTCAAACTTGTTGTTTTCCCGGGATCACAACGAACCCAGCCGGTTTTCCGGGCTCACCAGCACAAAAACCCTAACACAAGCTATACCAAGCTTGTACCGAGGTAAGACTACCTCCACTAGTTCAATCCCCCAGATTGAACTAGACACAAACAAAAGAAATATTGTTTTTCAAGTACACAGCTCCTCAATGAGCAAATAATCAAGTAAATGAACAAGGTTTAGAAAAGCCTGATTTGTAGTTGGTTGGCTTTTGAGCTTTTCTTCTTTTCTTCTTTTCTTCTTCTCCTTGCTAGATTGAATCAAGCCTCAGCTCCGATTCTTCACAGTTGAAGCAGTTGAGAAGGATTGAAAAGCAAGAAACTGATCCTCTTTCTCCAATTTGGGAAATCCACCAAAACTTTGATTTGAATGCCTTGGATTCCTCTTGAGCTTTTTGGAGTGGAGTGGATTTGAGCTAGAAGGTTTTTTCTCTTGAGATTCAGGCTCTCTCTTTTTCGGATTTTTGAATTGGGATTTCTCTATTTCCGTTTTTCTTCTTTGTTTTTCCTTTTTGTTTTTGAATGATAGTCTTCCCTTTTTATAGATTTCTTTCAAACCATTTTTGGAAGAAAACTATCCGTTGGAGTGTACCTTGCAACAAAATATATCCGTTAGAAATAAAGTAAAATAGAAATATTACCGTTAGAGCTGATCTGGCAATTTGATTTTTCGTTCCAGGTGGGTTGGAGTCGACTCTAACTTTTCTGGAGTCGGCTCTAACTCGAAACACTTTAATCCGTTAATTCTGGAGTCGTCTCTGACTTTTCTGGGGTCGACAAGAAACTTTTCTGGAGTCGACTCTAACAGACCCGGAGTCGACTCTAAGTCGGGGCCAGAAAAATCAACGTTCTGTCTTTTCTGTTGGAGTCGGCTCTAACAGTCTCGGAGTCGACTCTAACTTCCGTGCCAGATACTGGAGTCGGCTCTGTGATTCTCGGAGTCGACTCTAATGTCTGCAATCTTACCTAGACATTAGATTCGATCCAGAACAAGATTTAACTCCTGATTTTGATCATTCAATCGACTTATAATCTGAAAAACTTAATCAAAATCATTAGAGCCTTCAATTGTTATACTCAAATAGTTTTGTTAATCATCAAAATCATCAATTGGGTCAACAGGGGGTCCCCCCTAACTTTTTTTTTCGGTGGCCTGGCCACCGTGGCCAGGGCCATGGCCGGCCATGGCCAGCCACGGTAGTGGCCGTGGCCGGAGAGGACGAACGGGAGGGGGGGTGGGAAACCCCCCCCCCCCCAAACAGAAAATTTTTTTTTTGTGGCCTGGCCACCGTGGCCAGGCCACGGCAGCGGCCGTGGCCAGGCCACGGCAGCGGCCGTGGCCGCCGGAGAGAAGACAAAGGGGGGTGGGAAAACCCCCCCCATTAATATTTTTTTTTGTGGCCTGGCCACCGTGGCCAGGCCATGGCCGACCACGGCAGCGGCCGTGGCCGTGGCCGGAGAAGACGAAGGGGGGGTCGGGAAACCCCCCCAAACATAAATTTTTTTTTTGTGGCCTGGCCACCGTGGCCAGGCCAGGGCCGGCCACGGCAGCGGCCGTGGCCGAAGAAGACGGCCACGGCCGTGGTGTGGCCGGAGAAGATGAAGGGGGGGTCGGGAAAAACCCCCCCCCCCAAACAGTAAAATTTTTTTTTGGTGGCCTGGCCACCGTGGCCAGGCCAGGGCACCGGCCGTGGCCGAAGAAGACGGCCACGGCCGGTGCCGTGGCCGGACCCTATTTAAAAAAAAAAGGAGGATGGGCTTACCTCGGTCGCGAGGGGACGCCGTCGGAGTGGGGAGGAGCTTCCGCCGGGAGAGAATACGGCGGGCAGCCGGAGGAGCGGACGGACGGCGGCGGCTAGGGTAGGAAAAGGAAGAAGAAGAGAAGGGAAGCGGCGGGGGGCCGGCCCGACCAAGCCATAAATACTGGTGATTAGCGACGCAATATATGCATCGCTAATCACTTGCTATATTATTATTATTTATTATAGATTAGCGACGCATCAATGCGTCGCTAATCCATCGCTACTTTGGCTTTTTTAGGACGCAACTAATTGCGTCACTAATGAGTCGCTAACTTGGCGCCAATGTTCGGCGGGAGAAATAATTTTTATTTTCTAGGAAATTGCATCGCAAATGCGTCGCAATATTTTTTTAATATTAATAACTGATAAAAAATTATATTTTTTAAAAAATAATTGCGACGTATTTATTGCGTCGCATTAATTTTTAATTTTTTTATTACATTTAATTTTCTTAAAAACATTGCGACGTAATAACTACGTTGCAATATTAAAAAATGTTTTCTCTAGGAAAATAATTTTTATTTTCTAGAAAATTACATCGCAAATGCATCGTAATATTTTTAAATATTTATAAAAAATTATATTTCTGAAAATAATTGCGATGCAAATATTGCGTTGCAGTTTTTTTAAAATCTTTTTATTACATTTATTTTTCTTAAAAACATTGCGATGCAACAAGTATGTCGCAATATTAAAAATTATTTCTCTAGGAAAATTATTTTTATTTTCTAGGAAATTGCATCGCAAATGCATCACAATATTTTTAATATATTTATAACTAATAAAATTATATTTCTGAAAATAATTGCGATGCATATATTGCGTCGCAATATTTTTTAAAAAATTTTTCCTTACATTTATTTTTCTTAAAAACATTGCGACGCAATGAATGCGTCGCAATAATTTTAAATATTTTTAAATGATAAATTTAAATTTTCTAAAAAATTGGTCGCAAATGCATCGCAATATTTTTTAAATATTTGTAACTGATAAAATTTATATTTTTTGAAAATAATTACGACGCAAATAATGCATCGCAATATTTTTAATTTTTTTAATACATTTATTTTTCTAAAAAACATTGCGATGCAACACATGCATCGCATATTAAAAATTATTTTTTTTGTAAAAATTAATTTTTAGAAAAATGCGTCGCTAATGCGTCGCAATATTTTTTTAATAATTATAAGTGATATAAATTATATTTCTAAAAATAATTACGACGCATCTGTTGCGTCGCAATGTTTTTTTAAATTTTTTTATTACTATTATTTTCTTAAAATATTGTGATGCAATATGTACGTCGCAATATTAAAAATTGTTTTATCTCAGACCGTGGCGATCGGACGATCCGACGGTTGCGATCGATCCAAGCCCTGATCCCGATCGGCCACGATCGATCCCGAACCGTTGCGATCGGTTCGATCGCCGACGATCCGACGGTTGCGATCGATCCCAGCCCTGATCCTGATCGGCCACGACCGATCTCGGGACCGTTGCGATCGATCTGAGATTGCAACGATCCGACGGTTGCGATCGATCCAATCGGCATCGATCCGACGGTTGCGATCGATCCGACAGTTGCGATCGATCCAAGCCCTAATCCCGATCGGCCACGATCGATCCCAAACTGTTGCGATCGGTCCGAGATCGCGACGATCCGACGGTTGCGATCGATCCAATCGGCGACGATCCGACGGTTGCGATTGATCCAAAGCCCTGATCCCGATCGGCCACGACCGATCTCGGACTGTGGCGATCGGTCCGATCGCCGACGATCCAATGGTTGCGATCGATCCAAGCCCTGATCCGATCGGCCACGACCGATCTCGTACCGTTGCGATCGGTCCGAGATTGCAACGATCCGACGGTTGCGATCGATCCAAGCCCATGATCCCGATCGTCCATGACCGATCCCGGACTGTGGCGATCGGTCCAATCGACGACAATCCGACGATTGCGATCGATCCAAGCCTTGATCCTGATCGTCCACGACCGATCCCGGACCGTTGCGATTGTACGATCGCCGATGATCCGACGGTTGCGATCAATCCAAGCCCTGATCTCGATCAGCCACGACCGATCCCGGACCATTGCAATCGGTCCGAGATTACGACGATCCGACGGTTGCGATCGATCCAATCGGCATCGATCCGACGATTGCGATCGATCCAAGCCCTGATCCCGATCGGCCATGACCCTATCCCAGACCGTTGCGATCGGTCTGAGATCGCGACGATCCGATAGTTGCAATCGATCCAATCGTCGACGATCCGACGGTTGCGATCGATCCAAGCCCTGATCCCGATCGGCCATGATCAATCTCGGACCATGGTGATCGGTCGATCGCCGACGGTTGCGATCGATCCAAGCCCTGATCCCGATCGGCCACGATCGATCCCAGACCATTGCGATCGGTCCGAGATCGCGATGATCCGACGGTTGCGATCGATCCAAGCCCTGATCCCGATCGTCCATGACCGATCCCAGACGTGGCGCTCGGTCCAATCGGCGACGATCCGACGGTTGCGATCGATCCAAGCCCCCCTAATCGTCCACGACCGATCTCGGACTATGCGATCGGACCAATCGCATCGATCTAATGGTTGCCATCGATCCAAGCCCTGATCGATCCTGGTCGGCGATTGAACGATCTCGGACCGTTGCGATCGATTCGATAGGCGACGATCCGACGGTCGCGATCGATCCAAGCCGTGATCCCGATCGGCCACGACCAATCTCAGACCGTTGCAATCCATCCGAGATCGGACGACGATCCGATGATTGCGATCATCGAAGCCGTGATCCCAATCGGCCACGACCGATCTCGGGACCGGCGATCAATCCGATCGGCGACGATCCGACGGTTGCGATCGATCCAAGCCCTGATTCCGATCGGCCACGACTGATCTCAGACCATGGCGATCAGTCCGATCGCCGACGATCTGACGGTTTGCGATTGATCCAAGCCCTGATCCCAATCTGCCACGACAGATCTCAGACCATGGCGATCGGTCCGATCACCGACGATCTGACGGTTGCGATCGATCCAAGCCCTGATCCCGATCGGCCACGACCGATCCTGGACCATTGTGATCGGTCTAAGATCGCGACGATCCGACGGTTGCAGTCGATCCAAGCCCTGACCCCGATCGGCCACGATCGATCCCGGACCGTGCGATCGGTCCGAGATCGCGATGATCCAACGGTTGCGATCGATCCAATCGGCGACGATCCGATTGTTACGATTGATCCAAACCCAGATCCCGATCGGCCACGACCAATCTCGGACCGTGGCAATCAGTTCGATCGCTGATGATCCGACGGTTGCGATCGATCCAAGCCCTGATCCGATCGGTCCGATCGACGATCCAACGATTGCGATCGATCCAAACCCTGATCCGATCGGCCACGACCGATCTTGGACCGTGGTGATCGGTCCGATCGCCGACGATCCGCAGTTGCGATTGATCCAAGCCCTGATCCCGATCGGCCACGACTGATCCCGGACCATTGCGATCAGTCCGAGATCGCGATGATCCGATGGTTGCGATCAATCCAAAGCCTGATCCCGATCGGCCAAAACCAATCCCGGACCGTTGCGATCGGTCCGAGATCACGACGATCCGACGGTTGCGATCGATCCAAGCCCTGATCCCGATTATCCACGACCGATCCCGGACCGTGGTGATCGGTCCAATCAGCGATGATCGACGGTTGCGATCGATCCAAGCCCTGATCCTGATCATCCACGACCGATCTCGGATCGTGGTGATCGGACCGATCGACATCGATCCGACGGTTGCCATCAATCCAAGCCCTGATCGATCCTGGTCGGAGATGAACGATCTCGGACCATCGCGATCGATTCGATAGGCGACGATCTGACGGTTGCGATCGATCTAAGCCGTGATCCCGATCGGCCACGATCGATCTCGGACCATGGCGATCGGTTCGATCGGCGACGATCCGATGGTTGCGATCGATCCAAGCCCTGATCTCGATCGGCCACGACCGATCTCGGACCGTGGTGATCGGTCCGATCGCCGACGATCCAACGGTTGCGATCAATCCAAGCCATGATCCCGATCGGCCACGACCGATCTCGGTCCGTGGTGATCGGTCCGATCGCTAACGATCCGACAGTTGCGATCGATCCAAGCCTTGATCCCGATCAGCCACGATCGATCCCATACCGTTGCGATCGGTCCGAGATCACGGACGATCCAACGGTTGCGATCAATCCAATCCCTAATCCCGATCGGCCACAACCGATCTCGAACATCGGCGATCGGTCCGATCGCCAATGATCCGACGGTTGCGATCGATCCAAGCCCTGATCCCGATCGGCCACGACCGATCTTGGACCGTGCCGATGGTCCGATTGCAGATGATCCGATGGTTGCGATCGATCCAAGCCCTGATCCCGATCGGCCACGACTGATCTTGGACCAATCACTATTTAACATAATTAATTTTTTTAAAAACATTGCGACGCAATGGGTTGCATCATAATTTTTAATATGATAATTTATATAAAAATTAATTTTATTTAAAATAATTGCGACGCAACAAGTGCATCGCTAAATTAAAACATAATTTTCCTAATTTTCTGTTTTATTGCATCGCTATTTAACATAATTAATTTTTTAAAAATATTGTGACGCACTGAATTGCGTCGCAATATTTTTTTCTCATTATTATATTTTATAAAAATTTATTTTATTTAAAATAATTACGATGCATATATTGCATCGCTAAATAAAAATTATTTTTTTAATTTTTTGGTTTATTTCGTCGCTAATGCGTCGCTATTTAATATAATTAAATTTTTTAAAAATATTGCGACACACTGTGTTGCGTCGTAATTATTTTTTCTCATATTTATACTTTATAAAAATTAATTTTATTTAAAATAATTGCGACACAGTATGTGCGTCGCTAAATTAAAAATAATTTTCTAATCTTTTGGTTTATTGCGTTGCTAATGCGTCGCTATTTAACATATTTAATTTTTTAAAAAACATTGCGATGCACTGAGTTGCATCGCAATATTTTTTCCTAATATTTATATTTTATAAAAAATAATTTATTTAAATTATTTGCGACGCAATTTGTGCGTCGCTATATTAAAATAATTTTTTTAATTTTCTGATTTATTGCGTCGCTAATGCGTCGCTATTTAACATATTTAATTCTTTTAAAAACATTACGACACACTGAGTTGCATCGTAATATTTTTTTCCCCATATTATATTTTATAAAAAATTAATTTAAAAATATTGCGATGTATTATTTGCGCTGCTAAATAAAAAAATTAATTTTTTTTATTTTTGATTTATTGAGTCGCTAATGCGTCGCTAATTGCGTTGCAATGTTTTGTTGTCACGAAGGCATCGCAAAGTGATCACAATTTAGCGATGTAATTATGCATCACTAAATTTGCATCGCTATTTTAGTATTTTCTTATAGTGCATGCCTTCACCGCTCGAGTATCAACGACTTTCTGCTGTTGATGATCTTCATCTCGACAATGAGATGATGGAGGTATAATAGAGAAGAACCCAGCTATATATTATTATCTATTATTTTATGGAGTACATTGTCTTAGTTTTGATTACTGACTTCTTCTGTTGATATAGATTTTTCTCTCTGCCATCATTCTTGGAGCATGGGTGGATTTTTAGATTCAATTAACATCTGTTGCAATATATATTTATATATTTATAATTCTAATATCACGGGCATAAAATTTAGACACCTTCCCATATATATTGATGAGGGATAAAATCGTCATTACATCATTGACCGCCTACATCGATGATTGGGTCACGCCCAATCCAAACATCCTGCTAGCCAGCTGGCATAACATCCAAACAACGAAGCCAAATCACCTCTGACAAAGTAGGGTCGCCCCGACAATCCGAATCAAATCCTCATACTTAGGTCATCTAAGCTGAGCCAGTCCTCAGTAGCCCGAATCATCCTCATACTTCGGTCATCTAAGCTGAGCCATTCCTCGGTAACCCGAGCTATCCTCATACTTCGGCCATCCAAGCCGACAATACCTTGGCCCTTCAAGCCGATCCATTCTATACATTGGAAAACATATTATTTCTCATTCAGGCCGAACCATGGCATTCAAAATACCTCTACAGAATCTGGCGCATGAGAGTTCAAATTCACTATAACTGAATAAGATTCCAAATGGCAAATCATGCCCAGAAGTGGCCTAGAACCCATGAGAGTGGCCTAGGTCTATGCAATTATTAAGCCTCAAGGTATCAACTAGCTCTCGCAGCCATCGATCCTCTAACTGACAAGATACGGATCTTACTGGCCTCATAACAAACTTGATTCGAATCCTAATAGCTTTCAGACCCCATACGTCCAAGGAATCAAGTGATCGCCTATAAATTCCACAATACTCCAACCTCTCAAGTACGCGCACAAACTCTAAGGAAACCCCTTATGCATTCATTTTTGCTCACTGAATCTCATACTCCATTAGAGCTCTCATAAGAGCCCTGAGGAACACTCTCTTTGAGAGTTTTCTCCTCACATCTGCTTGTTGTGAATCTTCACTGATTTGGGCGTCGGAGGGTCCTCCGCAAAGGGCAATCCCTACAGTACCCTTTACGTGCGGATTGTCTTGCAGGTTCCGACCCAAAGTGATGAGATCAGTATTTGAATAAAGAGCTGAAAATGCATTCAAGTCAAAGAACGAATTTTTATAGCAACAAATATATTTATTTTTCATGATGATTTCATATGTCATCAATCATCGCATGCGTCACGAGTGCATTGGAGATGAGCAATCCACGATTAAACCGCCACCGACTCATGCCGGTGGTGGCGTCTGGGGACCAAAAACCCATTCAAAGTAAAATAACCAAACTGCTCCTCTCCAGATATTATTAAACGAGCTTACGCCGTCGCATATCGTCCATCCGTTCAACCAGATGATGATCCCGCGCTGCTGCCTTGTAGAACAGTCGTCCGCAAGACGCCGTAACGCTGGACCAAGGATTCCAAAACGAGAGCGTTGGTGGAAAGTTCTCGATTGCTGGGCTTCCCAGTCGGTACCAAGGGGTTGACGATTAAAACCACTTCTCTCCTTGCTTGGAAACCAAATGCCATCGACGTGGCATTTCCTTCCCAGATTAGGGGATCGTCGATGAATTGGTTAACAACTTTGTCTCGCGTATTTACTTCTTCATTTTTTGTTTATAAGAAAAAAGGAACAGGTCTCTCGAAACTTAGCTTCCACGAAACGTTTGGCCGATGTATGATAACCTCTCTTAAGTCGCATCGTTGATAACCGGCTTGGCTTTGTAAAAAGTCCTCCCATGCTATTTAAAATAACGAGTTTTATATAATTATTTTTTCTAATACTGCAACGTTAAACTTAAATAAAATAAGAGTATTAGACTCCCATTGAATGATTATTAATTCCTCCATTTTTTTTTAATTTTCTTCTAACTATGCATATATCTTTCTCTATAATAACTGTTTTAGTCGTGTTGGGTCTGGTTCAGTCTAACTCCACGGGACCCTCCGGTCAGCTCGGGGCAAATGCAGGGAGAGTGACGGGACTCGGGATCGCAAGCAAACCGGCACTAGGAATAAATATCGCCACCGCTATAAAACCCCGCCCGGCCCCTCACGCCCCTCCGTTGTCGTCAAACCCAAAAGCTCTCCCTCCCCCGGTTCTTGCGTTCCCAACTCCTTGGCTTCCTCTTTCATTCCCCCCCAGTTCTTCTGACAGATGATGAGTTCTCGGATGGCCGGATCCGCCCTCCTCCGGCACCTCGGCCCCCGCCTCTTCTCCGCCTCCGCCGCCAGCGAGCGCTCCTACACGCTCCTCCTGACCGGATCCGCCGGCCCGGCGACGGCCAAGTCGCCCGTGGCCGCGTTGGTGCGGCTCTTCCCGGCTCGGATGGCAAGCACCGCGGCGGCGACTCCGGCGGTGGGAGGTGAGGGGGAGGAGACGAAGTCCACCCCCGCGAAGGAGGCCTCCGCGGCCCCATCCGGCGAGCGGAAGGCGATCACGAGCTATTGGGGCATCGACAGCAACAAGCTCGCCCAAGAGGACGGTACGGACTGGAAGTGGTCTTGCTTTAGGGTAAGCAATCAACCGATTTTTTTTTTAATTATTCTCCGAGATCGAGATGTATAATTTTTTGTTTTTTGTTTTTGGTAAATGATCATAGCCGTGGGAGGCGTATAAGGCGGATGTGAGCATTGATCTACAGAAGCACCACGTTCCGACGACCTTTCTCGACAAGGTGGCGTACTGGACCGTGAAATCGCTGCGAGTCCCCGTCGATACCTTCTTCCAGGTTTGTATTATTCCCTCTCTTTGCTTTGATCCTCGATTTCCTCTGCCCCAAGAATCGGGGGCTCTCTCTCTCATCAATGAACTACGATTCGTCCACGGTTAGGGTGCACAGCAACCTGTCTCGTTCCATGGTAGAGAACAGGACCACGTCTGGTCTCTCTAGCAGAATTTAGAGGGCACGTGTCATTTCGGATGGAAAACTAGCCTAGCACCTCAGGGACGGCACCTGAGATTTATCTTTTCTTAATTTATTTTTTATGGTGTCACGACTTTTAAAGCACAGAGACAAACGCACAATCCTAAATCTTCCATATATGGTCGTCGCCACCAAACTTCCCCTGATCTATTGATAGGGGGAGAAAGGGTCAGATCTGAAGCAATATATTTTTTTTTTTTTATTTCACGACTCTTGAGGCATCAATGGACGGGGCGGGATCTCTTTCTACTTGCCCTCGCTGTGTTTCCGCGACCATTAAAACGCAGCCTATAATTTTTATAGTTTTATTTACAAGCATCGTGCTTATTTTAATGACCGTCGTTGGTTTATTTTGATATTTTACAGAGGCGGTATGGGTACCGGGTTATGATGCTGGAGACGGTGGCGGCGGTGCCCGGGATGGTGGGCGGGATGCTGCTCCACCTGCGCTCCCTCCGCCGCTTCGAGCATAGCGGGGGGTGGATCCGCGCCCTCTTGGAAGAGGCCGAGAACGAGCGCATGCACCTGATGACCTTCATGGAGGTAACCAAGCCCCGCTGGTACGAGCGCGCCCTCGTCATCGCCGTCCAGGGGGTCTTCTTTAACGCCTACTTCCTCGGCTACCTCGTCTCTCCCAAATTCGCTCACCGCGTCGTCGGTTACCTCGAGGAGGAGGCCATCCACTCCTACAATGAGTTCCTCAGGGACCTTGAGGCAGGCAAGATCCCTAACGTCCCCGCCCCCGCCATCGCCATCGACTACTGGCGCCTCCCCAGCGACGCCACCCTCAAGGACGTCGTCACCGTCGTCCGTGCCGACGAGGCCCACCATCGCGACGTCAACCACTTCGCCTCGGTATTAATCTACTGATTCCTCTTGGCTTTTATACTATAAGACAGAATGAGCCTGTTAATTTTAATATTATAATGGCGGAACACCCTGTTGTACGTTGTAGGATATTCATTACCAAGGGATGGAACTAAAGGAGACGCCGGCGCCGCTCGGGTATCACTGAACTGCAACTGCTTAGCTTGATCTCAACAATGCGCTGATGGAGGTATTATAAGAGATGAACTGTTGAACTGTATATGGTCATGTACATTAATAAAGTCCGTGCTATATGATATAGAGAGAGAGGCTTATTTTTGCTTTGTTTCAGCTTGGTTACTGGCTGCAACTTATTTTACGGATTTGATGATATATTGTATAACCCGGGTCATTGTTCATCTGGTGGCCCCTTTATCTCAGATTCTATAACGTCCCAAAATTAGTTCAGCATTGGATAAAAAAAAATTATTATTTATAACTCAAATTAGTTTGCTATTTATTAATTTTTATTTAAATTTTTAGATCATGTAATTTTTGTTCACTTACAAGATGGGCCATTAATTTGAGGTTGCGAAAGTTAATGGCCATAAGAAAAATGTTACTTATGAAATGATGATAAAGTTTTGTTACAACGTGAAGCAACTCTTTCAACACCAACGGCTTAGTTCGAGAATAGATCGTACTATAAAAAAAAAAGAAGGTAATAAAACCTTAAAATAATTTTACATTGGATGAAAAATAAAGTATTATGGGTTTATAACTCAAGTTCATTTGTTATCTATTAACTTCCTTTCGAATTTTTAAACCATATGGTTTTAAATTTTTGAACTAGATGGCTTCGATCGGTTAATAAATTAATTAGGATATTACATATTCATTTAAATATGTTATGCTTTACCGCATTATTGTTACGATCACTACAAGAAAAATGACTTTTATCTAAAAAAGCGTAGACAAAGATTTCATAGTAAAAAAGTTAGAGCCTTTCCCTACAATTTTCACAAATATTGTAGGGAAAGACTTTTTCTTAATCAATAAATTTTTTGAGGCAAAATTATCCATCAATAATTTTTTAAAAAAGTCTTTCCCTACGAAAATCGTAGGGAAAGGTTTACCTACGATTTTCAAAAAATCGTAAGGAAAGGTTTAAACCTTTTCTTTTGAAAAAGTCTTTCCTTACGATTTTCATGAAAGTCATAGGGAAAGGCTGTAGACCTTTTCCTATGATTTTCATAAAAGTCGTAGGGAAAGGTTCTAGAGCTTTTCCTATAATAAATTTTTTTTTTCATAGCCTTTCCCTACTATATTCATGAAAATCGTAAGAAAAGGCTCTAGACCTTTTCATTGTATTGTTCTAAATCTTTCCCTATAATTTTCATAAAAATCGTAGGGAAAAGTTCAGAGCCTTTCCCTACGATATTAACGAAAATTGTAGGTAAAGGTCCTAGACATTTTCATATTATTGTTCTAAACCTTTCCCTACGATTTTCCTAAAAATAGTAGGGAAAGGCTCTAGACCTTTATTTCTAATATTTTTTTAAAATCTTTTTTCATAAAAATCGTAAGGAAAGTCTTTGTGCACCAGACTCCAATGCACAAAGCGCGCACAGGGCACGTGCATTGGCCGCGCGCCTATGCGAGCATGCATGTGGGGTGCACCGTGGCCCAATGGGCCTTGGCACGTACGCTCGCATGGACGCATGGTTAATGACCGCGCCCGATGCACAAAAATTTTATCGATAAAGGATCAAATGAGACTGTGCTTAATGCTATATGGATGATGATGGTGTGTATTTGAGATCAACATTCCAGTAGATGAGTAAAACTGGTTACTCCACTTATGTTGCAAACTTTTAATCCAGCTTGCCTCCTAACTTTTTTAAATAAAGCCGCTAAATGCACTATTAACCATGGAGTACTGTAAATCATAACGCTAAGGGCTTATTTGGATGATAGCCCAACTGATGTGTGCATTATTGGTCCATGAAGTATAAATCATAAGGAAAAGACTTTGTACACTGCCCTCGGTGCAGCAAGTCCTACGTGGGCTGCACCGCTCCTTCCTATTGATCCACATGGATCCCATATGGCCTGACATGATGGGACAGAATAGCAGGGAGATAATGTTACTTTTTAATCGTACATCCATTAAAAGTCGTTCAGCCTTTCACCATTGGTGTGAAGATGAAAATGCCCTTTCCCTCCAGCCTACTTCAACCCGCCATCTTATTTGGATTTTGCTGATAAAAAATCGTAAGGTTCTGGCCTGGAAGAAGAGTATCCGAAGGAGTGGCAAAGCTCTGCCAGACGACATCCTTGCGCGCATTCAAGAGAACAAGATTCCCATCGTCGCGGAGACTGGCTGAAGCGACGGAGGAGTTGTGAGTGTTGCTGCTCCAGACCTCAGCTCCCTTCGAAGAGTCGAAGAGAACGAGACCTCCGGCCTCATTGAGTTGAAGAAACGAATTATATCCGACAAAAACATGAGCGCCGGCAACCCATACAGGTGCCTGCTCGGAGGACGGGATCGATCTCGAGTTGAAGCGAATGCCGACTTCATACTGGTTAGGTTCGTCAGGGCGGCTAAGGAACTCCAATGCAAAGTTTCCATCGGTTCAAAACCTTAAGACAAAGCATCAGTTCAAACCCACGACACCCTAGTTGGAAACCCACGACACCCTAGTTCATAACCCATGACACCCTAGTTCAAAACCTTAAGACAAAGCATCAGTTTAAACCCACGACACCCTAGTTCATAACCTTAAGACAAAGCATCAGTTCAAACCCACGACACCCTAGTTCATAACCCACGACACCCTGGTTCATAACCCACGACACCCTAGTTCAAAACCTTAAGACAAAGCATCAGTTCAAACCCACGACATCCTAGTTGGAAACCCACGACACCTTAGTTCATAACCCACGACACCCTAGTTCAAAACCTTAAGACAAAGCATCAGTTCAAACCCACGACACCCTAGTTGGAAACCCACGACACCCTAGTTCATAACCCACGATACCCTAGTTCAAAACCTTAAGACAAAGCATCAGTTCAAACCCACGACACCCTAGTTCATAACCCATGACACCCTAGTTCAAAACCTTAAGACAAAGCATCAGTTCAAACCCATGACACCCTAGTTGGAAACCCACGACATCCTAGTTCATAACCCATGACACCCTAGTTCAAAACCTTAAGACAAAGCATCAGTTTAAACCCACGACACCCTAGTTCATAACCCACGACACCCTAGTTCAAAACCTTAAGACAAAGCATCAGTTTAAACCCACGACACCCTAGTTCATAACCCACGACACCCTAGTTCATAACCTTAAGACAAAGCATCAGTTCAAACCCATGACACCCTAGTTGGAAACCCACGACACCCTAGTTCATAACCCATGACACCCTAGTTCAAAACCTTAAGACAAAGCATCAGTTCATAACCCACGACACCCTAGTTCATAACCCACGACACCATCCATTCAAATTGGACGCCAGCTGCGATCAAGTCCGCGATCATGACGACGGCGTACACTCTAGATTTCGATGGGAATAAAATCACTGACCAATACCCCGACACTGCCCCTGCTAGCAGTTACTACGCCATGGGCGCGGGGTTCGTTAATCCCGTGGCGGCGGCAGATCCAGGCCTCGTTTACGACCTCAATGAAAGCGATTACATTGCCTATCTCTGTGGTACGGGATTTTCCGATAGAGTTGTCACCATTATCGCCAATCGTCGCATCAGTTGTTCGGCTCTCTTCAAGATCACTGCAGAGCAACTGAACTACCCATCGATCTCGCTGACTCTCGGAGCCGGTGCAACAAAGTTCATTAACAGGACGGTGACGAATGTGGGAGAGGCCAACTCGGTTTATGCAGTGCAGATCAACAAGCATAACGGAGTGGCAGTTGATGTTTCTCCTAAGCAGTTGTCTTTCTCCAGTGTGGGCAAACAGCAGAGCTATCGCGTTGAATTTATAGCTACGAACAAAGCTCAAGTCCCTGGTTTGGTCGCAGAGGGACAACTTTCATGGGTCTCAAGCAAGCATCTTGTGAGAAGTGTCATCTCGGTCACCTTCACATGAGGACAGTTTTGGACCTGGTTATATATGTTTACTTGGCACTTGAAGTGACGGAAAGCAGCTGTGTTTCTCATGCATGTTAATAAATTGTTAGCGATGAACTTTCAAATCAGTTAAAAAAGAAGTGGTTTTTGCTTTGTCGTGGGTTTTGAACTAGGGTGTCGTGGGTTATGAACTAGGTTGTCGTGGGTTTGAACTGATGCTTTATCTTAAGGTTTTGAACTAGGGTGTCATGGGTTATGAACTAGGGTGTCGTGGGTTTCCAACTAGGGTATCGTGGGTTTGAACTGATGTTTTGTCTTAAGGTTTTGAACTAGGGTGTCGTGGGTTATGAACTAGGGTGTCGTGGGTTTAAACTGATGCTTTGTCTTAAGGTTTTGAACTAGGGTGTCGTGGGTTATGAACTAGGGTGTCGTGGGTTTAAACTGATGCTTTGTCTTAAGGTTTTGAACTAGGGTGTCATGGGTTATGAACTAGGGTGTCGTGGGTTTGAACTGATGCTTTATCTTAAGGTTTTGAACTAGGGTGTGGTGGGTTATGAACTAGGGTGTCGTGGGTTTGAACTGATGCTTCGTCTTAAGGTTTTGAACTAGGGTGTCATGGGTTATGAACTAGGGTGTCGTGGGTTTCCAATTAGGGTGTCGTGGGTTTGAACTGATGCTTTGTCTTAAGGTTTTGAACTAGGGTGTTGTGGGTTATGAACTAGGGTGTCATGGGTTATGAACTAGGGTGTCGTGGGTTTAAACTGATGCTTTGTCTTAAGGTTTTGAACTAGGGTGTCGTGGGTTATGAACTAGGGTGTCGTGGGTTTAAACTGATGCTTTGTCTTAAGGTTTTGAACTAGGGTGTCATGGGTTATGAACTAGGGTGTCGTGGGTTTCCAACTAGGGTATCGTGGGTTTGAACTGATGCTTTATCTTAAGGTTTTGAACTAGGGTGTCGTGGGTTATGAACTAGGGTGTCGTGGGTTTGAACTGATGCTTTGTCTTAAGGTTTTGAACTAGGGTGTCGTGGGTTATGAACTAGGGTGTCGTGGGTTTCCAACTAGGGTGTCGTGGGTTTAAACCGATGCTTTGTCTTAAGGTTTTGAACTAGGGTGTCGTGGGTTTCCAACTAGGGTGTCGTGGGTTTGAACTGATGCTTTGTCTTAAGGTTTTGAACTAGGGTATCATGGGTTATGAACCAGGGTATCGTGGGTTATGAACTAGGGTGTCGTGGGTTTAAACTGATGCTTTGTCTTAAGGTTTTGAACTAGGGTGTCATGGGTTATGAACTAGGGTATCGTGGGTTTAAACTGATGCTTTGTCTTAAGGTTTTGAACTAGGGTGTCATGGTTATGAACTAGGGTGTCGTGGGTTTCCAACTAGGGTGTCGTGGGTTTGAACTGATGCTTTGTCTTAAGGTTTTGAGCCGATGGGAACTTTGCATTGGAGTTCCTTAGCCGCCCTGACGAACCTAACCAATATGAAGTCGGCATTCGCTTCAACTCGAGATCGATCCCGGCCTCCGAGCAGGCACCTGTATGGGTTGCCGGCGCTTATATTTTTGTCAGATATAATTCGTTTCTTCAACTCAATGAGGCCGGAGGTCTCGTTCTCTTCGACTCTTCGAAGGAAGCTGAGGTCTAGAGCAGCAACACTCACAACTCCTCCGTCGCTTCAGCCAGTCTCCGCGACGATGGGAATCTTGTTCTCTTGAATGCGCGCAAGGATGTCGTCTGGCAGAGCTTTGCCACTCCTTCGGATACTCTTCTTCCAGGCCAGAACCTTACGATTTTTTATCAGCAAAATCCAAATAAGATGGCGGGTTGAAGTAGGCTGGAGGAAAAGGGCATTTTCATCTTCACACCAATGGTGAAAGGCTGAACGACTTTTAATGGATGTACGATTAAAAAGTAATATTATCTCCCTGCTATTCTGTCTCATCATGTCAGGCCACATGGGATCCATGTGGACCAATAGGAAGGAGCGGTGTAGCCCACGTAGGACTTGCTGCACCGGGGCGGTGTACAAAGTCTTTTCCAAATCATAAAGCTAAGGGCCTGTTTGGATAGCCATTGATAGCCCAACTAATGTGCCTAACTCGTAATTGTCAGCCTTCCCAAAACTAAATATCGTAATTAGCTAATTAAAGTAGCTATTAAACGTAACAACTACTTCAAGAATCAAAATAAAAATTATAAAGACATGAATGCCTCTTCTAATCAACCCAAATTCTTCTTCTTCTTCTTTTATAATCCGAACCCTCCCATGGACCTCAAAATCTTTTATATGAATTAATGAAAACAAGAGATCAATATTATAATGTTTAATTTTATATGAATTAATTATATAATTTATATTTATGAACATATGATTGTTTATTTATCAAATAGTATTTTAAGGTTTTTTTTAATTTATGTAACTCATTGAGCAAAAAAATGATGAAAAATAATGCATTATATATGTAAAAGAATATATGCTTATGGGTCATTTAACACTTGATGAGCAGCAGCGAAAGTAATTCAATCAAATACTTCATTAAGATATGGCTAGATATGACTGATCTCGTGTCGTCAGAAAAGGTAACGGCGGCTACTGACCCCGAGACCCCCTCCGGTCTCGGGTGTGGCGGCCTCTGATATGACTGATCCCGTGTCGTCAGAAAAGGTAACGACGGCTACTGACCCCGAGACCCCCTCCGGTCTCGGAGTGCACTGGCATTTCCCCACCCCCGGGACCCCCTCGGGATCACGGGGTGGGGTCATCATTTCTCGACCCCGAGACCCCCTCCGATCTTGGGGTGCATTGGCATTTCCCCACCCCCGGGACCCCCTCGGGGTCACGGGGTGGGGTCATCATTTCTCGACCCCGAGATCCCTCCGATCTCGGGGTGCACTGGCATTTCCCCACCCCCGGGACCCCTCGGGGTTACGGGGTGGGGTCATCATTTCTCGACCCCGAGACCCCCTCCGGTCTCGGGGTGCACTGGCATTTCCCCACCCCCGGGACCCCCTCGGGGTCACGGGGTGGGGTCATCATTTCTCGACCCCGAGACCCCCTCCGATCTCGGGGTGCACTGGCATTTCATTTCTCGACCCCGAGACCCCCTCCGGTCTCGGGGTGCACTGGCATTTCCCCACCCCCGGGACCCCCTCGGGGTCACGGGTGGGTCATCATTTCTCGACCCGAGATCCCCTCCGGTCTCGGGGTGCACCGGCGTTCTCCCACCCTTGGGACCCCTTCCGGTCTCAGGGTGGGGGTCATCAGCGATTGGCATGAAACTCAACCACCAAGGAAAACGACAACTCCAGGTTGCGCGGTACACCCACGTGATTCCCAGTACTCCCGTGATTGCGCCCCGTTACGGAGGGCCATGCCTCATAACGGCGTATGGCGCGTTGCATGTCCCTGTGCATGGCCATGCCTCGCTACGGCGTACGATTCGCTACCACTTGCAACTGTGCCCGGTCATATCAGCCGACGGCGCGCACTGGATGCCTTCGCAGCTGTTGGACACGTATGATATCACGCCAGCAAGCGGTACGGGGTGTCTCCGGCACGCGCAGCGATGGTACGGTGGTGATCTCCCAGAGCTGTAAGCTAGGTATTCGGACAGGTATAAAGGCACGTGCTCGCGCTGTAAGTGGGATCTGAACTCTGGTTTTCTGAGCTTTCTTCCTCCCAGCAAAACCCTAACCGCCTCAGCTCTTCTTCGCTGGAGCGGTTCTCTGTCTGAGCCCAAGTGACTGACTTGACCGTCGGAGGGTCCCCACCGGTATCACCGGTCTCTGGGGGACTTTTCTTGCAGGACTTCGAGGAGAAGGACGTCCGTCTTCCCCGACGTTTGAAGCCGGTGACTTGGCGTCATCAGATTGGCGCGCCAGGAAGGGGGAGTGTAAGAAAGACGTCGAACCAGCAGCTTTCTTCTCTCACCTGTCTTCAGGATCTTAAAGCCATGGTGACGACTCGGACGAAAGGAGTTTCAGCCGGTCGCGCTGGGGGGCAGCGCTGCGGGGCTGGTCCACCCGCGGAGGCCCCCCCGGCTCTCGCATCCAGTCTTCCGGAGCCTCTGCATCTCCGGGGGGCAGGGCCTTCTGCTCCGCAGAATGACGTTCCCGCGCCTGCTCCGCAACAACCCCAAGAAGATCGACTCACTGCCCTGGCCACGCAGGTCCAGTCTTTGGCGGCGATGGTTCAGGGCCTACAGCACCAGCAGGCGGCCTTGCAGCAGCCAGAGCCGAATCCGTCTGTCCCGGGAGTGGTGCAACCTAGCCAGCATTCCTCCCGCCGGAGATCGCCGGTTCCTGCGGATCGTCGGCATCGATCCCCCCAAGCCACCACCGCGAAGCCTCTAAAAGGCCTCGTTCTCCCTCTCGCCACGCTAGCGTTTCTCCTAAGCGGCGGCATGGGAAGGAGGCGGAGCGCCCGCGCCGGCATCACCGCCCACGCTCTTCTTCTGAATCTTCGGGGGAGGGCTCTTTCGATGGCCGGATGCCTCGCCGAGCCGAGCGTCGACTCGAGGAGTGCAACCAGAAGCTGGAGGAGCTTAGCCGTCGGATCACCCACCTGCCAGAGGCAGATTACGACAGTCGGCCTCCCTTGTCCCGCCGCATCATGGAGGAGCCCATCTCTACCAGGTTCCGCCTTCCTCAGCTAGACCCATATGACGGAACCACGGACCCCCTGGACCATTTGGAGAGCTATAAGGTACTCATGCAAGTCCAGGGGGCCACTGACTCACTTATGTGTGTTGCTTTCCCGGCCACTCTGAAAAAGGCTGCTCGAGCTTGGTATTCTCGTCTGCCGCCACGAAGCATCGACTCTTTTCGCCAGCTGGAGAGGGCTTTTCTAGCCCATTTTGACGCCTGCCGGAAGATCCCGAGGGTGGCGGACAGTCTATTTGCTGTTCAGCAGAAGAATGGCGAGCCTCTGCGGGACTATGTTGCCCGGTTCAAGGAGGCCGCCCTGGAGGTCTACAACCTGGAAGACTCAGTGGCTACCCTGGCTCTGAAGCGGGGGCTTCGCCCTTCTCGCTTCGCGTATTCTCTTGACAAGAAGCCGCCGGGCTCCTACTCTGAACTTCTGATCCGGGCCCAGAAGTACATCCGGGCGGACGAAGCCGACTTTTCCCGGCGTGAAGCTGGCGGGAGCATCCCCAGGAAGCCGACCCAGCCGGAACCTGCAGAAGCCCGCCCCAGGAGGCCCGAGCCTCCTCGCCGACCAGACAACCGTCCTCGACCTCCTGCACCGAGAGACGGGCCTTACACCCCACTGCTTGCCCCAATATCTCAGATCCTGCTCGAGATTGAAGGGGAGCCTTATCTGCAACGCCCTCCTCCCATCAACCCGAAGATCCCCCGGAACAAGAACCTCTACTGCCGCTACCACCGGGACCATGGCCACAACACCGACGACTGCCGGCAGCTGAAGAAAGCTATTGAAGACCTCATTCAACGGGGCCACCTGGGAAAGTTCGTCCAGAGGGGCAACCCGGGAGCTCCTGGCCCATCAGCGCCCGCGCCGCCGGTGATCGATAATGCCCCGACGGAGAAGACGGTGGCGATGATTTCCTGGGGGCAGGAGGCCCGTCGAAGAGACCAAGGGGAGAGGGGGAGGCAGAGACTGTAATTCCTTTTTTCGAAAGGGACTTGGATGATGTTGTAAATAAAGATGATGATAGCGTCGTCGTATCCATGACGATTGCTAAGCACCCTGTAAAAAGAATCTTAGTCGACAGTGGGAGCTCCGTAGATGTTTTAAACTACGATGCCTTTGTTCGTATGAACCTGTCGCATGATCTGCTCCGACCTGTCGCCACGCCTTTGATGGGGTTCACAGGAGATTCCGTGAGGGTTGAAGGGGAAATCACTCTTCCCGTAACGGCTGGTACGGCTCCGTGCCAAAGCACTGTCCTTATAAAGTTTTTGGTGGTTCGTGTGCCCCTCGCATACAATGCGATCCTCGGGAGGCCCGGGCTCAACCTCTTGGATGCCATCATATCCACCAAGCGGCTCCTTGTGAGGTTCCCAACCAGCAGAGGGGTCGGCGAGATGCGAGGAGAGCAGGGCCTACCGGCACTTTGCTATCACTTGGCCCCTAGTCCCCAGGAGACGGCACCTGCACCGGCACCTGAGGCCCTTGACCCGCGAGACTTGGAGAAAAGGGGGGAACCGGCCGAGCGGCTGCTCACTTTCCCCCTCGGGGAGGACCCCGTGCGGACAGTTCGAGTTGGAGCCTTACTTCCGGAGGAAGCTCGTGACCGACTCCTTACCTTCCTGCGGGCCAACGCCGACGTCTTCGCATGGTCAGCGTCCGACATGCCCGGGATCCCGGAGGAGGTGATTACGCACCAGCTCAACATTCGGCCGGAGTGCCGGCCCGTCAGACAGAAGAAAAGGAGTTTTGCCCCGGACCGACAGAAGGCTGTTGATGAGGAGGTGCGGAAGCTGCTGGCGGCTGGTCACATCCGCGAGGTGCGCTACCCAGACTGGCTGGCGAACGTCGTGATGGTCCGCAAGGCCAGCGGAAGCTGGAGAATGTGCGTGGATTTCACCGACCTCAATAAGGCGTGCCCCAAGACAGCTTCCCGCTGCCCCGAATCGACCAGCTGGTAGACGCCACCTCCGGGCACGAGACGCTCAGTTTCATGGATGCGTTCTCGGGGTATAATCAAATCAAGATGAGCCCAGCAGATGAAGAAGCGACTTCCTTTGTCACAGAGAAGGGGATCTACTGTTACAGGGTGATGCCTTTTGGATTGAAAAACGCCGGGGCTACTTATCAAAGATTAATGAACAAGGTCTTTGAGGATCAGCTGGGCGCAACATGGAGGTGTATGTGGATGACATGCTGACCAAGAGCACCAATGCGGAAGACCATGTAGCTGACCTCGAGGAGACTTTCAACAATCTGCGCCGGTACCGGATGAAGCTCAACCCCCACAAATGCGCCTTTGGAGTAGCAGCAGGCAAGTTCCTGGGTTTTATGGTGACCCAGCGAGGGATCGAAGCCAACCCCGACAAGATTAGAGCTATCCTGGAGATGCGGCCCCCAGCCAACAAGAAGGAGGTGCAACGCCTAACGGGGAGGGTGGCGGCCTTGAGTCGTTTCATGTCAAGGTCGGCGGAGAGGTGCCTGCCCTTCTTCAAGGCGCTGCGCAAGATCAACGGCTTCGAATGGACGAAAGAGTGTCAGGCTCCTTTGAAGAGTTGAAGCAGTTTCTCTCCACTCCTCCGCTGTTATCCAAGCCTGAAAATGGGAAGGAGCTCTTTCTATATCTGGCCGCTTCCCCCGAGGCTGTCAGCTCCGTGCTTGTGCGTATGGATGCTGACGGAGCCCAGAAGCCAATCTATTACACCAGCAAGGTACTCCACGACGCTGAGACCAGGTATTCGAAAACCGAGAAGATTATCTTCGCCTTGGTGGTCTCTACTCAGCGCCTTCGGCCTTACTTCCAAGCCCATCCCATCGTAGTGCTTACGGACCAGCCCCTTCGAGCTATCTTATCTCGCCCTGACACCTCCGGTCGGTTGGCTAAATGGGCCATTAAGCTAAGTGAGTTCGACCTGTCCATCCGGCCAAGGTCGGCCATGAAGTCCCAGGTGTTGGCGGATTTCCTGGTCGAGTGCTCCTGGACCGAGAAGGACATGGAGGGGGCGCGACCGGAGGAGCGTGTGGACTCTCCCTCATCTGAAGAGGCGGAGGACTGGATCCTGCATGTGGATGGAGCGGCGAACTCTCAAGGGAGCGGAGCCGGCCTCATTCTCGCAAGCCCAGAGGGGGACGTGGTGGAGTACGCTCTCAGATTCCAGTTCCCAGCAACTAATAATCAGGCGGAGTATGAAGCCTTGCTGGCGGGGATGAGGTTAGCTGAGGGCTAGGCGCTGGGCGCTTGAGGGCCTTCACGGACTCTCAACTTGTTTCTGGACAAATCACCGGAGAGTATGAGGCTAGGGACCCAACCATGTCCCGATACTTGAGCAAGGTGCAGTCCCAGGCGTCTCATTTTTCTTACTTCCGTGTCAGCTATATCCCCAGAGCGGAGAATGCCAGGGCTGATGCATTGTCCCGCTTGGCCACTTCGGCCGACGGGACGTTGGGAAGGACGTATGTGGAACACCTACAAGTCCCGAGCACTGAGGCCGCGGATGAAGCGTTGCCAGTGGAGCAGGAGCCCTCCTGGATGGACGCCTACATCCGGTACTTGACTGACGGTACTCTCCCGGAGAACCCCGCTGAGGCCAAGCTGCTCAGGCGGAGGGCCCCGAGATTCTTGATGATGGACGGGAAGCTTTATCGGAGATCCTTCTCATACCCGGTTCTCAGGTGTGTGGGGCCGACTGAATCAGATTACATTCTCAGGGAGATCCACGAAGGCATATGCGGGAGTCACCTGGGGGCAGAGCCCTAGCCTACAAGGCCCTGCGCCAAGGGTACTTCTGGCTGACGATGAAGGAAGATGCGGCTGAGCTTGTCAAGAAATGTGATAGCTGTCAACGTCACGCCAATATCCAGCGACAGCCGACGTCTCACCTGACCCCCTTAGTGGCACCTTGGCCCTTCGCCCAGTGGGGCATGGATATCTTGGGGCCATTTCCCCGGCCTCCGGGCAGCGGAAGTTCCTCTTGGTAGCGGTGGATCACTTCACCAAGTGGATTGAAGCCGAGGCCCTGGCCAAGATTACCGAAAGCAAGGTGAGATCCTTCTTCTGGAAGTCCATCATATGTCGGTTCGGGCTGCCGCACACACTAGTCACTGATAATGGCCGGCAATTTGACAACGCGCCCTTCCGGGAGTTCTGCTCCGAGCTGGGTATCTGTCAGAGGTTCACTTCCGTCGGGCATCCTCAAACCAACGGGGCAGCCGAAGTGACTAATCGGATCATCCTCCAGGGGCTGAGATCCCGGCTAGATGGCTGCAAGGGGCGATGGGTGGAGGAGCTCCCCAACGTGCTATGGGCCTATCATACAACGCCGCGAGCCCCCACCGGCGAAACGCCATTCAGCTTAGTCTTTGGCTCTGAAGCTGTTATTCCTGTGGAGGTCGGTGCGCCAAGCCCCCGGGTGGAAGCCTATAGCGAGGAAGGCAACCCTGACCAACTGCGAGCCAACCTCGACCTGGTGGAGGAGGTGCGAGACCGGGCGCGGCTTCGAATGGCAGCCTACCGACAACGGGCCGCAAAATACTACAACGCTCGTGTGCGCCCCCGGACGTTCCTGCCGGGAGATCTGGTCCTTCGACGGGCCGAGGTCTCGAAGCCAGCTGAAGGAGGCAAGCTAGCCCCAAACTGGGAGGGGCCTTACCGGATCGCCGAAACACTCCGCCACGGAGCTTATAAAATTGAAGAACTTGATGGGACGCCACTCCCTAGGACGTGGAATGCGGATAACCTTCGCCGGTATTATCAGTAATGTATTCCTCCTTTCATGCTAAGTATCACCCTTGTATTCGCTTGTGTTCTTACCCCTTGTTCAATATTAACGAGATTCGACTTTAGCTACCTGAATCTCAGCAACAAAAGCCCGACACCCCGTCGGCACCTAAAGCCCTGCACCAGCCAGGCACAAAGCCCAGTGTACCACTGGCAGAGCGGTGTACCACCGGCTCTCAGCAACAAAAGCCCGACACCCCGTCGGCACCTAAAGCCCTGCACCAGCCAGGCACAAAGCCCAGTGTACCACTGGCAGAGCGGTGTACCACCGGCTCTCAGCAACAAAAGCCCGACACCCCGTCGGCACCTAAAGCCTGCACCAGCCAGGCACAAAGCCCAGTGTACCACTGGCAGAGCGGTGTACCACCGGCTCTCAGCAACAAAAGCCCGATACCCCGTCGGCACCTAAAGCCCTGCACCAGCCAGGCACAAAGCCCAGTGTACCACTGGCAGAGCGGTGTACCACCGGCTCTCAGCAACAAAAGCCCGACACCCCATCGGCACCTAAAGCCCTGCACCAGCCAGGCACAAAGCCCAGTGTACCACTGGCAGAGCGGTGTACCACCGGCTCTCAGCAACAAAAGCCCGACACCCCGTCGGCACCTAAAGCCCTGCACCAGCCAGGCACAAAGCCCAGTGTACCACTGGCAGAGCGGTGTACCATCGGCAGAGCGGTGTACCACCGGCTCTCAGCAACAAAAGCCCGACACCCCGTCGGCACCTAAAGCCCTGCACCAGCCAGGCACAAAGCCCAGTGTACCACTGGCAGAGCGGTGTACCACCGGCTCTCAGCAACAAAAGCCCGATACCCCGTCGGCACCTAAAGCCCTGCACCAGCCAGGCACAAAGCCCAGTGTACCACTGGCAGAGCGGTGTACCATCGGCTCTCAGCAACAAAAGCCCGACACCCCGTCGGCACCTAAAGCCCTGCACTAGCCAGGCACAAAGCCCAGTGTACCACTGGCAGAGCGGTGTACACCGGCTCTTAGCAACAAAAGCCCGACACCCGTCGGCACCTAAAGCCCTGCACTAACCAGGCATGAAGCCCAGTGTACCGCTGGCAGATCGGTGTACCACCGATAGAGCGGCGTACCACTGACTCCCCGCAACGAAGGCCAGACACCCGATAGCACAAAGTCCCTCTGGTCAGGCGAAAGCCTACCCCCGTAGGCATCAAAAGCCATGCACCTATTTAGTACAAGATCCGATACTTGACAGGGCGTTGCGCCGATAGCCCCGAGGAACCTGCCTACCTAACCTCTGACTGACGGTGTTTCCGCTCCGAGAATTCTACCCTCCCTGGCTCTAACTTTCGAGTTTAAACAGCTGGAGCGGAATAGCTCGAATGGGGAGTTGTCCCCCGGAACTATCAGAACTAATGGGGTTACAAGGCTACATATCAATCGATGAAGTCCATGACAATTCAGAAGGCATTTTGAAGAGTGTTTTCATTAATTAAAAGGGACTACAAAATGCCGACGCAGTCGGACTTGCCAAAAAGAAAGAAGAAAGAGAGCAAAATAACAAGTGCGAGCTCACGGCTCCACCGGAGCGGGCTCATCATCAGAAGGGGCCAAGTCTGACAACCGCTCCAGTTCAACCTCCAGGGCCAGGGGGAAGTTCAGGTCTCTGGCCACCTTCTCCTTGCCGTGCTGGAACCCATCGAGGAATACAGCTGCCGAGGCCTCGGCCAGGTCATCTGCGAAACGCCCAGATGCCTTGTATTCCTCTATGAGCCCAGCGGCTCGGACTTCTCTGCGGCAAGGGCTTCCGTTGCCACCCTTTCGGCCTCCCGAGCGCGGTTTACCTCCTCCTTAGACCGGCAGATTTCCTCCTTCGCACTCTTGCCTCTTCTGCCACCGCGCCCGCTCGATTTTTGCCTCCCGGAGGGCTGAGGTTAACTCAGAGATATGTATGTCCCTGGCCATTACAGCGTTCTCAGCCTCCGTCATTTGGAGGAGCGCTGCATGCGCACGATTCTCGGCGGCCTTTACTCGATCGCACAATCGTTCTTGGCCGACTCCAGCGCCCTCTCGGCCGCCTCTGCGCGGCGGAGCCTCCTCAATTTCTTTCTATGTCTCCCGCAGAAGAACCTTCTCCCCGTGAATTACCTCCCTGGCGGCCTTCAGGGAGTGCGCAATCTGTACGCGTAAGCCCCAGGTCAGCTAAAAAAAAAAATATATAAATAAAAAGGCAAAGGATAAGAAGATCGCTTACCCTGACGACGGCGGCATAGGAGTCACGGAAGAACGCACCCGCTTTCTGGCGACTGAGGTCCTCCAGGATCCCAGGAACGAAAATCGGGTCCAGGACTCGCTCAGCCCAACGGCCGTCATCCAGGGAGTCTCGAGACGGCCCGGGCTCGCCCCCGCCTTCCCCCGCCGTCTCAGCTGTCCCCGGTTCTGTGCGTGGCCACTCCTGAGCGACCCCTCGGGGGAGGACTCGCGGGGCCAGATGGTCCCTCACCCCAGTCCCTGGTAGTATCCGGCGGGGTCGATCCCCCGGGAGCCGGGAGCTCTTCAGTCGATATGGGCTCCCCCGTGGCTGGCTCTTCAATGGCGGCTCCCACGGTTGTCCCCACCTCTGGTGGAGTATCGGCTGTAAGGTCGACCTCCGGAACAGCCAGGACATTTTGCAGAGCCGGGGGGGGGAAGACTTGTGCTGGAGGGGAGGCCCGAGCCATAGGGCGCTTCGGGGCTGGGGCCTGCTGACCCCTGGATGGTCCTTCCCGAGCCCTCTTCTTGGAGGCAGCTCTCAACAATTTTGCCGCCGGTATTTTCATGGCTGCATGGCATCAGTTGAGTTTTCAGAATAAAAAAAAAAAGAGAGAAGGGAAGAAAAAAGAAGGAAAAAGGCAAAGGGGCGAAGTTTTTGGCTAAGAGTGGAGAAGGCTTACCCCGGTGGGAGATGAGGCCCGCCGACTCCAGGTTGTCCTCCGATAGCAGCAGGGTGTACCGGGGGATCTCGGTGGCCAACAGTAGCCCCAGTGCCTCCCGGTCCCCAGGCTGGATGGCAACGGCGTTCCCCCGGAGGTCGGGGTCTCCCCATTGGGGCCGGACTTGGTTGACATTTGCAAAGAAGAAGCGGGACTTCCACCCCTTAATCGATGAAGGAAGAAGGAGTTTCAGGACCCGATTGGGTCGGGGCTGGAACAGCCACCAACCCCTTTGGGCCTGAGGGAGTAAAGTGCGGAACAGGCTAATTCTGGGGGTGATACTTAGGTGGTGACAGAGGATGACGAAAGCACTGATTACACGATAAGAATTTGGAACTAACTGGGAGGGGGTCAAGGAATAGAAGTCAAGGAGGTTGACGAAAAAAGGGGGAAAGGGAGGGCGGAGACCCGCCTTTAGGCAGATCTCGTAAAGGGCCACCCGGCCGGGCCGGGAGGATATGACCCTGTCGTCGGGGGTTGGCAGGAACAGCTCAACCTCCCGGGGGATCCTATAGCGGGCCCGGATTCTTTCCAAATCCGGCCGTGTCATTGTGGAGGCCGTCCCCTCTGGGGACTCCTCCGCCGTCGAGGAGGCGCCGCCCCCAACCGGCGGCCCCTCGATGGGGCTCCACCAGTGACCCATCGCCGGGCCAGAGGGACGCGGTCCTCTGAGTCAGAGGACCACTCAATCGGGGGAGAAGGGGTAGGAGAGGTACGACGCCTCTCGGAGGGAGGACGGTTCTCAGAACTGTCCTCCGAGGTCCAAGAAGGGGAACTCATGAGCAGGGAGACAAGTCCAAGATGGGAAAAAGCTAACCTGGAAGGGAAAAAATCAGACGCGGGCCGCTGGTGCAGGAGAAGTTGGGTGTAGGCGAGGAAGAAGACGAAGACAAAGGCGGTATGGCGTCAGTTCCCCCCCCCTCGCTTGGCTTTATCGGGTTTTCAAATCATCCCGCCATGTCTCGTCGGCCACATGGCCCCTTGCCATACGCTGGCTCGCCTCGAGGAGCACCCCGCGCGTGGTGCGGCGCGCCTCCGGCCAGTGGTGGGACCCCGCTGACATCGCCGTAATGAAAGGAAATGATGATGCGGCTTTTCGCGCAGACTTCGAAGAGCCAGTCCTCACTCTCGAGGGCGATCGTGGCCAGCACAGCGTACGGAAGGCCGCCTCCTTACATTCCCCGCACCGTCCGCATAAAAGACAAGGACGGGGATCAGCCACGTGGAGAACGCCCCTTGAGCCTCAGCGGTGGGGCCCGCTTTGCCCCAGGGGCGAGGGGGCATCTGATATGACTGATCCCGTGTCGTCAGAAAAGGTAACGACGGCTACTGACCCCGAGACCCCTCCGGTCTCGGGATGACTGATCCCGTGTCGTCAGAAAAGGTACTGACCCCGAGACCCCCTCCGGTCTCGGGGTGCACTGGCATTTCCCCACCCCCGGGACCCCCTCGGGGTCACGGGGTGGGGTCATCATTTCTCGACCCCGAGACCCCCTCCGGTCTCGGGGTGCACTGGCATTTCCCCACCCCGGGACCCCCTCGGGTCACGGGGTGGGGTCATCATTTCTCGACCCCGAGACCCCCTCCGGTCTCGGGGTGCACTGGCATTTCCCCACCCCCGGGACCCCCTCGGGGTCACGGGGTGGGGTCATCATTTCTCGACCCCGAGACCCCCTCCGGTCTCGGGGTGCACTGGCATTTCCCCACCCCCGGGACCCCCTCGGGGTCACGGGGTGGGGTCATCATTTCTCGACCCCGAGACCCCCTCCGGTCTCGGGTGCACTGGCATTTCCCCACCCCCGGGACCCCCTCGGGGTCACGGGGTGGGGTCATCATTTCTCGACCCCGAGACCCCTCCGGTCTCGGGGTGCACTGGCATTTCCCCCCGGGACCCCCTCGGGTCACGGGGTGGGGTCATCATTTCTCGACCCCGAGACCCCTCGGTCTCGGGGTGCACTGGCATTTCCCCACCCCCGGGACCCCCTCGGGGTCACGGGGTGGGGTCATCATTTCTCGACCCCGAGACCCCCTCCGGTCTCGGGTGCACTGGCATTTCCCCACCCCCGGGACCCCTCGGGGTCACGGGGTGGGGTCATCATTTCTCGACCCCGAGACCCCCTCCGGTCTCGGGGTGCACTGGCATTTCCCCACCCCCGGACCCCCTCGGGGTCACGGGGTGGGGTCATCATTTCTCGACCCCGAGACCCCCTCCGGTCTCGGGGTGCACTGGCATTTCCCCACCCCCGGGACCCCCTCGGGGTCACGGGGTGGGGTCGTCATTTCTCGACCCCGAGACCCCCTTCGGTCTTGGGGTGCACTGGCATTTCCCCACCCTCGGGACCCCCTCGGGGTCACGGGGTGGGTCATCATTTCTCGACCCCGAGATCCCCTCCGGTCTCGGGTGCACCGGCATTCTCCCACCCTTGGGACCCCTTCCGGTCTCAGGGTGGGGGTCGTCAGCGATTGGCATGAAACTCAACCACCAAGGAAAACGACAACTCCAGGTCGTGCGGTACACCCACGTGATTTCCAGTACTCCCATGATTGCGCCCCGTTACGGAGGGCCATACTCATAACGGCTGGCGCGTTGCATGTCCCTGTGCATGGCCATGCCTCGCTACGGCGTACGATTCGCTACCACTTGCAACTGTGCCCGGTCATATCAGCCGACGGCGCGCACTGGATGCCTTCGCAGCTGTTGGACACGTATGATATCACGCCAGCAAGCGGTACGGGGTGTCTCCGGCACGCGCAGCGATGGTACGGTGGTGATCTCCCAGAGCTGTAAGCTAGGTATTCGGACAGGTATAAAGGCACGTGCTCGCACTGTAAGTGGGATCTGAACTCTGTTTTCTGAGCTTTCTTCCTCCCAGCAAAACCCTAACCGCCTCAGCTCTTCTTCGCTGGAGCGGTTCTCTGTCTGAGCCCAAGTGACTGACTTGACCGTCGAGGGTTCCCATCGGTATCACCGGTTTCTGGGAGACTTTTCTTGCAGGGCTTCAAGGAGAAGGACGTCCGTCTTCCCCGACGTTTGAAGCCGGTGACTTGGCGTCATCAGCTATCTAGTTATCATTCAATAATTATCAACGATTAATTGACTCTCAATAACTAATCCAAAATACACATATGGTATATATAAGCTTGCTTTTTGTTTCATGAGATTGTGCTATATATCCTTCTTACTCAGATATTATCATATGAGATTGTGCTATATGTCCCTCTCACTTATAAAATTCCTTAAGATCATTAAAAAAAATATGAAATCAAAATTTGATCCTACAATTTTAATGATTCCAGCATTTGAAATGCAATAAAACTATAAAGTTGGGAATCCAAATCCATAAAAGATATATAATCAAAAATTGTATAGAAATAGTTGGATTTCTAAAAGAACTAAATTGAAATTCATGGGTTCCATAACAAAATATTTTGTAGTTCTTAAAATATCCATTAAATTAAAATAATATATCTCTTAAACCCTGAATCAAGATGCTTGACATTTTTTTTCCTCTTATTTCTTTTCTGCAATTAATCTCAAACTTATTTGATACTATACTTATCCTCGCATCTCTCTCTTAGAGGCTACCAGCATCTCTCTCTTAGAGGCGTTTGGTAGCAGATACCATACTTATCCTCACAACCCTCTTGCGTGCCAATCTTCCTAGGGTTGGCATCTTTGATTCCATAAAATCTTATTGTTATTATTATCATAATCTCTTTTTAAATATAAAAAATAGTTTCATTTCTTATATGACCTTGTTAAATTATTATTATTTATGTTTATTATTTTGAATCATCAAAGCATAAATTTCTTTTATCTTATAAGTTTTCTATTTTTCAAATATATTATTTTCTTATATTAAGGCTAATATGGTAAGATTTTTTATAAATTCTATTTTTCAAAAAATAAAATTTGATTTCATAATTTTATATTTTATTCTAAATATAAGAAATAAATACTAATTCAAATGGATTCAAGTAGGGGTGTAATTGAGCCGAGTCGAGTTGATACAGTGCTAAGCTCGAGCTCGACTCGACTCTAAAATTTAAAGCTCAAAACTCGATTCAAGCTCGATCGGATTTTTTATTTCGAGCTCGAGCTCGATGAAATACTCGATGTACTCGAGCTTGACTCGAATTTCTGTATAAAAATTTAAAAAATAATTTTTAAGCAACTTATTCCCAACAAAGATCAACTCTAATCCTTCCTAAATGATTCTTTAATTCAAGAAGAAGCAAAGAAGGGATTTAGGGATGTTAGAGGTCTATTACCTTGTGTCCTTATCGTATCCTCCATCGGAGGGAAGAAAATTTAACCGACGAACGACGGTCTATTTCCTGAACAAAGATTGTCAAAAAAAAAAAATTAAGATAAATTATCAGAGAGTATATAGATTAATTTCCAAGGTCTTCTTACCGTGGGTTCTATCAGATTAAATCAAGGGTGAATTCGGCTTCAATGAAGAAGGCTCCTTCCAACCTTCAATCCACCGCAAGTCCGCAACCTTCACGGTTCACACCAAATTTTTGAGCTAAAGCTCCAAAGATAATCATTATCTTTAACGAAGATAGAGCTTAATGGAGATAGGGCTTACCAGTTAGGCTGTTACAGTTTAGAGATGAGCCATATCCTCTCGCTGTTCACAAGGAGTTAGGGACGAGATTGTTCGTTTTTTCCTATTTTGAATCGCTTATATAATATTACTTTTTTATCTTTGTAATTATAATAAGGTTTAAATTAGAAAACGAACCATCGCTATCATAATTTAAACCTTAGAGGCTGGTACTCGACGCTGGTACTCGACTCGATAAAACTTACGAGCCTTTCGAGCCAAGTATTTTAATACTCGAACTTGGCTCGATAATTTACTTGAGTAACTTGAGCTCGAGCTCGACTCGATAAGCAGTGAGTCGATTTTAAGTATTTTTTGAGTTGATTTTGAGCTATTCGTGAGTTGTCTTGACTCAGTTACACCCTTAGGTTCAAGCATGATGATGAAAGCCTTTGTAATAAAGTATTAAGGACTTGCTATTGGTTTTTTTCGTGACCTAACCAACCATTCTTTTTTTTTTTTTTCTGTGTTAGTTTCATTGGATATTCATCAATCATCAGCGAATCTTTTTGAGCCTTTTTTTAAGTATTATTATTATTATTTTATTATTATTATTTTTTTTTTACAAGATGCATTAATATCTCATGCATAGCACTTGACCTTGAAGATCAATAATCCACGGTCAACGGCCGCCGGCTCTTGCCGCCTACCCCACAAATCGGGGTTGGTGGCGTCAGACTTGTCGGCCAAGAAAACCATTGAAACAAAAATAACTAAACTGCCCCTCTCTAGATATCATTACTTACAGCCATCCGCGGAGAACCAAAATAATTAAACGCGCTTACGTCGTCGCATCTCGTCCGTTCGTTCAACCAGCCAATTCGATGATCCCGCGCTGCTGCCTTGTAAAACCGTCGTCCGCGAGACACCGTAACGCTGGACCAAAGATTCCAAAACGAGAGGGTCGGTGGAAGGTTCTCGGCTGGTGGGCTTCGGAGACCCAATCGGTACCAAACGGTTGACGTTTAAAACCACTTCATTCCTTCTTTGGAATCCAAATGGGCATTTCCTTCCAGATAAGGGGTTCGTCGATTAATTTGTTATCAATTTTGTCTCGCGTATTTCCTCCTCCATTTGTGGCGATAAAAAGCCAACGCGTCTCTCGAAAGTTAGGTTCCACGAAACGTGGGGCCGGTGTATGGTCACCCCTCATTAAGTCACACCCTTGATAACCGGCTTGGCTTTGTACAAAGTTAGTGTTTTATATAATTATTTTTTCTAATACTGCAATGTTACAGTTAAATAAAATAAAAGTATTAGACTCCCAGTTAATGATTATTCCTCCATGTTTTTTTTTTTTTTTCTAATTTCTTTTAACTATCCATCTCTCTTTCTCTATAATAATTGTTTTGGTCGTGTTGGGTCCGGTTCGGTCTAACTCCACGGGACCCTCCGGTCAGCTCGGGGCAAATGCAGGGAGAGTGACGGGACTCGGGATCGCAAGCGAACCGACTAAGAAATAAATGTCGCCACCGCTATATAAACTCCGCCACTCACACCCCTCCGTCGCCGTCAAACCCAAAAGCCCTTTGACGAAACTTCCTTCCCCCGATTGTCGCGTTCCCAACTTCTTGGCCTCCAATTCTTCTGAGAGATGATGAGTTCTCGGATGGCCGGATCGGCCCTCCTCCGGCACCTCGGTCCCCGCCTCTTCTCGGCCTCCGCTGCCGGCGAGCGCTCCTACACGCTTCTCTTGACCGGATCCGCCGGCCCGGCGACGGCCAAGTCGCCCGTGGCCGCGCTGGTGCGGCTCTTCCCGGTTCGGATGGCAAGCACCGCGGCGGCGACTCCGGCGGTGGGAGGTGAGGGGGAGGAGTCGAAGTCCACCCCCGCGAAGGAGGCTTCCGCGGCCCCATCCGACGAGCGGAAGGCGATCACGAGCTATTGGGGCATCGACAGCAACAAGCTTGCCAAAGAGTACGGTAAAGACTGGAAGTGGTCTTGCTTTAGGGTAAGCAATCGGCCGATTTTTTTTTAATTATTCTCCGAATTAAAGAAATCGAGATTTATATATATATATTTTTGGTAAATGATCATAGCCGTGGGAGACGTATAAGGCGGATGTGAGCATTGATCTAACGAAGCACCACGTTCCGACGACGTTTCTCGACAAGGTGGCGTACTGGACCGTGAAATTGCTGCGAGTCCCCACCGATATCTTCTTCCAGGTTTATCTTATTCCCTCTCTTTGCTTTGATCCTCGATTTCCTCTATCACAAGAAACGGTGGCTACCCCCTTTCTCTCTCTCATATCTCTCATATCTTATCGATAATTTAAATTAAATTTATCAAATAATTATGTTTAATATTTTTTTTAATGATAATGATAATCTGAATAATTATATTTGATATATATTTTTAATAATAATTTATTTTATACTGATAATCTAAATTATTTATTATGAGACGATTCAAATTACCTACAAAGATAAATATTCATATTATTAAAAATATTATAATTTAATAAATTATTATTATTATTTTATTTTAAAAATGAAATTTTTTATAAAAATAAAAACATTCTTTTCAAACGCAGCTTCACTTATTCTTTTAGGTAGTATTTAGATGTCAAAAAATTATTTTGAAAATAGAAATACAAATTTTTTAGGAATAACTTATTTTTCTTATTATTTTAAATTTTTGATTTTATGCTGTGTAATTAATACAGTATTATTTCATGATATAAAAATAAGCATCTATTCATAACATTTTTTTAGAAATTTTAAAGATATCCCTCCCAAAAAAAATTGTTTATCAATTTTTATTTTTTAAAATAACTTAAATAAATTATTATTTATTAATAAAATAATATAAGAACATACTTAATAAATTATTTTTTATTTATAAAGAAAAAAAATATATTTAATTTATTATTTTTTTTAATAATTTATTTAATTTTAAATTATAAATAAATTTATTTAATTTAATTTCATTAGTTGCAGTGGGAATAAGAGCTATTTTATGGGGGTACTATGGATTGGAATACGGGTCCATGCTTCTTTTCTTTGCCTTTGAAGGAATAAGGCGGAACAACGGCTTATAAATATAATTTTTTTAAAATTAAATATATAAATTCGTATTATCATTCTAGCAATGCATCAAACTCAACGTTAGGTGCTTTTATATGTTGCCACGAGCTCTGTTCTTAAAAAATTAATACCTGCGGGAATTTGCAACGCTAAACCTTCCATGGTCGTCGCCCGTCCAAGCATCTTGATCTATGGATAGGGGAAAAAGGGGGTGAAAAATTTTTTTTTTCACGACTCTTGAGGCATACAATGGACTGTGTTTCACGACCATTAAAGCGCAGCTGTACCGCGATTATAGAGGGAAGACTATAATTTGTATAGTTTTATTTACGAGTATTGTGCTTGTTTGAATGACTACTGTTGGTTTATTTCGATATTTTACAGAGAAGGTATGGGTGCCGGGCTATGATGCTGGAGACGGTGGCGGCGGTGCCGGGGATGGTGGGCGGGATGCTGCTCCACCTGCGCTCCCTCCGCCGCTTCGAGCACAGCGGGGGGTGGATCCGCGCCCTCTTGGAAGAGGCCGAGAACGAGCGCATGCACTTGATGACCTTCATGGAGGTGGCCAATCCTCGCTGGTACGAGCGCGCTCTCGTCCTTGCCGTCCAGGGGTCTTCTTTAACGCTTACTTCGTCGGCTACCTCATCTCTCCCAAATTCGCTCACCGCCTCGTCGGTTACCTCGAGGAGGAGGCCATCCACTCCTACACCGAGTTTCCTCAGGGACCTTGATGCAGGCAAGATCGCCAACATGCCCGCCCCCGCCATCGCCATCGATTACTGGCGCCTACCCAGCGATGCGACCCTCAAGGACGTCGTCACAGTCGTCCGGGCCGACGAAGCCCACCATCGCGACGTCAACCACTTCGCCTCGGTATTAATCTATTGCTTTTATACTGAAAGACAGAATGAGCTTGCTTGTTAATTTTGTTACAATGGCGGAACTGTTGTTGCAGGATATTCATTACCAAGGGATGCAGCTGAAGGAGACGCAGGCGCCGCTCGAGTATCACTGAATTGCAACTGCTTAGCCTGATCTAAGCAATGCGGTGATGGAGAGGTACTATGAGAGATGAACTGATGAACTGTATATGGTCCATCAATAAAGTCCATGCTATATGGTATGAAGAGGCTTAGTTCGCTTTGGTTACTGACTGCATCTCATTTTATGGATTTGATGATATATTGTATAACCTGGTTCGTTGTTCATCTTGTGGCTATGTTCATATCGATTGCTATCTGTCATCTATTTTGGAAAGACTGTATAATTCTCTGGTTCATTTAATGATAATGTGATGTGGATAATGATAATGTATTTCAGTGTCGAGTTCGGTCCGTGGCTCTGAAACCTTCATCGGACTCTGCCAGTAGATGATTAATTGTGGGTTAGGAAAGAAATCAGAGTCATCTGGTCTGGTTTTGTGTGGGGGACGGATGATGTTTAAGTGGAATCTGTGTTCAACGGTTCACTTCTAAGAATACCGGTCGGCAGTGTATCGACATGCGATAGGTTTGAAGATTTTACTGGCGAGAATTATAGGTGGATTGTTGAATTGAAAAGAGTTAACAGAGGAGGGTTTGAGAATGGACAGAACCGTTCTTGTGGTACTTAGAAAGCGGAAATCAGTAAGGTATTGAGAAGACTGCTTTGAGAATTTGCTGACTCATGATGTTGATGATATGTTCTGCGATTGTCTGTCCAGGTCGAATGTGGCATTGTTACGGTTTTAGTGACATTGACATGGTTTAAGGAAATTTGATCCAGCGATGTGATTATTTTGTGTGAGAGCATTGCGAATTCTTCGTCGAGAAAGATATACAGCATTGTCGTGCATCCTGTAAATCAAAATTTGTATGCCCTTTCAAAAGGACAAAACAACTGGGTAAGAATGTCTCAATTTCAAAGTCACATTTGCGTTTTGAGGGTTTTTTTTTTTTTTTACTTTCATATTTATTTTTTGAAAATAATTTTATTTGATATCTAAAAAAATGCGTTTGTGATGAAAATGAAATTATTTTTTTATTTTTATTTTTATTATAATAAATTTTTGATAAGAATAAGTCAAAATTAAAGAAAATGTTATTCATTTTTATGTTTTGGTTTTTTAAGCATTTGATTTCTATTCTCTTGATGGAAAGCAGCAAAAATATGTTTAAACTATTTTTTTGTGTTATTTCAGAGTTATATATATTTTTTAAAATAATTATTTTTACTCTAATAAACATGAAAATAACAAATTATTTTGTTCTCAAAATCAAACATGCTAGTAGGCTCTGGAAGCACGGTTAGATCAATTTTTTTTTTCTTTTGTATATTATAGTGAAACTGGAATGGTTCTTGTTTAAAGGGTAGGGAGTTGATAATGAAGTAGATGAGGAGCAATTCAACTTCTAATATTTTATTAAGTTGCTATGTCTCTCATCTCATACTATGTTCCCATGCACCACTAGAGCCATTGTACCTCATGAAGCTTATACATTAAGAAGGCAAAGAATTAAGCACACTTCATGAGCAAAGTGTAGACATCAGTGTACCTGCTTGCCAATGAACTACTAAACTATTTTTATGTTACATTTAAAAATTTGTTTACAATGTTATGGGTAGAAATTGAGTCTTAAATATTTCCAGAGATATGGCTTTATTTAAGTAAAAGGATTAAGCGATTCGACCACGATTCCCCTTCTCCAGCATATTAGAATCAGCAGGGATTGATGCCATTTCCTCATGAAGTACTAGGTTACATTCATGTGTCCTAATGTGAAAATAATTTTATCATTCTTCTCCCAAGAATTTATACCATTTAATATAAAGCTGTGCGATGCCTTAAGAGAAATATCACTGGGGACAAAAGTTAAAGTGTTACATACTATAAGATAATAGGGCATACAAATGGCATATATATTGCTAATCATATTGGTTAGTACGGTGAACATACCCATAATAATATAACCCTTCTAACTAAATTATAGCCTACCACATGATGGTATATCATTGATGTAATTAAGCTACTAATACAAGATATAATATCAGAAGTGATCAAGCCTTTGGGCAACAAGAAACAACTTAATGATTTCACCAAAGCAATCCTTCAGCCCACCATATGCTCATGGTACAATTTTAGTATCTTATAATGTGGTAAATGTCAGACTCTTTATTTGATTAAGTTTCACCACATTTGACCAATATAGGATGATGCTTCAGCTCATCATCACAAAATATGATAAATAATCAACCATTTGCTTTAGTCTACTTTATACTTTCTTAAATATGAGATGAGAAAATTTCTTAAAATATTTATGATCTAATGTAATAAAACATTAAATTGGCCTTGAAAATCCAAATTTGACACTTCAAACTAGAGAAGAATAGAATTGCAACAAAAAGCAATGAACATCAACTATCCTCTCTAACCTAAAGTGCACCACAATATATGCTTTGGATAAGCTCTTTACTAATTTAGACCAACAAATAGACATTGAAGGAGCACAACTTAGTAAAAAACTTATGGACTTTTATGGTTGCTAATTATTGGAGCTTAAGCCCTATTAAGGATGATTGCATATTGTAAAGCAGAAAACTTTCACTTTTAATAGAAAAAGCTATTTACTATTTGATAACTATATTTTAAAGTGCGATAAGGCTTTCATATCTATTTAATAATTAAATTAAGAAAGTAATTCTAATAATAAGAAATGACAATAAGAAACATTGCATAGTGCCTTTAACCATTTGATTGTTTATATCAAAAATTATAATTATCATTTTTAATTCTAAAACATTTACTTTTATTTTTAATCTAAATATACTATAATATTTGATAATTTTATAAAGTTTATGAAATTAATTATGTAATCATTGTATTAAAATATTAAAATATTTCATAAGATAATTATAACATATTATTATAACATAATATTATTTTAATAATATGATAATAATATTTTAATTTAATATTGCTATAATATGATATTATATATAATATAATTTTATTATTACACCATTTTATTGTAATAACATTAGAATAACATTTTTGCATTGAATTATTACAAGATAATATATTATAATTATATGATATCATAATATATTATAGTATGATTTTTGTAATATTGCTATAACAATATGATAATGTTATCATAATAATATATCGTATGATCATATTATTATAATATTATAAAATTATTATTTTAATTTAATAATGTTATTGTTATAATATTTTAGTATGATTTCATGTGAAATTGGCAATTAGCTATCTACTTGAAAGGATATCTAATTAGATCTAATCAAGACTAGGTTTAGACCTACATCGATAATTTAGGCCATTAGATATAATTTACTATCTATAGAATATTTACATATTAAATATTATATAATTGGAGTTCTTAGTTCATGCATCAAATATTTAAAGAAATTAAAGATTTAAATAACACAAAATATTGTATTATTTTTTTAACCTCTTGATGTATAGGTAAGGGATCATAAATCATTTGATTTTTAATATATAAGTATTTTAGAGATAATAAATTATACATAATTTCAATCATCAATAAAGAACCTTCATCAAATACTCAAAATCACTTTAAATAAAGAACCTCCATCAAATACTCAAAATCACCTTAAAGTGCTTTTAATTGTTGTTGAAGTATTTTTTGGTCTTACAAAAACAATGCCAAATCAAGCCTTTGAGTTTTTTGGCCAAACAATCTATTTGAAGAAACATAGTAACATTTTTCCATTTCAATGAAAATTTTAGAAATATAAAGATATCTATGCTAATTCTTCATAATTTCAATTGTGCTCCTTTAGATTATTATCACGATCTAATTTCCTTTTGCTCTTCCAATTCTCTCCATTAAGGTCCAATCAAACTTTAGAGAACTCAAAATCTATCCCCTTTGTCCATGGTCACTGACAGCTTACCATCCCTCATCTTCATAGTCATCGCAATGGATGAGGTACCACTTCTATCATCTCTCAATCCTATATCCTTCACATGACTAATAGAATACAAGCATGTCATTTGGACGATGATGTTCTCCCTCGATAGCTCTCTTTTTTTTTTACCTTTGCTAATAAAGCCCTCCATGTCTATTCTTTTGCTACCATTTCCCTACATAAAAAGCTTTTTAGCCGTTATGAGGGCATCCTTGACACCTACACCATGATAGCACCAAAATCATGGTCTAAGGATTCTTAAAAGCACCGTACAATGTCATTTATTATTAATTTTTAATATTAAAAGTGCTTTCCTAATTCAATTGCAAAATATATAGGAAAGTTTTATAATAATTAAAAGAAATATAATGATCAAACAACAAATAACTAAACTCTACTACCAGAATTTTTACTATCCATGGCTCTGTATAAAAGCTCTACCGCTTACATCAATACATTTTGTGTCTGACTTTCTTTCTTGCACCTCTTTCCTTATCAATATACTAGTTCAAGTTGTTGTAGTTCTTCAGTTTGACAAATCTATGCTTACAAATATTAGAAGACTATGCAAAACTAAATAAGAATATTTATACATAAAAATGTAAATATATAAATTATTAGAAGCATTACCTTTTGCAACTCCAAAATAATATTAATTAATTGATTAGGAGCATTACCTTTTGCAATTCCATAAAAAAAAAATCACTGCACCTAGCCTTTTTTTGACATTTTAGATTTATATTTTATTGCTACAATTTAATTTCTTAAATTTTACTTGCTAAATATGAAAGAAGCTATGATTTTTCTAAAAGCATAATTTAAATTGATCAAGAGATAAGCATGAGAAAGTAATGATCGAAACATTTTTTTTTAAAAAAGTTAATTATTGAACAAAAATATAACATCTACAATCTTTAATCTATAATATATGTACATGGTGATGGGTATGACATTAATTGCTTAATGTCCTTTTCCTCTCTGTTTTTCTGTATGCTAAGCATCTTTTTCCTTCTCCATTTTTCTGTATGCTGAATGCTTTTCCTTCTCTATTGGGATATGACATTAATTTCTGAACGCTTTTATGACATTAGTTACTGAACATCCTTCTCCTTTTCTGTTGTTTCCCATGCTCAACATCTTCTATTATATTGTTGAACCAAGAATCGTTCCCTTCTCTATTGTTTCATAAACCTTTTCTTTCTCTCTCTTATTTATATGCTTAATGTCTTCTACTATAAATAAGATAAGAATGTCACTTACAATCTCCACCGATCTTCACAACACTGAAAGAACTCTAACAGATGAGTTAGAAGGAGGTGAACAACACCATTTTTTTTTTGGTCTCATATTCATTTTTGGGTCTTTAATTGTAGGGTACACAATGCTATTTTGCTTATAGAATATTTTTCAACAAGATTAATCAACTAAAACTATATAACATTGCCTTTGAAAGAGCTATTCATGGTTGATCAATGGTGAGGTAATTTATATGATATATTATGAATTTTGGGTACTTTTTATAATATTTCTGCATGTTAATTTTTTTTTTATCTCTCTACACTCTACGTATAAGTAATTAGTATATTAAATGTTTAGTTGTTAACTAGTCAAGAAAATGAAGACTGTTCTTTTGCAGGATGATTAGAAGATTAAGATAAGAGTTTGCTTAACTTCCGTATGAATAAGAGGCTGATTATCATTGAAATGATCCTTCTTAATGATGGGAAAGTATGGTCAAATGATAACAGGTTGCAAAGTTTTGTTTTCTATTTTTATATTAATGACATCTTCTGATGTGTTCCAAATATAATATTTTTAAACACTGCATGTTAACTAATTATCTTAGTGATAATAGAGACAATCTCCTTAATGAATGATCAGAGAGCATTTAGTGGCATTTTGCGTGAAAAGTTATAGTATGATTATCAAAATCTAGGAACCAATAATGGACAAATTAGTTAAGCCTCCCCTTTCTCAATGTTTTTAGCAGAGAGAAATAGGTATTGAGATCAAGATCAGAACTAAAGGTTTGATTAAGAGAGAGAGAGAGAGAGGATTAGGACTTAAAATCCAAATAAAACTGATATTAAAATTTTCTTTTTATTCTCAAGCGTTATGGGTATGGGCGGAGCCTTCGGCCCCTCCCTTGCCTCCGAGATGTCGAAAGGTCGCGGCTTTTCTCTACTCTTGTGCGACAACCCTAGTTTCTACCAGCCAAAAGTTCCCATCTTTCGCTTCCCTGAAGCCAAGAACCCGTGCTTTGTGGAGAATATCCAACGTTGATCCGCCACTCCCCTTCCTCCGACACCGTTGGATCACCCTTCGATGCTCCTCCGACCAGACCGCAGGGGAACCGTTTGGCACCGAGAATCAAAACCTCCAGGTTCCTTTTTCTTCTTTGTAATTTTGTTTGCCATTTAAGTAACTATTTTGAAAGATTTGGGCCTTTCTTTTAGCATCTAAGTCTTGTTTTTTTTTTTGTTGTGTGTCTAAATTTAGGATAAATCGAACTCGAGCAATAACTTATTGAGGAAGTGGATAGTAAGCTTTTAGGTAAAGTTCCTTTTTTTATTTTCCAATTGCCATTTAAATTTATTCACACTTGTTGTTGTTTGTTTCCGGTTTTGAGAGTAAAAAGAAAAGAGATTTTGGAGATGAATATTGAATGTTCTTCTCATTGTTTTAGATAGTTGTTTTCTTGCCATATACTTTGAAATGTGTTTATAAGGATTCTCTGAAACTTTTAGATTGAATAATTCATGCACATGATGAAGAAAAGCCATGCCTTTTGATAGCAGTGCATAAAAAGCTAGACTCCTTTTTTTTCTTTTGTGAAAAGGACTCACCAATTTCGATTGTTCCGAACAGCTATAACCATCCATACTCTTTAATTTTGTATTTGTGAGCATATTTGAAGCATCTCAACTTTACTAGTTTATATGTACTGATCAGATGGACACAACTGAAATGAGATCAAGAGTGGCAAAGCTAGGGCTTGCGGCTGTCCTAGCTTATGGTCTTTTTGATGCAGTGACCTACACGACTTTCTTTATTCTTGCCTTTTTTGGATATGAGAAGAGTACTGGGAAGAACCCAGCAGCCAATCTCCAGGCCCTCTTAGGGTAGGCTAATTCATTACTCATACATGTTTTTTATTCTTAATTGTTCCATAGCTTACATCATTTGTTAATTCATATATGTAGGCTAATTAGATGTGTTACAAGCGTAGAATCATATGTTGCAACATCAATAATTTTTTGTCAACAAATATGTATGCATTGTTGATTGGAGTCCTCAACCTGTATCCCATAATTAGCCTGGGCATTGTTTTCCATGTGTTTCAATGCTGAGTCAGCTATTTAGATTTTCCAAACTTATCCTCGTAATCTTAGTGTTAATAGTGCCATATGGTTTTTGTGATTGCCATTTTACTAGCATGCAAAAAAGTCACTTCCTTTTGCTATAGTTATCACTGTTACAATTCATTTTTGGCATCTTAGATCCAGCTATGTTCGATTTGTCATTTGGAGATTCCTCCAAGCTTTCAGATTTCAATATATCAAGCACTCATGCTTTTCTTGGACACCATGCATCAAGGGACTTTGTTATGTCCTTGGCAACCAATTAGTCTGTACCATTATTTTCTTAAGACTTTTTTAGGGACCTTTCATGTGCATTAGCTGGAGGTCTCCATGACCTTGGCACTTATTAAGGGCTAACCATGATAACTGTTCAACTATCTAGCATGGACCTTATGATCAGGTTCTTTCTCAAAATATTATTTTAGCAGACAAGTTCACTAAAACTTCACATTTTTCTTGTGGAGGCTACTATGATTCTAAGCTCTCCTCCTTTTCATTTCTTACCAAATTCTGTACTTTTGCAGTCTTATAGCCACTTTAACAAAATTTGGTATAATTGTTGTATTATTTCATGACTTGTGCTTTCTTTCTTGAGTCCTTTTGGTATGTGTGCCTTATGTTTTTCCATGTCTCTTAGTACTTCCCTAAAGTTTCTTGTTTTTATAAAAGATTTGTCCCTTTCAAGCTAGTCCTTTACATAAATATTTGTTCTGGAATTTTTGTGTGTTCACAACCTTGTTTCTTTCATTCATATATATGACTTCTATAAGCATGATTCTTTCAATAGATGCATTTGGACCTTGGCCAGTTATTACCTTATGTATTAAAATATGAGTAGAAGAAAATTACTTATAATCTATAAGTATCAAAGTTTTAGTGAGAAATCTAATTTGAATGTTAAACTTGGGGTTTATATTATAATTTGATGATAATGAAATTGTATGTGAATATTAATAGAACAATATTTTGTTCTTTCATTTTCTAATTTTATATGGGGGGCTTTATGCTTAAAAATTTCCTTATTTAAAATTCTATTTTAAAGGTTAAAAGTGAGGGCTTTGTTTCTTGTCAGAGGCTTATGAGATCATATGAAAATATCCTCCTGAATACTAAGTAACCCTCCTGAATACTAAGTAACACCTTTTTTCATATATCATAATTTATTAGTCAACAAAGAAGGGTGGGCCGATAGACAAGACTTAAGATATAAAGTTAGCGCATTTCACGTTATGTAACAGAATGTATATGCATGATTATGTTAAGCAATGCAAGCTTTATTTTCACCTATGAAATAACTTAAATATCTTATGTGCTGCTATGGTCTTAGCAGGTCCAATATAAAGCTATCATTTTCTAAATGTAAATACATTTCCTAGCTGATGTTATATTTCCTGTATCATACTCCAAATTTATTTATCATTTCCTAATCTTGTAACACTTATATTTCCATATCTTGTTTACTCATGACTAGCGATCACCACATGATATTATGCTATTTTCATTGGATTTTTCTTGCTTCTACTAATTTAATATAATTGATTTCCTACATTTATTTCGTATATACTGCTTGAATATAATGTTTAATTAATATTGAAACTGCATTCCAATTTTGATAAGGTGAGTCTGTAATTTACTAATTTACACCTGATTGACACCGCTATCTGATATAAAGCCAAACACTATTGTATGCAATGAATTGTGGGGAAGCTTGATGTCCAAAATAAGCAATGTCCTCTTCAAATTCATAAGAATTTCTGCCATTGGATGCATTTATTAGAGCTTAAAAACCTGTATGGCCCATTTAGAGATAAATCTTAAGTACTTTTATTTGGATATCCTTCTTGTTATTATTAAACATTCAGTAATTTGCAAAGACCTCAATGTGAGGATATAGTCAACTCTGTTGAATCTATTCAAGGTTGATATAAGGTCAAGGAAATTTGGTTACCTTGCCTCCTGAGATGGATTTGATTCAACAAATAAGCATGGGTAGTTGGTATGATATTACAGCTTAAATGATGTTGACATTATTCCCATCATGATTTAAAGTGCGTTAGCCAGTTTCACAAAAAGGGAGGTTTTTTACTTGATGTGTTATGAAGCAGATGAAATATAAGAGTAATTGGCCTTCCAGATTGTTGACTTTGTTGTGAACATTATTGACAAAGCATCTGTAAAGGACCACCCAATTTCTTGTTAAGCAAGACCAGAAAATGAACATGAAAATCTTCATGAGGAATCATTACCCTTTTGCTCCCCTTCTTTTCTGTCTTAGGTAAAGATGAAAATCCACCTTGTTTCTATAAGAAAATATAAATTAGAAACAAAAAAAAGTTTCCTGCAGTAGAGGCTGGGATTCAGCAGTTTAAATCTGTAAGCTCAGAAAGACCAGCCACCTGAAATAAAGGACCGCGTCAATGACAATCATTAACAAAGTTGTCACACCGATCGACAGCATGAAATCTCATGTATCAAGAGCTTAGTACTCTGATCCACACATCCCCATGTGAAGTGAAGTCTTAATCCCTAAACTGTTGGACAATATTCTATCATATAAGTGCTTGATATGGTTTCAACCGTCCTTCACTTTTTATATCTATAGCACTTGTTTTGACTAATTGACTCTTTTGATATTTTGTGCAATCTAATAGATAGTGATCATAATGTGGACTGGAAACAATGTGACAAGACCATTTCGAGTTGCTGGGGCAGCTGCATTGGCATCAGTGATTGATAAAGGATTGAAGATGATACAAAATTGCTTCAATTTTCCAAGTCGAATTTATGCATTTGCCCTTGTGGTGAGCATTGTGGCCGCATCCTGCCTTATAGTTGTTGGCCTCCTGATACTCTCAAAATGGGGAAAATAGACAACTAAGACAACTCATCAAAAGAGCATCAAGTGACTGGTAATACTGAAATCCAGGTGTGGTTCCTACCTTTCGTCTCAACAGATATAATATATTTGGACTGAAAGTATGTAGATGTTTTATAAATTATTTCTTTTATTACACTAGAGTCATTTTATCCATATGATGTTATATTTAGACTAAGGTCTACCATATTGATCCTCACTGACCATATCATACCAGTAAGGTACCGGTACCATATTGAGTTTTGATCCAGTATGGAACGAACTATTTTGAACTAAGTGGAATAGACCTATATTGCCCAGTACCAACCCATACCGTCTAATACTAAGTGGTATTATCTTTAAGAGTAAGAAAAGAATTGGCATGCTATTTCAATTCGAGGTGTATACTATACGGTAGCGAACTAGTAATATATCAGTTCGATTCTTGGTACTAGGTTTAAACCAACTGCTACATGGTATATTTAAGCAATTAGAATGCAACTTCTTATCGAATTTTATATTTGCAAAATTTATGGCATCAGTCATTCTTCGCCATGGATGATGAAACAGTCCAGTGACATAGTTGTGTTCATTGATTTTTTAAGTATTGCACAAAGTTATAAACAGCAGAGCATCTCTTAGATTTCTGCTTTCCTGTGATTATTATATGCTTGCAGCTTCAAAGACAAAAAAAAAAAAAAAATCCTGGGAAAAAATAGACTATATTATGTAACTGCAAAACCTGTTGTGAACTAGTAATAATCCCATTAGTTGCCTTGAAGTTAACTTTTGAAGGATCTTCACCTTGATCATGGAGAAGGTATTTAAAGGAAAAGAAGGAAAAATATCATTGAATTTGTCACTTAGGAAAATCAACAAATAAGCCCACTGAGATAGTTGAAGTCAGTTGAACCAGTTTTCAGTCTGGGCAGAAACATATGTGAGTTGGAAAAGGTAACAGCTGTTTTAGATAGAAGGGAAAAGACTGCAATTTCAACAAACTTTCGGTTTAGAATAAGACTTTCATAGGCAATCGAACATTTGATAGGAGACTTGACTGCAATCTGTTCGACATATCTTTAAAGTAGATGGCTTTTTAATATGATCGCCCAAACTGTTATGATTGCAAAGGTATTGCACTGCTGCTTCCATCAGTATGCATGTAAGCAACCAGACTTATTATGAGGCATTGTTACTTTCAAGACTAAATTGAACAGCAGAATGTCGGATTGTATATTTCTTGTCAGCAGTAAACATTTCTACAGCCATCATTGCTGTTGTATATTTATAGTAATACACTACCGTTATACGTCAACTCAAACTGGTGCTTGACAATAGCAAAGAGCATATGAGATCCCTTGGTATATTTGCATTCATTAGGCTATACTGTCAAATTGGACTGAGGTATTTATCTTAGCATAATATGCGTTCAGTCAATTTATCTTTGGTCAACACTTCTAGAAGACTGTAATAAGGCTTGAACTTTTTTCTCCCCTAATGTCTGACAATATGCTGACTGAGTATTTAAATGTAGATTAGTGCTTATATAAAGCATGATTTTCTTTGTCATTCAAGAGATGCATATCAATTCTTTATGTAAGAAACTGCTTACAATCGCCACTAAATGAAGTAGCTTTATATGAAAACTCAATCTAATCTTTTTCTAGTTAACCATAAATTGCTTCTTTGAACAACTTCAGACTTTACCCCTCTGAGCTAGATCTGCAATATAAGGTTGTCATGCATTGTTGACTATTTCTTCTCAATACTTCGGTTTCTGTTTCTTGGCAGATCATTCTTAGTGCTTACATATGCCTAATTTTAACATCTCACTATAGGGTAAAATTTGAAGGATTCCCTTGTTTGTCTTTTTACTTGATATTAAAAATATATAACAAGTTTCAGTCTATTCCTTTTCGAGATAAATTTAGAATGATATTTAAATCAAAACTTCTGTTAATATCCTTTTCAGAGATTTTTGTAGAACTTAGGACCTCAAATGAAACTAATATGAAAATCTGGTTTCAACTACCAGTCTCAAACATAAACAACCTAACAATCTCTGATCCATTTTCATAGAGAACATATCTTAACTTTGGAAGAGGCTCGTTTGGTTGGCTATGAAGTTAGCAATGCTCTTATGGTGAATAAAATGCTTTAAAATCTTAACACCAACTAATTTGAAGAAATATAATTTTCCTCAAATAAAAGAAACCTCATAAATATATGGTTTCTTTTTTATTTAGTAAACATGAATTGCATAAGTATTTGATGGCATTTGGTGCTAGGAAGTTTTAAGGTATGATGCACTATTGCTGATCTAGCCATCAGTTCTTCGATGCTTGAGATATTTTAGGAACTTGCAGAGGCAAAGTATCTTAGTTAGATCTTGAGGGTTCAAACTATAGTTTGCTACTACATAGTAAGAGCTCCTTGGATTCAGAAATTCTGATCATCAATGAAGCCTTCCAGATCTGTAATACTTAAATTTCCAGGAAATCGCCAAATGTCATGCTGGTTGTTATTGGATTCTCAGGTTCACTCTCCATTCCTGGTTGCAAGTCAGTAACATATGCTTGATTATATGTGGCTGCTTGGTTACTTGGTGCGTGAATGCTTGGCACACCAGATCGATTTGCAGGAAAACTCCCAGCAGATGCCATGGCAGCAAGATCCATTGTTATAGTTGGAGCAGGCAGAGGGCCTGGGCCCATAGCTAAAATGGTCGCCTGAGTGGTGCTGTTATGTCAAAAATATAACAAAGGAGATTTTTAGCATTTTCAGGATTAGACTATGCACAATTCATCAGTTCTTTATGTTTCTAACATCAATTTATAAACTTGCGTAAGTAAATATGCACCTGCTGTAGTCATTAACATCCATGGATGCATGTTATGTTGCTTCATGTAATAGTAAGCACTTCTAATATATTTACCTGAAGTGAAGTTGTCATCAGTATCTAAGTTTGCTTCATTAACTGTTTTAATTGTCTATATATGTTTCCGTCATGGTTTAAGATGTCAAATTTTAGTTTATTCAAAGACTTGCCCCTTGGGGCAGGGGACTTTTGTTGCAAGGCTCATGAATTTAGTAATCTACAAGGGTCTGGTATGGCTATATTGGGAGAATGTTAAAATGTATGGTGATTGATTGGTGTGACTGTGTTGTGAACCAGAGGTGTAACCATTTCAAAGAGAGATTGGAAAATAAGCATCTTATACTATCATGGTTTCTTTAGAAGATAATACAAAATTGTTTCTGCCATTTATTTAGGTTGTGCTTTTGAATCATGAGGTAATATATTTAACAAAACTAACAGGTAATATGCTAAGGCTTACAGATAGTTAGTCTACCAAAACAATTAAACTAGGCAATCCCTGCTGTTAGGTAGAACAGATAACTCAAAGCCTAACCCAATAAGAAATGATGTTCCACCTAGTCTTTTCAGAAAGTGTACTGTCTATAGCATAGTTACTAGAAAATCCTACTGCAAAACATTCCATCTTGATTTATCATGTCTCAGATCTGTTCCACTATATAGTTATATTAGATATCATGATGGATATCAAGTGAATCATTTGATGCTTTATTTTTCAATTTGTTTGTCTATAATTTGTATGGTAAAGTTGTTGCTTAAACATATCCTACATGAAATCTAGAACCTTTGTTTGGGAGATAATACCTAGGATAGGATTTTTTGGCATAATTTTCTTACCTCTTTATGTAATTCATTTCATTGGGGTAAGGATTATTCATTGCTGGGATTCCATAAACTCCCTGATAGCTGGATAGTCCACTTCCAATTGGATTCAAGTAAGGCTGCTCAGCCAAAGGCAGCAGGTTCTGCTGTGGGAGAGGAAACCCCATGTCTAGACCAGTAGCTGCATTCTGAAACAGATCTGCAGTAAAATTAACTACGTTACTGAGTGATAGATGAAAAAAAATGCCAAATATTGGTGATTGATTAAAGAATTTCATGAATTTCATGCACCCAAAAATTCTTGTACTGGTGAAATAGACAAATTATGCTGTACTTGTTCTTAAAACTTTATGATATGATTTGTAACTGCAAGTGAGTGCAACTAATCTGCCCAAAACTATATCATTTCAATCCCAAAAATATTCTTATATGATTTGAAGAGCTGATCAAACCATCTCAAATTAAGAGATTTGTCTGAGGAAGAAAAGTACCTTGCAAAATTGACAGTTAAATTCTTGGAGCAGGTAAAACACCAGCTAGTTTAGGAAATCAGAGGAAACTCACCTGGCATAGGGTTGATCAGATGATGATTTGGAGCAATTGGAAATGAAGGTTGTGCAGCATTTGGCATCATTAATTGCTTTTGGTGCTCAAGCAACTCATTGAATTTGGTGATCTGTTCGATCAACTTCAGTCTTACACTATATGCAACAAAAAGTCATGATTTTGCTCCCTAAGCGCCTTCCATACTGAATTAAGGGAAGAAAACCAAAACAGGGGAACAATATTAGAGCAAAATATTTCATTCATTTTCTGAACAAAGATTCAAGCCATTAAATTACTTGGGTGCCTGAGAAGGTCCTCTAAAGAAGAAACTCAATTCTAGATTGATTTACTGAGTCTTGCTTTTCAGGTTAGCTTCATGATTCCTTTGCCATTGATTCTTATCAACCACATTAGCGACCCTGGTGAAGCCAGTATTCATTTTATGCTATGACAGATCAAGCCACTCACTTATCAGACTTAGCTCAACTGGTTGACATTCTCTCCATGCAGGAAAGGCCCTGGATTCAAATCTGTGCGGTGGTTATCCCACTACATTTCTTCCGAAAAATGAGAAAAATAGAGGAAAAAAGAAGATCAAGCCAATCAGGATCATGAATGGGAGCATCGAGGGTTGTTTGCCTGACCAGTCAGCTCTTTAAAAAAAGGAAACTTTATTTTTTTCTTTTGAAGCTGGAACTTGAGCTTCTCACAAAATTGCTTTAGGAACAGAGGTAAACCTCTTGCATCACCCAGAAGTTTCCTCCAGATCAACTTTACCTCCAGAGAAGTCCTGATTGTCCCATATATGTCATTGTGGATGAATAGATGGGATAAATTCACAAGAGCAATGCAATCAGCTGAGGTGCCACAAAGAGCTGTTTGGTTTTATTATTGTTTTGTACCTGAGGATGACCTTTAAAAGCTAACTTATTTGGAGAAAAATGATAGGAGCAGATGGACATTTTGCATGTGAATGTCTTTGGGTATCAATGCACTGAACAATGATGATGATAGGCTTGTTTTCTGGCCCTGATGTTGGCTGAATGTTTTGATATCATGACTAGTGTGAAGCTGATCATATAGTCCTACTATGGCTACTCAAATGTCGCAATTACTTTTCTGTTTACGACATTAGGAAATAGCAAAATATCATGATCTTTCAGGATAATGACACTACAGTTGCTAGGTGGTGCAGGATATTAGATGGCATCCTATAGTTGGTCAGAGAGAGCAGGATTTTGGATCTCTAGGTGTGCAACACAGTTGAGAGGAGAAACCTCCTTAAGAGAGTTGACATGTGTTCTGGTAGTCAAATGCAGGAGAATATTATCAACTGCCTTTAACTTGGTTGTTGAAGATGGATTGGGTACTGTATGGAGCTCATGCTTGTTAAGCCTGGATTGAACCAAAACTAGTAACAGAAGGAATGAAGTTTGGGCAGACTTGGAGCTGGATCATCAGAAACACAAGGTTTTCGGTTAAAAGAAATAGATGACACAAATAAACTTTATGCTAAACAATTAAGGAAAAACTTCATGCTACTTCATGCTACTTCATTTATAGAATTAGGCCTACCCTCCAATGTAAGCCAATGAGGTATTCCTTCTCCCTCCAGTCTCTCCAGTATCTGTTCTGTGGTCATATAAAACTTTAGACTTGATTCTATCTTGTGCTTGACCTTCAATCACCAAGAAGCATGTTATAGGGAAAATGTTGTTGTTGTTCAAACTGGTCAAGCTAGAATACTGAGAATTTTATCAATTGACTGCATATAAAGAGAGTAACGAGGCATGTCTTACTTGGTCAATTATTTTGGAAACATCTGACTTGCTTATAAAGCTAGAAGATATGAAACTAGCTCCTACTCCTGATGCCCTATCTCTTGATCTCTTTGGTTGTGTAGAGCTTGATTCCTGTACAAATTCTAGATGAGGATCCTTGCACATTTGTTGGGCTTTAATGATCATGCAGACTTTAGAAGATAAGCTAGAATGTAGAATATTGAACTTTCACTTAGAATTTGATCAGAAAAAAGGCCTATCTATTAATTAGCAAAACTTTGTGTAATCAGCAACTCATACCATTGAGTCTGCGTGCTCCTTTGCCAAGCTAATATCCCTGATCAATGTATATCAGAATATGTTAGAATGTGGAAAAATGAATTCTAAATTAAATCAGCAGTCTTATTCCATCTATTTAGATTGGTTTTGTAAGCCATTGATTGGTGATCTCTTCCATCTACTTTTATTTTCTTACATTTTCTTTACTAGCAAATGTAATGTATTCCTAAGCCATTATAGCATGAAAAAATCATGCATGCTAGATGGCATAACAGGAGAATATATTTAAATTAAAACCATGAATATTTGCTTATTCAATTTTTGGATTTGCAGGAATAAACTTATTCGGTAGCAGAATGGAGGAAGCATATTCATGTAGTCGACCCCATTTAGTTGGAAAAAGGCTTAGATGAGTTAGTTGAGTTAAGGTAGCAAAATTAAAGATGAAAAGTAGCATGCCGTTCATGCTAAATAACTGAAACCAGTCTTATTTGTGAGTTGTCTAGTTTTTAAATGAACTTAATTGGTTTATGGTCATATTGGATTAAGTTGCATAAATAAAACTTTGTTAGAGGACTGCAACCACCGGGTATATCGTCATAATCTCTAAGCCTAATGTTCAATTTGTATATTGAAATGCATTATTTTATGGTAAGATATTTTATATCAAAAATATCCTTTTTATTGAATTATGTCACTGCATTGTACGTCTGATATTCTTCTCTATGTTGCCGTATTTATCCATTATAATAAAACAATTTCATTATATGTGCACTAAAGTAGTATAGTGATGTATTTATATATAAGTCCTTATTTTGGATTATGGTGATATAAGATACCTATATTATGAAATATTAAAATATATCTTCTCATGTTGTCTATATGAAAGATAGTAATATATACAAGTAACCTGCTATAGTAATATACAAGTATCCTGAACTAAAAGCATAAGAGTGAAAAGAAAGAAAGTATGGGACTTCTTAAGGATTTGGTTGTATTACCAATATTTCAAACATTTGTGTAGAATTGAATGAACGAACTAAGAAGTCTAATTTCTCCACATTAGTGGTGTAATAAAAATGCTTGAAGATGAATATGGAAAAGGCATAACAATGGAAAAATAGAATTAGCGAGTATTAACATTTTGTTTGACACAAATAATATGAAAGTCTTAATAAAATGATGCTAGGTTCTCGATCTAAGGATCTTTGTCCTCTCTAAAATTAGGCATATCTCTTTTTAAAAAAATTCTTTTGGATGGAAAACAAAAATTATCCTTATTGAGTTTCTATTTTAAAATGGATATTTTCTTGAACCTTAAGAGGAAAAAAGAATACTTTCATTTACAATTAACTAATAAATATGGTAAAGGGTATTTGCCATGTTTTAGACGTGGATTGATTTAAGACATGACAATCCGCATATAAAATTAAAATTCTACGGCATGCAAGGTGGCTTGTGGTAGGGCATGTTTTGTGTTGCTTAAGTTTTTTATTTTTTAAAATAATTTTTGAACTAAGAAAGTACTTCCTAAAAAATTTAATCAGTTGGTGATATCACATTTTTTTCATTTTTATTTTTGAAAATAATTTTTGTTTTATTTTTTGAAAATATTTTTTATTTTTTATTTTTTGATCTCTAGAAAATATATTTGGTAAGTGAGAATAAAAATCATCATTTTTTTTAAGAGATTGTTTACTCTCATGTTTTCAAGCTCTTTATTCTATGTTTTCTATTATCTTCTTTCTTTTAATGAAAAATAGTGAAAATATCTTTTAATTATTTTCAGTATTCAACTATTTTGGACTTATATTTTTTAAAAAAATATTATTTTCATTTTCAATCACCAAACACATTTTTATAATTATTTTATATTTTTTATAAAGATAAAAATGAAAAATAGGACTGCTTTCAAAAATCAAATGAATCTTAACTTCTTTTATGAGACTATCCTATCTTTCAAATATGATAAAGCTGCCTATAAATAAATAATTGTGCATATATAATTGCCAAATGTCAAATATATCATTAGTTAAGTATATAAATAAAACTGATTTTTGATAATAACTTTTGAAATAGCAGGATCAAACATGCCTAAATGCTATTCTTGCCAGATTAGTTTATTTGCAACTAAATAAGCAATCTGCTACCATCTTAATTGTTGCTTTTATAAATATTGCTAACCAGAAACTTGTTGACTTTAGTTGCTAACATTTGATTATTAAAATTTTCATATTAATACTTGGTAGCTTATGGTCAAACACTTGTTAGCTCTATTGATTGATACCTCTCTCCCAGAGGTGTAGTGCTCCAATACTAAATGTCATTTAATTCAGAGATGTATTTTTACTTATCTAAACCAATTTATTTCGAAGTGCATGCAAGTTAAGAAGGTAGTATCATAATGGTGCTGCCTTGTAGTATCTAAACCTAACTCTTTTCAAAGAACATATACACATAAAATCCAGCATTTGGATGCTTAAGAATCATGAAACTGTAGAGATTTAGATCTGTAAAGAAGAAAACACAAGATTATATGCTAAAATAGAAAAATAGAACAAGATAATAAGGATTCATCACCAGAGTCCCATTATGATGAGAGAAATGACTAGGGTAGGGGATTCATTCATCAAGTTTCCTGATAATTATTCATTCGAGATGTTTCAATGAAAATAGTTTTGTAAAATATTCTGAAGACAAGGTTAGAAGGATGTGATCAGAAAATTTGTATCCTTTGGAGTCATTAGAGAGAGATCTAGTGGGATTACTTGTACTGGAAAATATTTTAGGATGCTCATTATGCATAGATGAAAAGTTTATCAGAACTATAGCTACTAATTTTGCAACTCTATAGCCAACCAACTCATCTTTAATAGAAAGAGCTCATGAGTCGCACTAATTTTGTCTTGTCGCATGGCATAGAAGATGGTGTCATTTCTTTCGTATCAAAATAATGAAGCAACTGCCATGCATCTAGTTCAAAAATGGTAAGAGAGAATCAAATATCAAAAAAAAAAAAAAAAAAATCAGTCATAGAAGTCATGATAAGGATACTAAGCAACAGATATCCTACAATCCAATGATAGAGAATTTCTAAGTCTTGGGTACTAAATTCTGATATGCCAACATGAAATGGGATAAGATTCTTACCTATTGAAACCTCTCATATTCTGAAGTAATGAGGACTTCCTAAAACTTGAGTGGCAGAGGATGTGAAATTTGAGATGAATTCAATCAAAACATATCCATTGTGCAATAAAAGATCTTGTGCATGCAGGGAGGGGGACAGTGTATGTGTTTAAATTGAAAACCTTGTTGAGAGAGAGAGAGAGAGAGAGAGAGAGAGAGAGAGATGCTTATTGAAAGGTATTATTTGAGTGCTTTTTTTTCTTTGTGAGAAAGATATCATATTATTTCTATATAATGCCGCATTCATGGAGACTTCAAAGAATCAAAGAAATATGGTACTACAATCTTGGTTTAGACTAGGTTAGGAGGTTAATTTATCTACTTTCCTTATAATTATTTCTTTTTAGATGGTTTGGTGAAATTAGTTTTATAAAATATTCTGAAGACAAGGATAGGAGGATGAGACACAAAAATTTGGTTCCTCTAAAGTTGCCAAGAGGTTGTGTGATGACTTGCTATTCATATATTTTTATAGAACAGTCCAATAACAAAAACCAATGAGCATACTAGTCCAAGATCCAAATACATAGATGCTAATGCCCAGCATTTCATACTAGAAAATGCTAACATATACATGAAAATTTTAGCTACTGATTTTATGACTCCATAATTGATCGATCTGCATTTTTTAATAATGAATCTTGAGTTATATGAATTCCTCTTTCCATATGGCAAGGAAATTGTTAGCCTACACTTAACAAGAGCTTTATTGTTCCTTTGCACTTATTACATGAATAAGATGGTATAATTTTTATCATATCAGAATAAACAAAGTAGTTACCAGGCATCTAGTTTAGAAATGGCAACAGAGGATCCCTGTAGGCATTCAGAAAAAAACAATCATGCAAAAATCTTGATAAATATACTAATTAACAGATCTTTTACAACCCAATTTATAGAATTCCTAAATCCTGGGTACTATTTTTCAAAATAAATCTTAGATACTTGGCAAATTCTGGTATTCTAACATGGAATCTAATAAGATTCTTAACTAGATTTTTTGCTTATATATTTACACATGTTCTTATATTTTAAGGTCTTCTTAAAACTTTCTAAAATAACCTCCTAAAACTTGAGTGCCAGAGGTTATGAAATTTGTGATAGATTTAGTTAAAACATTTCTAATGCATAAATAAAACTATAAAAGGTTTTGCACATGCTTGCACCCGCACACCACTGCATGCGCATGTGCACACACCCACACCTGCGCGCGCACACACAGAGAAGGCATTCAAAAAAAAATTAATCATGCGAAAACCATGATAAAGGTGATAGTTAGCAAATATCTTCTGCAACCCAATTATATAGAGTTCCTAAATCTTGGGTACTATTTTTCAAAATAAATTTTGGATACTAGGCAAATTCAGATATTCCAATATGGAACCTGATAAGATTCTTAGCTAGATTTTTGCTTATATATCTAAACCTCTCATGTTCTAAAGTTATAAGGATTTTCAAACTTTTTAAAATAACCTCCTAAAACTTGAGTGCAAGGACATAAAATTTGTGATAGATTTTCTTAAAACATTTCTAATGCAGAAATAAAACCATAAAAGGTTTTGCACATGCAGGCATCCATACATCCCTACATGCACACGTGCGTGCGCACATATACACACAAGAGAGAGAGAGAGAGAGGCGCGCACATAGAGAGAGAGAGAGAGAGAGAGAGAGAGAGAGGGGGGGGGGGGCATTTGGAAAAAATTAATCATGCAAAAATCATGATCAAGATAATAACTAACAGATATCTTTTGCAATCCAATATATAGAATTCCTAAATATTTGGTATTAATTTCAAAAAAAATCTTAGATACTAGGCAAATTCTGGTATTCTAACATGGAATCTAATAAGTTCTTAACTAGATTTTTGCTTAGATACCTGAACCTCTCACGTTATAAAGTAACAAGATATCTAAACCTCTGATGTTCTAAAGTTACAAGGACTTCCTAAAACTTTCTAAAATAACCTCCTAAAACTTCAAGTGTTAGAGGATATGAAATTTGTGATAGATTTAGTTAAAAACATTTCTATTGCATAAATAAAACTAGAAAAGATCTTGGATATGCATGCATCCACACACATACCTACAAGAGAGAGAGAGAGAGAGACTTTAAGTAAAATATTTCATAGAGAGGAGGAAAAAAGAGAGACTTGCTACCTTTTTATCTAAGACAGGAGTCATAATTTCTTGGTAATGCATCATACTTTGAGGTATTGTTTGACCTCAAGTTGATTAGAGTTTGAGCCATTTCACATGAAAATTAGTACTTTGGGGGAAGATATTGCAAAATATGAGTAGTTGCTTACAACTTTTAAAATTCAAATATAAAAGTTCAATAGTTTGAAAGGGATCTCTAGATTAGATGAAACCATAATATCATCCTTACCTAACATCAAACATGAAATAGTATTTATTGAAAAGAATCTAATCAAAAGTTATTTTGTTGAAAAAAATGATAGTGTTGCATTGAATATCTACAAATGAAATTGCAGGCTTCTATAAAAATCAAATACAATAATTACCAATAATTGAGAAGCTATGATCCTTCTGTCAAATGTGCTTAAATATATTGTCTTCCAACCTTAAACTCTGTTTAAAGGAATAGTTAAAGAGATTTCACAAAAATTGATCATGAAAAATTGCTAATGCCCATGGAGAGACTGAGAGATTCAACTCTGTTTAAAGGAAAGGTTAAAGAGATTTCACAAAAATTGATCATAAAAATTGCTAATGCCCATGGAGAGACCGAGAGATTCATGGAGAGAGTGAGAGATTCAATGTATCTATAAAAAATATATATCTTAGCCAAAGAGACGAATAAAATGATAACCGACCTTTATCAACTCGCTAGGTTTTGATACAACATGAAATTCCTTTCTCTCTCTCTATCCCTATCTCTTCCTCTTCAACTTTCTTTTGATCGGATTCTTTTCGTTGCTGTAGAGATCAAGCGATATACTCCATTTCTTTCGAAACCCCTAAGCCCTAATAAGAAATCCACATGCATTCCCTAAAGTGCCAAACGGGGTCGCCGACCTTGAGCACATGGAAGGCATTAAGTCCAATGTCTCACCGTCTATATTAAATTTTTCCTTAAAAGAATAATTAAATTTTTTTTAATATAAAGAAACCAAAGAGAACAAAAATTTAATGTATAATTAACTTTCATAGCTAGGTCTCGACAACGAACATGCTACAAGACTAATGTTGTGGGGACCAATTTGTGGCACCAAAAATTCTTCATGCTACGTGGCAAGAGAGGCTTGTCGTTAACTCCCTCGAGCTTGCGCTATACTTGAAGAATCAATCAAATATCATGTTTTTATTCCTAAACTTTAGATTAAGACCTTAAACTTTTATCATGAATGCAACCGCTGCCCCAAGCAACTTTACCTTGTTACAATGGTTATAGATTCTACAGCCTTTGTGGTCTTATAATTGATACATTCAATAGAGGAATGTATCAATTATGTTTGAATCCACTGATGTCTTTGGTGGCCTTCAACCATGCTAAGAACCGTCCTGGTGAGAATCTCCCTGAGATTTCAGCATCAATCTTTTAGTCTTTTCCTTTTTAAAAAAATTGTTGAATGGAATCTGTGCATGGATTTATCAAGGATTACTAGGTGGCTGTAGGCAGTTTTTGGCAATAAATAAATGGCCATGGTCATCATGGTAACAATTCAAAACTACTATCCTCTATAAAACTGGATGGCATAAATTAGAAACGGTGTGAATTTTTGCATGATGATATAATTAATGGACTCTTTATTTCACCCATGATTGTTTCCCGTGTAACGGATTCTCTGCGACCAGGCTGTCCAAGATTTCACGTTTCTCACATTGGATGTCTTCTTCTTGCCAAGTTCCAGTGGATGTTTGAAGGTTAGAGATGTTGATGGAAGAAGAAATAGAAAATGAAGTGGGAGGCTTGAAAAACTTGGTGTTAAAAAGATTACTTTTCAATTACAGCAATATTTGAACTTAGAATAGAACAAAAGTGGATAAAAAGTAAATGAATGAATAAAGGATGGAGTAAATATCCTGTTGCTTCGGAGAGCATATTATATTTTGGGTGTTGAAAGAAAGAGAGTCTAACGATACAAAAGGACACTCTTTTGTGCAGAAAATAATCTCTCTCTCTCTCTCTCTCTCTCTATATATATATATATATATATATATATATATATATATATGTTTTACATATTCATGAAAAACATTATTCTTCTATTTTGATTGTGAAAAATATTTTGCTTATGACACATCATATGCATATCATATAGATGAATTCTTGGCAAAGTTAGTGAGTGGACTTAAAAAGGAACATTTTCATTGTTCCTACCAAGGTTCACTGCCTCTGGACCATTATTGTTGAATTCCATACCGCACTACATTAATTTTGCGATACGCATGGGACTCGGATTGATTCAATGTACCGAGATTCAACGTGCACTAGTATTTAGCCTTGGTGCGGTATTAATATCATACGGTATATTCGATACATAATAATACACACAATACAGTGTACCATAGATTTCAATGGTAAATTTTTGACATGTAACATCTATGACATTAATTTTTAGGATATGTTTTGGTTTGTAATTTTTTTTTTGTAAAAATATGAACATAGAATACTGTTGAACGGAGTATTCAAGCACAACCAACAGCTCCGATTGAACTCGAGGCACCCCAAGCGACTCATGCCACATGACATACAAGATTCGCTAGGCCCATTAAAACCATACAAGGTTGCAAGAACTTGCAAATTAAGTTGCGTCTTAATGTCACTTTCTTTGGGCACTGTTAAAAGTTTTATTTAATCATTTAGCAACCTGAAACAGAGAATGATCACCTTCATGCTAAGTTTATTGCTGTTATTTCCGGTGGCAACCATTAGCCGCTTTTAAATGATGTTTTAGCAACAAAGTAGTCATTAGAAGTTGAGGTGTATTGCCATTTGTAAGAGTTCCAATATTTATTTTTTCTCATCTATAATAGCCTGTTTAAATGGCAATGCATAGCCAAAATAAATAAGCATTCCTAAGCCAGAATAAAGCATCTATAAATTGTCTCCAACCCATAAAGTTACTAGCTCTATAAACAAGAAAGAAAAACCATCTTAGATCTCCCTGAGGACATCATTCTTGAATTAAGAGAGAATGTTATTGCAATTTATGAGACAAGGTAACAAATTTCCAGCTTCCATCCCCGAGGTTGACAAACAAATACTGGACTTCACAGGAAGTGCAATAGTCAAGAGAAGCCCTTTTGCTGAATGGACAAACTGTTAAACACGTGAGAAATAAAATGTATAATTAAATAGATAGATGCTACCCAAAACAGCAGCTAAACGTGCCTGGAATTTACAGTGTCTATTTTGACACCCTTTAGTCCTGACAACATCACTGTTATGTAGTTCACACTAATTACAAATGAGTGGAACATATGAGGTCCATACATCAGCTTGTATTGCTGATCTGCTCAGTATATTTCATATAGGATAGGTTTTCGTAAACTCAAAAAGCATTCTCTGGGACTTGATTTCTGGCAGGCTTTGGTTGAACGTGGCTGCATTGCCCTTACAGAAGATCCCTCCCAACACAAAACAAAAAAAGAAGAAGAAGAAGATGTAAACCATGCTATTAAAGAGACCTCCAAATATCAGATACATCCAGCTGCTAGCGAACCTGATTCACTGCAAGTTAAACAGGTCGTGTACAAGATGACAGACAATGTTAGGAAAGATATTTTCTTGGAAGTGGATGCTTATGCCTCATCTTAATCATGTTGTTGATTGACAGATTATTGAGCGGTGAATTTGCATGGAATCCATGTCCCATATGTTACAAAGAGCAGTAAACACCTTACACGATGATCGATAATAATATCTTCATTCGTGCAGACAAGAACATAAATTAAAAAAAAAAAAGCAAATTGGCATGCTCTAAGATGGTATGCCATAGAAAGGCATGAGGAAAAGAACTTAGATGTTAATAACCATGACAAAGAAATCAAGAGAGAAAAAAATAACAACCATATTTTCACTCAGATCCAACATGAGTATTACCATTGGTATTTGAAAACAATATATAACTCCCCTTTTAATTTTAACAACATCTTGAGAAGTAAGGCAATTTTGTTGGGGGAGAGCCTGATTACTAGCTGATGGGAACATTGAAACACTGGTTTGTCACTACACAACAAGCAGCCATCTTTTCCTTGCTTGCTACAGGGCCTTTTTGATTGTATAGCCAAAAAAGCTGTAAGCACATAGCCAAAGGGACATATAATAGAACGCACATGTTCAAGGTAATTTAAAAAGTTAGGATCATATCCTATTTCTAAAATTCAAGTGATGATACTTGTTAAATTTGCCATCCAAGTCTAGTTCAAGCCATCATTAGATACCTATCAAATTGAAAGGAAATATTATTGTTGTTGTTATTGTAACTATTCAACCCTGCTATGTCTTATTGTGCAGAATGTCTGACGTTCAGAAAACATGTCTTCAAGATGAGTATGCCAAAATGAGAATATTAAAATGAATATATGATAGTATAAAAAATATAGAATTTGAAATTAATTCATTCGTACAAAGATGGAGGTAATATCAATTGAAAATAAATTGAGAGAATGATAACTTACATGATTAATACATGTAAAAGTGTTGACCCCACATTGATTTTGATGATCACAAAATAATTAAGCAAATGGCTAATGAGTTTGGTATGGAGTTACAGTGAAATGTAGGTATTCATTAGTCATCAAGAGAAGGAACATGGAATTCAAGCTCTTAACAATGTCTTTAGCTCTAGGAAGGAAGTTTTGAAGAAAAACAAGACCAAAGAAGGATGATTCAGGCCTTAAATGATTAAGATTCAGATGTTTGGGAAGATATTTCATGAAGAAGAGTCAAGATACAAGAGCTAGCACCCTTGAATTCATCAAAACAAGAAGTTTTCATCCCTGGAATGAATTTTGGTGATTTAGAACTAAGTAGCCAGCTCTCATGCTAGCTACTGAGGTGAATTTATTAAGTGCCAAACTGAAGTTACAGAAAGCATGATTCAATTAGTCGGTATGGTAGCCGAATAACATGAGAAAAATCCATCCCAAAACAAAGTAGCCAACTCCCATGCCAACTACTAAGTGAAATCTGGGTCACAGACAAATTACAGAAGCTAAGAGCCAATTAGTCGGCATGGTAGCTGACTACTGTGGCATCTTATAGTGAGCATAGTAAAGTTAGCCGGCATAGTAGCTGACTAACCTAGTGACAGGCTTTCTAACTGTTAGTTCTGACATGTTTCAGGCTATGCAATCTTCAATGCAACCACTCTCAACGGTCAAAAACGGCTAGTAAATGTTGTAATCTTTCATAATGCTATAAATACAAGCTCAAATGAGTGATTTAATAGATCTTTTAAGAAGTTTTAAGTATGGAAATAAAGAAAAAACTTAAGAAAAACCAGAGAGATTTCAACCTTCTTTGTTTCAAAAGTTGTGCTTCAAGGGATTCAAGGTTATTAAAAACTCATTCAAGGCTCCACCAAACAACTCAAAAAGCTTCCTCAAGTGCTCAAGCTACAACATTCAAGAAGGAAAAACTCATTTAAGAAAAGTCCTTTCATAAATTTATAAAGTGTTATTATTATCTTATTTGCTGACTTGGAAGCTTTTATACTTTGATAATTGTATCATTTCCTGCTTGTTTGGGTTTCAACTTAGCTGAAACTTGTCTTGGGTGTGCCAAACCCGAAATTGGTGGTTTGTTCGACCTCCTCGTGCCGTGTAAACGAGAAGCTAGCTGAGTTAGCTAGAGATTGTAATCGTTGAGGAAACAATTAATGAAATGAATTCCCAAGAGGTCCTTGGGGAGTGGATGTAGGTGCAAGATTGGCACCGAATCACTATAAATCTCTTGTGTTTGTGTAATTGGCTTCTTGTGCTTAATTGCTCTTTACTTCACTTCACATAATATTATCTGATCCTTGGTTTTAAAATTGCACATACTCGCTGATTTTTTAAAAAATCCCAATTCACCCTCTTATTGGGTTGCTTAACCCAGCAACAAAAAGAATAAAGAGAGATAGCTCACAAATCATCCAGAATGTCGTAAGAAATATCTCAAACATCTTTCAGAAAGTATAAGTCTAACCCAAGAGGAATGAAAGAAAAGGATTCATGTAGCTGATTCCACCAACTAGTTTAGGATTAAGGCTTAGTTAAATTTGAATTGGGTTAAGGTCCTATTCTGTTGTTAATCTCATCCATCACCTATCTAGATGAGAAAATTATATTGTAAGCCATGCAGCACAAGACTAGGATCATTGAGAAGAAGTGCACGGTTAGCAATCCGTAACCAACTTGTTCATTGGCCTAATACTGCGGATGTCTGCTACAAGTAGCACTTCCATGATAAGTGATCTGAAGTCAAATGAATAAACTGCTGTGACCATTTATAATTCACTACATAATTACACAAATGCAGTACCCTACCTGAAGCTAGAGTACATAATTAGTTTATAGTTCACCAAATAATAACACAAATGCAGTACCCTACCTTAAGGTTTTCTTTTATAAATAGAGGCACAAAAACTAATATCAAAAAGACTATCAAGACAAGTACAAAGCAACAATAAGATTCCTCTTTACGAACTCTTTCCATCATGCAGATTGGCAAAATACTAGTCCATACAATAGCAAAGCAGAAGTTCATACATAGAACAGCAAAACAATCACAACTTAGTGCTTACTAAGTATGAAACAGTGGACAGCATAGGAGGCAATTAGTTATAGGAAGAGAGGGACTTTGTTGTTTTGTGCATAACATTGTTCAACAGAGGGGATAATAATTTAATAGCACAAAGCCAATTATACAAGCAGCGTCTCGATTAATTTTCCAAATCTCATAAAGGCCAACTCGATTTCAAGTGATAGAATTCATTCAGAGCACCAGATGTGAACAGAAAGTCAGCCATATCAAACATTTGCAGTAACTGGATCCCAATCATTGTTCCTCAGATGAACTTTAGACGTAGGGATAAGCAACAGAATCACAATAAACAAACCGTATTTTCTGGCTAAAAACAATGACAAACCAGAAATACCAGTGAACATCAGACGTAATAATTAACCAACAACCCAACTCAACTCATCTAAGCCTTTTCCCAACTACATTTTCTGGCTAAAAACAATGACAAACCAGAAATACCAGTGAACATCAGACGTAATAATTAACCAACAACCCAACTCAACTCAACTCAACTCATCTAAGCCTTTTCCCAACTACATGGGGTCGGCTACATGAATCTGCTTCCTCCACTCTGCCTGCCCTATTCAGGACTAATGATTAACCAACAACCATACAACATAATTTTCATAAAATATCATTGAGGCGAAAAGATAGTTTTTCCATCAAAAGCATGACAATGCTACAACCATTGGTCATATGCCAAAGCAGGAGCTGTAGCCATCATTGGTAATTTGCAACATGGTAGACAATTACATGTAATTTCAGAAATGCTTATACAATTATGTCATAAGCAAGGTTTTAAACTTATTTTTGTTTTTGGTTTCAGTCCCAAACCTCACTTTCCATTTCAGTTAAAGTTTACGGTTTCAATTTCTGCTTTGGCACTTCCAGCAGTATTTCTCCAAGTGCCTAAGTTTTGGTCAAAAAGTTAGAACAACTCCGAAAAAAGAGAGAAAAATTAGAAAAAGTGTCAAGATAAGTTATTTCATATCATTCTATAGCCTTCTGAGTTATTCTAGGGACATAGTTTGCATATTTTGGTAGTTTTAGGCTGAAAATAAAATGTATTAAAGTTGATCTGCTATGCTAATCTTTCCACTCACCATGAAATGCATACATGTTCCAACACTTTTCCCAACTTTTGTAAATTACTTTACTTTTTTCCCTTTTTTTGTAAATTATCCATTACACTTTTTTTTAAAAAAATTATGCTAACCCTTTCCATGTACATATTTCATTCTATTTTCATTTCGATAATTCATCTAAGGAATATCTATCTATCTATCTACCTATCTTATGTGCTCTATATATTCTATCTATCTATCTACCTATCTTATGTGCTCTATATATTCTATCTATCTATCTATCTCCTTCTATTACCTTCTACTTCAAATTTTAATAGCTTGCCTGAGCAAGGAAAAGGCCATATAACCCATCCAACGAAGAGAACACCTATATTGGAATGGTGAGTACGGTCCCTTCTGGGAACCTAACTCCTGAGGCGATCTGAGCCATAGTATTTGTTTCTCGCTCTCCCATCTTGGAGAATGTATGAACCTTCCTCCTCAGAAAGCTTCGTGCAACTTTGATAAAGCTTATCATCATAATAACAAAGATTTTAATAGAAATAACACAAATTTGATAATTAAAGCATTAAATGAACATTTAATTCAATAGCATTAGTCATTTTTTGAAAAAAATATAGTAACCATATTGGCTTGTTAAATTTAAAAAGAAAAAAAAGTGAAATGGGTATTTCAATTGGTTTCAGCAAAAACTGACCAAAATTGATAATCTTGCTCGGTTTCAAATCAATTTGGGCCAAATTTCAGACCTCGATCATAAGTGAATATGGATAAAGGCAAAAAGCATTAAAAGATGCAAGTCCGAAACAAAGTTGATGCTCAAGGAAAACTGTGTACATTTATCTTCTATTCTTGAAACATAAAGATGATATTTTGGGAAATTAAAAGCTACTCTTATGGCTCATCTAGTAGTGCATATAGAAACGATCATTCTTGATGAGAAGAAAACGTGGTGAGGGCATGTAAATCATGCATATAAAATTTCATCGACCACAACCAGATGCTGTGACATAGCACAAAATTGATATCTATGTAGTTATGTGAGCCATTAAAAGGTTAACATGTCAGAAAAACAGAAAAGAGTTTAAGAATAGATTAACACAATCACTGGTTCAATTTACGTGCTTGTCCTTGTAACTTGCATAAGATTTGGTGTTTATAAGTTAAATCATATAGAAGTGCGGTGGTTAGCTGATGTGTCTGGACGGTAGGAGAACTCCATGTAAGGACCATGGACAGTTATGACAAGCTTCATTACCATCTGACAGCACATTGAAAGCAATCTTTGGGTTCTACCAAAAGAAAATTTGGACAGCGTATGCCAAAATAAGGCCCATAGGATTCTACTGTGAATGCCTAAAATGATAACCGGCATAATGCTGGCAGAAAAAGAGGACAATATTGTGATATATTGAGTTGCCATGGCTTTCTGGCGTCTACAGCCACTTGATGATAGGCACAGTTACCTTAGAAAATACACATTATCTTGTTTTCAACCAAAATTTAGCTTAAATATTCCTCAGCAACCACCCAATATGTTGGTCGGTTCAAGAGACAATCTAAAAGATATTAATTAAGACTTCAATTTGGTTCAATGAATCGGCCTTCTAAATTCTAAATTGGTATAAGAACTATTGCATCTATAACAAGTTAGGCATAGATTTGCCTAGGACCTGTGGGAAACCAGTAGCCAGTAGGAAAAATTTCAAAACTATAACTGGTAAAAATACCTGACAATTGATAGTGTCTGAAACCAGTTGCCTTTCAAACTTAATGACAATCCCCTCAACTCAAAGACGTGGCAGATAATACCTAAAACCAAGATTACTTGAGAAGCAGTTTTTCATCCAAACAACATTCCACGTGAAGTACTCAACACACTCCATAAATTTACACAACGTAACATTATAGTCAACTTTTTTCAATATGAATGGAATATCATTAATAATAATGGCAAACTCACCAGTGCCAACAAAATGACAAAAAAAAAGATGAGACGTGGAAAGGGTCAAGTTTGAGAATTTGTAACAAAGAATCAACATTTAGGGCCATATCTAGTTTTTTTCTAAATTCTAATCATGTTCAAAGAATCACACTGACAGTATATAAGACTGGATTTTTGTAGTTGACCTGAATAAAGGCAGGGAAGGAGAAATCCTAGAAATGTCTTGTCTATACCAACATAATATAGATGATAACTCTAAAAATAACACATACTTCTCTATATATAAAGCACAAGAAACTGAATAGGGGAACAACTTTCTTGGCATCTGATTACCACACAAATATTACAAAATTACAAAAAGACTAATAAGCAAATCTCACAAGATAAAAATGATATTCACAACAAAATAAGACTCAACAGTTCATATTTATCTCCTATTAGAGAAAAGAAATTAAAGTGATTTCAAATTGGAAGCACCTTTAGCTCAGTAATGAATTAAATGCTCCATTTCATGGAATAACCGAACTGATATGAGCAAAATTGTTTGCCTCGAAAGGATTAAATCCAGTATCCTGCATTAGGGAATAAGATTTCTGGGAATATGCTTTCATTATAGAACAAGGATCGAGTATAAAGAGAACAGGGCTAGTGAAACTTAATCTCAAATTTAAAAAAGAAATAAAAAGAAATATCTGGCAATAAAATAAGGCCGCTCCTCCAATTATGCACAGGAGAAATACAGAACCAATATGTTCAGGACTTTATTATATTCACCTACAATAAAACCAGATTCAAATCAATTGAGCAGAGCTATCTGAATGATCCTGTCGATATGACTTACAAGAAGAGCAACTGACTCATACCTGGTATTCATAGTTCTATAGGTCCAAAGAATACTTTAGGATCCACTTGCAGTGTCTGCAATGGCAAAAAATGGTCCTCGTTGCTTCGGTAAGGGCAATCAATGAGGAAGAGAAAATTAGCCAATGCTCCAGACATCATTCCTACTAACCACTTTTGAATGGTCTTCTCGATTTGCTCAAGCTGAAAAGACTTATTGATGATGCATCTTGAAATTTAGTGAAGGAGACAAAGCACATATTAAGCAGACTAGAGTATAAGCAGATTAGAGAATTTATAGTTGTAGCTCATCTCACCTATAAAGGCACTTAAGAGTACATCCAACTCAAACATTTGTCAAGCTGTCTACTAATGTAGAAGAGAATTATAAAACAACCTGAAAACGTCAAAAAACTGATGCGATGACTTGAACTCCTTGTCAATGTTGCTACCTGATTTTAAGAGTCTTTGAAATTGATAACTAAGAAAAAAAAGCAAAAAGAAAATAAAAAAAGAAAAATGTTGAGAGGTCCGAAATTCAGCTTTTTCTTTGGTGAGTGAAGTTCAGTTTTATGATTTGCTTCTAATAGGCAAGCAGAACATCTTGCACAAAATAACCCCAAAAAGTCCCAATCTAGTCAGCACAATATTCATCAACTAGTACAACTTAAAAATAGAATGAAAACAAATATCCGTCCTATTGAACATAAAGGGATCCAATCTATATTGACATTTTGACCATGATAAATGTGACACATGACATTAATAGAATTGAAAAGGTAATCCTTAGGCTTTGAGTTTTCTTTCCTATCAGCATATGAGATAAAAAAGAAACTAAATAAGAAGAACCTGCTGTCGAATTGATGACCTAAGCTATGAGGTGATATCCACTCTAAATTTAATCAACATAACATAAACAATTTAATAGACCAACTAAAATTTGGCTCCTATTGGTGGACACAAATGTGTTATATCACCTAACATGTCAACTGAAAATTGCCTGCTGAAGCTTCTTGATCTGTTAGCCAAACTTGTCTCAGTTAGGCAAATATAACAATACAATGAACAACTGAAAGCATCAGAAACAAAAGCTTGTAGAAAGCAAACAAGGATAAAAACACAACAGCAACAAGCAACTGTCAGACAAAAAAAGTAGCAGATAGACCAATAATTAACTTCTCACTTGGGATGACAAACCTATTCAACAACTATACTGTTAGAGGTGGCTTATCAAACCTCGCTGCTAAAAATGCACCTTTTGCAGCAAGGTTGCTACCAAATGCTGATAAACATTGACATTACCGTACCTAGCAACAATCAAGGGTAGGCCACCACTAAGAAAGGCTTTTGGTGTCAATTCATGTGGCCACCACTAAAATCACTCAGAAATTATAATTTTTCATAGTGCCATTTGCTCAATATCAACTTTTAATTGGATATGCACAACATTTTGTGCATTGCCTATATCAGTTATGAAGGTTAAATGATCAGCCACGTTTTGGGATGATATCCCACAGGTCACACTTAGATGGAGCTCAGATACAAGTTTTGGTGACCACAGATGCGCCATCATAGATGCAAGTGCTTGGTGACATGTTGGTAATGTTAGATAAACTACAGCCATAACCGGAAGCATAGGACTCTTCAGTACAATAGATTGTGGATGGCTAGTATTAAGAATCAACTAACCTTGATATGAAGTAATGCACCGATCAAACACTTGAAACTTCAGAATAGCTGCTGTCAGTACCCATTTCACAAATATATAAGACTTATCTAGGCATATATAAATCACTGAATTAAAGAGAAATACAACATTCCAATTCATCAATCTGAACTATAAAATGGATTATATATTATGACTCTTCCTTGAGCGAGAATGAAGAATGCAGTGCATCCATTAATTTTCAAATTTCCAAAGAAATCTCACGGTTACCACCTCCACAATTGACAATCAACTTCTTAATCAAAAAACTGCTAAATATGATAGCAATTTGAACCAATAAACTAGGAAAAACGATGCAATATACAGGTCTTTAAAGTGGACTGATATTATTAATAAAATCTGTAGAACAGAGATTACAAATATCTGCATTCAGTATCTGCAATCAGATTAAGGTCCACAAATTTGTTAATTGACAGAAAATTTGCAACTTAGAGCTGAAGAGATCATACTGAATTCAATCATCATAATAAAATAATACATAACATAGCAATCAATACACATGAAAGTTCAAAAGAAGTGAGGTGAATATGCAATGAAGTCAATCATGCACAACATGACATCAGATTAATATGCCAATATTTTCAAAAGAAAAAAAAGAAACATGTTGAAATGACCATAATTATGTCTCAGTTTCAGATGCATAGCTCAATCCCACAGAAAAAAAAAAACAAATCACTAAAACAGTAGGCTCATGCGATTCCAACCAGCATGTTTGTCAAGGAAAAAGCTGATAACAATAAAAGTATATCCAGGCATCGTGGAAACCTTATTTCACTGATTGAAAAAAAAATTGAAATTCTGATATACCATCAAGCACCAAAAAGGAAAATCTATCGTTGATATGCCAACATATGCACTGCAAAATCAGAATGAGCATATTTCGATACAATCAGCACCTTCTCTGTAAAATACAAGTAGGTCTAGTAACCAAAGCTTCAGAATCAGGCTTCAGCTTTCTGAAAGGAAAAGCTTGGTTTAAAAGGTCAGGAATGCCTTCTCAGCCTCAGAGTGCCTCTTTGAGCTGAAAGGCCCTCAACATCACTCTAGCTTTGTCATACTCATGGAGAGCAACCAACATATTCTTTAAACGGCGAGCAAGCCCACGGGTATCCTCCTCGCTCACACCTGATGCATGCCGTTTCTCCAACTTGCTTCCTAACTCTGCAATGCAATCCACCAAAGGCCGCAGCTTCTGACTAGGTTCAACAGTACTCTCGAGACCTGTCCAAACCCCTGCTAATGATGCAACTATCCTTTCTGTCCTTGTAATAGCATCATGAATATTGGACATGATACTTCGAACATGAGGCAGAAGCTTCCCCCTCAAGAGCTCTTCAAGAGCAAGTTTCTCCAAGACTGGCAGCGCAAGTATGTTTTTCCATAAGCAAATATTCCTGAGCAAACGAACAGACATACCAAACCTATAAGCCATAAGTTGGGCAGCACCTGGCACAGCATTTGTCACAACTGTGCCCCAAGCAGGCACACTGAGGCCAGTGATGGCCTCTGTCAAACGACTATAAACAACAGCCAACAATTCATGCAGTGCCTTGCTAGAAGCTGGAACATAGCTAATGACCATATTTGTGGCAAAGACCACATTTTTCGTCCTTTGTGTGCTTAACATGTCCCAACAGTGGGCAATTTCATGGTGTAAAATAGGAAGAGCTACCTTTTCAACTATTTCTGGAATAAGATTAGCATCAGCATCATCAGGATCAAAAGCACGATCTTTCCCTGACAATCCATAATTAAATAACAGCTTATGCCACTCCATGTCAAAGAAGTCTGATGTGTCATAGAGAGGGTCCCACTTCAGAAGCTCCAATCTCACGTATGGGGAAAATACTGCTAGTGCACTAAGAGACACATAAGCATCCCGGTAGGTCGATGAATACTGATTCTTCCATCTTTCAAATCTTTCCTTGACAATTTTAAGGTTGGAGTACTCCTCAGATGCATCACTAAAAATCTGTTCAGCAGTTTGCAGCAACTCATTGCGGCTAGACTCATATGCCCCACTCTCACTGTCACTCTCATCAGTGCTCACCTCTCCTTCAATCTGCTCAAATGCATTATCCTTCCTAATTGACGACATTCTTTTTAATTCAGACTGAACTTTCCTTTGCATTCTCGCTTCAGCTCTCTGTGTAAATTCCTGGCGCTTCCTTAGGTTGGCATCCCTACCAAATTCATCTAATTCAACTGATAAATTGGAACTTTCTCGAGCAGCAGCAGCAGCAGCAGCAGCTTGTGCTGCAGTTGTCGCTGCAGAAATATAAGAAGCTGAAGAGCCTTTATTCAGAACTGATATTGCTGCATTTACAGCAGCTTCCACTTCATTTGCATCATCAGCAATATCAAAAGCTCTCCTTTCTACAGTAGCTAAAGCCCGCTGCTCATGAAGCTTCTGCATCTGTTCTTCAAGCTCCTCAATGAAATAAGCCTTGTCATGCAAGAAATCACACATCACAGAAATGAAGTCACGGAGCTGTTGCATGAAGACATACTTCTCATCAGCAGCTTTCAGAGACCGCTCCAAAGAGGTAATTTCAGAAAGTGCCTCAGAAAGATGTGTATCAGTCCTAACCAATGAATTCACGGTTATGTCGTAGCTTTCCTTTAGCTTAGTGATGTTCTCTTGCAGAGCTTGAGTGGCAACCTCAGCCTGTTGGGGAATGGACATGACCTCTGCACTCCGTGAGACTCCAATAGAAGTTGGCCCCAGAGACAATGATGACTGGAGAGCAGCCCCTGAGTAAATAGAAGCCTGTGGCTGGATGGGCAAAATTGTTGGAATGCTATTAACCCCTCTCTGAGTCGATGCCTCATCAATTCTCCTCCCTAACCCCTTCCTGAACTGTTCTTCTTCCCATTTCCTCTCCTCCTCATCCTCATCATCATTGTCAGCCACCTCTCTATATCCACCATCAACAACCTTTGCCTCAGCTACAGCAACCCTCCCCTCCATACTCTCAAAAACACCCTTCTTTGGCCTACCATCCCTCTTCCCGCCAAACAAAGGAACCCTGCCCTGGAAATCATTCTCCTCTTCATCACTGGACCCAGCCACCGAAGGGCGGCTGCCCATCATCCCATCATCAAGCGAGATGTAATCTGGTGCGGGGCGAAGTGGCTGTTGGAGCTGTGCTCTCTTGGCCCGGATAGCATCGATTGTTGCCCTATCAGGTATTACTGGCAACTTTCTCCCCTTCTCTGCATGACCCCTCTCTTCATCTTCATCCATTTCATCTTCCTCTTCCTCTTCCTCGTCCTCGTCCTCGTCCTCTTCCTGCTGCTTTGATGCAGCTCTCTTCTCACCTTCCTGCCCGGGGGTTGCAGTGGAGACTGGTTTCACAAGACCTTTAAGGATGATGACAGGTTCGGCAGGAGGGTCAGGCTTCTGGGGTTTAGGCGGCTCGGAAAAGGAGGGAGCCGGCTTAGGCCGGGGCATGCTCCCAAGGGGGCGAGCATTTTTCTGAAGCTCGAGGAGCCTCTCCTTCGTGTACTCACCAGTTTGTGGCTGGACATTGGAAGGGATGGAAGGGCCCAAAGGCGAGGTTTTTGAGCGTTCCTTGGCAGAGGACAGCTTATGGATGGAGGGAACGGGTTTGGAGGGCCGGCGAGGAGCTGCCGTGGCTCCCCTTCTTCCTCCTCGTCATCCGCGAAGCTAAGGCGCTTCGGTCCTTCGGGTTTCGAGCTTTTGGGTTTTGTTAGGGTTAGGGTTTGGCTCTTACTGGCGGCAGAAGTGTGGCGGGAGCTGGGGCGGATTTCTCCTCTCCATGCGCATCGCTGTCATCGGAACGGCGGCGGAAATTCTTCGCTCTGCTGCTGCTCATTAGCCCCCAAATCTCTATTTTCTGAGTAGAAATCATCAAAAACAGAATAAATCCGAGGAATTCAGCTTACTGTGCTCTTTTCAAACGAACAATTTGCTCCTCTTCGATCCAAAACTTCGAAATATGACTTTTTTTAGGGCTAAAAAAATTCAACTATAAGATGCATTTAAATCAGGTGAAAGCAAAAGAGGAAAGAAAAAAACCCTATCAAGAGGGATTCCGGCTCTATTGGGCTGGTTCTAAGCCAAAAGAGCGACTCTTTTACGATCAAAAACTCAGACAAAAGGCATGAAATGGAATGAATTTAACGATCGGATGGAAAGGAATCGGGGAGGGGAAAATTTAAAACCTTATCAAAAGAGCAAAAAATTGGTAAATAGCAGTAATTTGATGGGAAAAACCGACCTCTCTAGGGTTTCTTGTAATCCGTCCTTTGCCCCGGCTTTCTCTGTCGCCTTCGTCGCCTTCGACTACTTCTCGAGTTTCGATGGGCGCGGAAGAAGAAGAGTCCCCAAAACTTTAGAGGGGGGCCAGACGCCCCTCATACCATCGCAGCGCTTTGGGTCATGAATATATCCTGACCGTCCAATTATCCATCAGATCGGATTCTGTGATCAGTCGGGCGTCAAACGGGTCAAGAATTCGATTTAGATGCCGTCTCCCTACTCTGACATAATTTTATAATTTGAAAGAATAATTTTAAAAGTTAGGTTTAAATTTTCAATTTTTATTTCTGTCTTAATGAATTATTAAGAAATTATTATAGTCTTATATTTATTTAATATAATCCAAATCAAATAAAAAACAATTCTAATCCAAACAAGAAAATAACGTAAATTTTTTTGAATAATAGGAAACAATGATAATCGAAAACAGAAAAAATGATGAATTTTTTTTTTTGAATTTCTAAATAACATTTTAAATGAGATAATTATGCTATCAAATCCCAAGATTTAAGTTTAACTTTTCGGTTAGATGATTGATGTTTAGAATCACTCCATGAAATTCATCGTATGTCAGTCCCTTCCGCTAAATAAGAACTTTCTTTCGAGTTCATAGCTGGATAAAGAGGTTCGTTGTTATTAGAATGGTACTCATACATATCAAAAGCAATGAAAGTTTTAAAAATTTCTATACTTTCAAACAAATGAATCATATGTGCATTATCATTAATTTTTTTCAGACTTTATATGGGCCATATTTCTTAGAAAACCTTTCTTTATGCAAGAGCATCATCAACTCATCACCTTCTTTGAACACTTTGTACCTGTTCTGCTTATCAGCTGCAGTTTTATACATGACATTAGTCTTTTCTAACCTCTGTTTCACCCCTATTTGGACTGCCTGAACTTATCTGAACTTATCTGCAGTACTAATGTGAACCCTGTTTTCCCTGCAGCACCACGCGCATGTATTACATGGGCAGTATCCATCGGTCAAAGAAGAGGGGCGCACTGGCTCCCCTCTTCACACGAGCTCAGGGGAGGGCTGATCCTTCCCTCCTTTGCTATAAATGGGGAGGGAGTGACCATTATCGAGTAGGTAATCCCCCCCCCCCCCCCCCCCTCTTTCACGAATTCTCTGTGACTATGAGTGGCAGAGAGATGGGAAAACGAAAAGAATTCCTTTCGTTACTATGCCCGGCCGCTCGAGGCGACCGAAGAGGGGAAAGGTGGAGTCCGGCCGCTCGAGGCGGCCGGAGAAGGGCGCTGGAGGGCCGCCGGCGGCCGTCCCTTCTTTTGGAACCAAGCCGCTCCGTGGCTTGGTTCGGGCCTGGCGGAGTGCCCGTCGACTCGGGCCTGGGCTGCAATGGGCGACCTCTACCAGCGTCGGGGCAGCATCCGGTGGAGGTCCGACCGGCCGTGCCACCGGCAAAAATTTTGCCACGGAAAAGAACGGGAGAAAAAGAGAGAGATTGAGGGAGAAAGAGAAGAGGGGGAGCACGGCCGCGGCGGCGGTCGGGCCCCTCCGGGGAGTGGTCGGCGGCGGCCCTGGCCTCCGGCACAAGTCTCCCATGTTTCGGGCGAAACAAGGAAGGCGGGGGAGAAGAGGGATTAGGGCCGGCTGGGCCGTTTTTCATTTGGGCCCATTGGACAGCTCATGAGCTATTTTTGGGCCACGATTTGGACCCTATATTGGGTCAAAATAAAAAAATAAAAATATGCCCCGGATCAGTGTTGATCCTAGTTTCTTAGGGTATTTTTATTTTTTCATTTGGGCTTATATATTGGGAGATATTCAAGCCCCAAGTTGGCCCTGAGATTAAACTGGGTAGAGTTAAAAGCTATTTTGATATGCTAATTTTGGGACTAAAAATTGAGAAATTGATGTTGTAGGTACCCAAGTGCTTAAATAGCCGAATTACATTTTTGGATTAATGCCAGGAGGTAAGTAAGTCATTTATCATAATTTCCATGAATTATTAAAATATAAAAATTATGTATTTAAATGCTATATTGATATATATTGCATTATTTTAAAAAATGAGAAAATGGATTGGTACTCTTATTTGCAAATGAGCATTTACTATGATTAGTTTATTATTTTATAAATAATTTGGTATCTTGTGGACAACTGATCAATTGGTATGACTTTTGAAATTGCTAAAGATTTTATAATTATGCATGTGTATTTGATATGTTTAAATCATTGTAACTATGAAAAGTATATGAATTGTATTTTTGCAACGATACATGTCATTTGACGAATGTGACATGAAAATGATACTTTGTGTATATGATAATATGTCCCACCATGGTCTGCTATAATAAAATATGATGTGATATGTTGCATGACTCACTTGGCATCGGGACCCAACTCCATAGGGGGGTATATGGAGAACACACATCTAGGAGGTGTGCTGTGACAGGATATGGCAATATTATGCCATATGGCACCGGGACCCATCTCTATAGGGGGTATATGGAGAACACACACTTTTAGGGTGTGCTGTAGCAGGATATGATGATGTGAGTTCATGACGTTGGTTCAGGACCCTGACTCCTAGGGGATATTTATGGAGGATACACTTGAGAGGAGTGTTACATCCGAGGGGGGTGTTCTGTGTACATAGTGTATGGCCGTGGACATTGGTATAAAAATATATTTTTACATGCTATTTACAGTAGTACAGTGGTTTATTCTAAAATTGTATATTCTTGAAATGCTATATATAGCAATTGCTTCCAAAATTATTTTGAGGATATGATGCATGTTTTGATAATATGGTAAAATGTATTTGAAACATGGAAGCTTGGCAGATGTTTATTATGGAAAAATTTGAGTTGATAAAAGCTTGAAGTAATTACATTATATTATAGTTGGCTTACTTATTGAGTGTGAGCTCATTTAAATCTCACAATATTTTTCAGAGCCACAGAACTGAAGATGGGAATATGGGGTAGTTAGAGCGGCTATCAGAGTAACCTAGATCTAATACTTTGTTGTAGTCCCATTGAATTATGTATTTTCGGCATATAGCCTAAAACATATGATTATAGTTTGTATTAAGAACAATTTGAATTTGGATGACATATAGTTATTATCCCTCCTTGTATTAAATATTATATTTCAGGACGCTTTGCATGATAGGCATGCAGCAGGTTGCCACCCCTAGATCCAATATAGGATCTGAGGCGTAACAACTAAAATCAAGAATCTTAGATAAGGACACCAATCTAGTGCATGTTTTGGCACCCATGCATAGGCCAACACAAAAGGTGATTTCCCGCAACACACACACACATATATATATATATAGCATTATTATAAGCAAACTCTGCTGTTCCAAAGTGAGATCCTTATGGTTTATTACCACAGATGCTGTGAATTAAGTTTGTCAAAGTTCTATTGAAAGACTCTATTTGGTCATCTGTCTATGAATGTACGGTTCTACTATAGTTAAAAGAAGTGTCAAATATTCTCCACAAAGTCATCCGAAGATGAGTTAGAAATTTATAATCATGATCGAATGTGATTGACTAAAGAACTCCATGTACTCTTATTACCTTGCTCAAGAATAAACATGCCATGTGAGAGGCATCTAAAGTTGCAATAAAGTGTGCCATCTTGAAAATCTATCAATGACAAGAAACATAAAATCAATAAATAGAAACATAAAATCTACTCCGTATTATGTGCAAGGAAGGCCCAAAACAAAATTTATAGACAAATCCTCCCATATGGAATTAGGTATAGATAAAAATATATAAAGATCAGTGTTTTGCGTCTGACCTTCGCTGTTCAGCAGAATGGCATTTTCTTATAAAGTTACCTATGCCTCGCTTTAGTTGCGGCCAATGATACCACTCCTCAAGGATAACAATGGATATTATCTCTGCCCAAATGTCGACTTAATTCATCTCTATGCAAGTCTTTCATAGGCTTTTTCATTAAAAAAAAGTACATGGTATAAATTTTTATAAAACAAAAATCCCTCAAAAATATTATGAAATTTACCTGCAGGTTGCCTAGCAATTTATTTTCTCCCAAGTCTCTTTGAAATCGCCATCATTTCCATAAGGTTCTTCCATCATCTCCATGAGGTTCTTCTAGGCAACAAACCCAACAATCAATAATTCATAGTTACCAACAAAGCAGCCCAACAGTAGTGCATCAGCAATTCAAAATCCCCATGCTCGTAGCAATTAACAAAAGGAAAATTCTACAAGAAAATTGACCATCTAGCATGTATGTTGTCTAAATGCTTGTAGCTATTATAAACTTTCATGCCAGATGATTTATAAACAAATATTTATTGTCTAAAGAGTATCACTGTTGAACCTCGATCTCTATTAGATCATTGCTAGCACATAATAAAGAATTTAGCAGTGTACTCAATACTAATATATTACTTGGCAATAAGTTTTGGTATAATTGAAACAAGTGCTGCTTATAATTTGATGGCAAAACAAAAATCTTGCCATTAAAAGCTGCTTCATTCTACACCATGATCTTATTGGTCCTTTTTGTTGATGTTGTCTCTCCTTTTATAAATTATCCCACTAAATTGCAACACTGCTTTTTAGTCCAGACACGATTAGCTTTACCATATGATCACCTGAAACCTCTATCATTTCACCAAATTGCTCCACCTCAAAGATCTAACCAAATAAATCCTCTATGTGCAAGCTTTCATTAAAAATAGGGATATATGCTTTCAACTTGTATTCCTCATAATCATTTTTTGCCTTACTTGTTTTTGTTGATACAGACCATACCCATCATCTTCTTCATCATCTGACTTTACTACAAGGGTAGGTCGATAATAAGGGCATGCAGAGACAAGCTCATCTTAAACACGTCCATAAGGGATAATTATGTTTACAGGCTAGATTGGGCAACTCTCCTATTATGATTCCCTATCGACCATGGGTTTTCTATTTGCATTGATTCTCAACTGTCTCAGCATATCCATGATTTCATTTTACTACTCCCTTTTGACTTAATCACTGTTTATAAAGCATCAATTCCGCTATCATCACTATTAGGTTTTTAGCCTGGTCTTTGTGAAGAGCCATCAAGCGAGGTGAATCCTTACTCTGATACCACCTAAGGCAACATTAAGCAAAGGAGAAGGTTTCAGAAATCCATCAAAAAAAGAGGACTCAACGGAGCAAATTTTATTTATGACTGAATGAATGAATCAAAGACCACTACAGTCTTATGTTTATATAACCATAATCCAAATAAAACAAGAAATAAATTTAACCCAAACATTAAAATAATAGAAAATCCTCTAAATTCTTAAACAACATACTAAAGTAGGAAATTATACTATCAAGTCCTTAGAATTAAGCATTCTAGATCTTCTTCTTGGATAGACGATGTTAGGATTGTGGCATGAAATCTTTAATGTGCTATCTTATGCCATATGGCAAAAAGAGTAATTTCATCATCTGGTAAAAAGAATGTGTTGATTTTTTTTTCCTCCTTCATTCTTCCATGTTCGATAGAATAATAACCATCTTCTTATATATTACTAATATCCTTGATTATCTGTTTATATTTCCTTAAGATATATATATATATATATATATGAACATGCATATCTTGATTGCCTCTTTATGTAAGGAATCAGTTTGTGTGATAATCCTTATGCACATATATATTAGGTTTTTTCTATTCAGACCATTTGATTCTTTTTCTTTCACTTTTTATAGCTGCAAACCTCAACCTAAGCCTCGCCTCATGGTAAGTGAGAGAGAGACAAACCATTTGATTCCTTCTCTCTCATTTTTCATAACTGCAAGCCTCTACCTAATTCTTACCTGATGGTAAAAGAGAGAGAGATAGAAAGAGAACTAGATAACTCAATTGAATGAACTATACCTAAGTTTAGCTTTTTTGTTTAATCCTCCTTTATGTTTCTTGTGAACAAAATTTTATCCCACAACATTACTAATCTTGTTTAAAGAGGAATAATTTATCCCTTTAAAATAGTTTTTTTCTTTCGAGTTGGCTACTTTTTTTTTTGGCTTTTACCCTTATCCTCAACAACATATAATGTCCGTTACCATTGTCTATAAAAATATAATTACCAAATTAGAAAATTATATTCATGATCCTAATCCTACCTAATATCAAATATAGAATAAACTATTTTTTATCATACCTAGTTTATTTATCTTGATCGGTGCTGCTGAAATCTGTCCTCCGACTCGGGTGCGGTGAGCTTCAGAGTAGGCTCCCTCCTAAGCGGACCTGCAAAACAGTCTCACGCAAGAGGCATTGGGGGTGGCCCTCTGCGAAAGATCCTCCGACGCTCAAGTCAGCAGAGATCAACAACGAACAAATATGGGAAGAAGGCTCCCGCTGAAGAGTCTCTCTAGGTGGCCTTTCGAGAGCTCCGAGCAAAGCGTTAATGGCAAAAAGGGGTGAGCAGAGGTAGATGAAGAGTGGGCGAATATGCAAGCGCGCATACCTGAGAAGTCGAAAGACGGTCGTATTTATAGAGGATCACCTGATCCCTTGGAGGCATCATGGGTCCGAAATCCGTTAGGATTCGAATCCAGTTTGTTATGAAGTCAGTAAGATTTGCATCTTGTTAGTTAGAGGATTGATTTGAATCAGGCGGTTATGAGGCCGGTAGGATCCGCATCTTTTTAGTTAGTGGATCGACAGCCGAAAAGGCTATCACAGAGAATTGCTTGATCCGCCAAGGTATGGAAAGGCTCGGTTTGCCGAGGCATCCGATGACTCGCCCCATAGAGGTATAACAAAGGAGTAAGCCAGACGTCAGGACGGTTTGATTTCGTAGAGGTGTAGATATCGCTCGGGCTGGGGCCGAGAGATAGAGGTCGCTTGGGTTGAGACCGACGGGAGCCGAGGCCGAGAGACATTGAGATAGCTCAGCTAGCGAGGCCGAGAGACATTGAGATAGCTCGGCTAGCGAGGCCGAGAGATTAGGCTCGCTCGGGCTAGGACCGAGGCATAGAGACAGAGATCACTCGGACTAGGACTGACGCACTAGGATAGCTCGGCTAGCGAGGCACACTCAGGGAATCCTTGGCTCGTTGAAGGGCTAAAGTACTTTGATCCATTGAGGTATAATGGCTGACTCATTTCTAGCGGGCATTGCACAACGAGTGAGAGTCAGGGTTGATCCTAACCTCTTGCACGATTATTAACGTAATGGCAATTTTACCCCTCAACACATGCCCCCCACTCCCTAGTTCGAAGTGTAGGTTCGGGCGTAGGGAGTATAGCTCCAGGTGGCACGATCCGAATGAAGGGTCTGATTTGACAGCCTGCGTAATGATGCCCTTGTAATGCCTCTCAGGAGGTTGTAACTCTTTTCATTGATGAAGAAATAAAGAAAGTTTTATTCTTTCTTTTTTTAGCACCTGCTTCTTTTTTGATGTGATCGTGTTGAGAGTTGCTACTCCCATAACATGCTTTTTTGTGTCATAGCATATTTCGGCGGCGCTCTTGCTACTTTGTTTTTGCTAATACGAATGTTCAATCCTCAGTGGAGGAAACGTTCATCCCTGTTTAGGTCAGAGGTAGACCTGGGCGGTCCTGTGGACCCATGTGATAAGCATGATCTCGTTTGCAGAACGAAGCAGGTATTCCTTCGGAAAGAAATAGCTTGTACGACCTTACTGTTGAGTAGAAGAAGGTTGCTTACTTCTGCCAAAGTATCATAGGATGCCCGAGTGACGTCGAGGTATATGGAAGATTGCCCAATCAGGCCGAAGTTTCAGGGTTGTGTCCCTTGGTTCGGCTGAGACCTCGGGATTTATTTAGGAATATATCACTTGGCTCGACTGAGGCTTCAAATAATATGCCACTCGGTATAGACGAGGCATCAGGGAATATATCACTCGGTTTAGCCGAGGCATCAGATAATATATCGCTCGGTTTGGCCGAGGCTTCATAAGGAACATAATTTACTTGGCCCTACCAAGGTACGGAGGTCGCTCAGTGTTGCCGAGGATTTAAGAACCTGCCTCTTATTGCAACTGTAGATTCGGGCGTGGACGGCCGAAAAAGGGGGGAAAGCTATCCGAGCGATGCAGGGGCGCCCGAGGCTCATCGATCGGTCACCTTCGATGTGGGCAGACCAAGCCATGTTTCCCCAGTGTCGTCCGCTGATGCCTCTGAGGTCGGGCCCATGCCCTGATAGCTGAGGACTAGTTCGGATTATTTTTCTCTTTGTCTGCCTTCCATGGAAGAATTCAATGAAGATTTCTTTTCTTTATTATGCGCCTTTTTTTTTCCTCTTTTCCACGTTATTTTGAGGATATTTAATCCGAAGGAGTTCAACATATTGAAGGGACTCTGATCCCAAGAAGGGGCGCTTGTTGAATGCCTCACCGCTATTTATTTATCCTTTTCGGTAAAGGGGGCACGATTTTTCATTTCCTGTGAGCGCCCGCCAAGGCAATGATGCGTGGCAAGTTTCTGCGGTAGTGGCGCTGGAGCTGGTGGCTCGGGCGATCGGGATACCTGCCAGAAGTAGTTTAAATACGGATAGGGAGGATGCCATCGTTAATTACCTTTTCAGCTGATCTTCCAAAATTTCTAGATACTGAGATGGCCTCTAGAGTCGCTCGCAGTCTGCAAGTAGTGACGCCAAGACCTCCCCTCTGCAGAATCAAACCGTCCTGACGCCCGGCTTACTCTTTTGTTATACCTCGATGGGCCGAGTCATTGGATGCCTCGGCAAACCGAGCCTTTCCATACCTCGGCGGATCAAGCCATTCTTTGTGATAGCCTTCTCGGTCGTCGATCCACTAACTAACAAGATGCGAATCCTACCGGCCTCATAACCGCCTGATTCAAATCAATCCTCTAACTAACAAGATGCGAATCTTACTGACTTCATTACAAACTGGATTCGAATCCTAACGGCTTTCGAACCCACGATGCCTCCAAGGAATCAGGTGATCCTCTATAAATACAATCATCTTTCGACTTCTCAGGTACGCGCGCTTGCATATTCGCCCACTCTTCATCTATCTTTGCTCACCCCTTTTTGCCATTAACGCTCTGCTCAGAGCTCTCGAAAGGCCACCTTGGAGAGACTCTTCAGCGGGAGCCTTCTCCCCATATTTGTTCGTTGTTGATCTCCGCTGACTTGAACATCGGAGAGTCTTCCACAGAGGGCCACTCCCAACACCTCTCGCGTGAGGACTGTTTTGCAGGTCTGCCCAGGAGGGAGCCCACTCTGAAGCTCGACCGTGTCCGAGTCGGAGAACAGATTTCAGCAGCAACAAAATGGCGCTAGAGGAAGGGCCCTCAAGTCCCATAAACTTGTGATCCATGAGATAAGGGTCTCGATTTTGAAGAAAACCCTATAATGGCCAATCGAAGAAAGGCTACTTCTGAAGCCCGGGACCAGGTCGCCTCCCAAAGACCTAATTCGGTGAGCAGTGTAGTGCCACCGCCACCACCAGTTGAGACTCCATCGCCACCGGTAGCCCCAGTGACCCAGGACCAGTTTGCCTCACTGGTCCAGCAGGTCCAAGCTCTGTCCCATCTGATTCAGGGGCGCTTTGAAGCTCTCCATCGAGCTACTCCTACTCCGCACCTTCCTAAGGAGAACGCGGCCCCCGTTCACCCAGCGATCTCTTCTTCAGCCCGCATGGGGTTGTGGACCCCCTCGTCACCCTAAGGGAGCTAAGCCAGTCTCGCCAGGGGTATGCGGCAAGGATCTCCCTAGATCTCGGCGGGCCCGATCCTTCTCTTCGGTGTTCTCTCGTCACGACTCGACACCGTCTCAGTATTCTTCTCACCTAGCCCCTCTTGCTATGCCTGAGGAGGAGATCCGCTGACAACTCCGGGAGATGCGTCAGGAGTTAGACACTGCCAAGCAAGCCCAGCCGCTTCAGCATAAGGTGGAGCAGGGCATTCCCTTCTCCAAGGAGATTATGGGGGAAGTGATTCCATCCCATGTCAAGCTACCTGCCATCGAACCTTATCATGGATCCTCCGATCCAACAACCACCTCAGTAGCTTCCGATCGATCATGATATTCCATGGGGCATCAGATGTGATCCTCTGCCGTGCCTTCCCTTCCACTCTCAGGGGGTTCGCTCGAACCGGTTTAATGCCTTAAAACCAGGTTCCGTTGGTTTATTTGACGAGCTGAGCCGCCTCTTCATCAGCCAGTTCGTCAGCAGCCATCGTCACTAGTGGAGATCTGACTCCCTCTCTGAGGTCAAGCAGAGAGAGGGGGAGTCTTGAAGAACTATCTCGGTCGTTTCAATACGGCCATGCTGGAAGTGGATCACCTTAACCATGAGGTGGCCATGTTCACCCTAGCAGGCGGAGTGTTAAAGAAGAGTGACTTTTACCTAACGTTGGAGGTCAGTTACCCTTCGAACCTCTCTGATATGATGGCCCTGGAGGACAAGTACGTCAGAGTCGAGGAATCGCGAAGGACTATCCGTGCCGAGCTGGCAAGGAAGAAGAAGTATGGTATGCTTTCTATTGACTTGCCCCGTTTACAGTATTGGCATCTTGTTTCTATAATCTGCAGCATGACCGCTACAATTATTTTTCCGAAAAGTCATAATGAAAAATAGATGTTGCTTACCAATTCTCGGCACGATCGAGCTGCCTCCTTGAGCAGGAAATCTCCGAACCTCGGCTGGGCCGAGTCCTATTCCACAAAGACTCGGTATGGCCGAGCACTTCCGGTACGCCCGAGGGCCAAGCTAAATCTTCGTACCTCGGTTGGGCCGAGTCCTATTCAACAAAGACTCGGTATGGCCGAGCACTCCTAGTACGACTAAGAGCCAAGTGATCTCCAAGCCTTTGGCCGGATTCGAGCAGCTCACAAGCCCCGGCCGTGCCAAACGGTGTAGAAGCCTCGATCGGATTCGGGCAGCTTACAAGCCCCTGTCGAACCGAATGATCTCCAAAGTCGAGTGATCTCCAAGCCTTTGGCCGGATTCGGGCAGCTCACAAGCCCCGGCCGTGCCAAACGGTGTAGAAGCCTCGGTCGGATTCGGGCAGCTTACAAGCCCCGGCCGAACCGAATGATCTCCAAAGCCAAGTGATCTCCAAGCCTTTGGCCGAATTCGGGCAGCTCACAAACCCCGGCCGTGCCAAACGGTGTAGAAGCCTCGGTCGGATTCGGGCAGCTTACAAGCCCCAACCGAACCGAATGATCTTCAAAGCCAAGTGATCTCCAAGCCTTTGGCTGGATTCGGGCAGCTCACAAGCCTCGGCCGTGCCAAATGGTGTAGAAGCCTCGGTCGGATTCGGGCAGCTTACAAGCCCCTGCCGAACCGAATGATCTCCAAAGCCAAGTGATCTTCAAGCCTTTGGCCGGATTCGTGCAGCTCACAAGCCCTGGCCATGCCAAACGATGTAGAAGCCTCGGTCAGATTCTGGCAGCTTACAAGCTCCGGTCGAACCGAATGATCTCCAAAGTCGAGTGATCTCCAAGCTTTCAGTCGGATTCGGGCAGCTTACAAGCCCTAGCCGAACCGAATGATATCCAAAGTTGAGTGATCTCCAAGCTTTCAGTCGAATTCGGGCTGCTTACGAGCTCCGGCCAGAACCGAAGTGCATCTCTTATTATCAAAAGCCTCGGCCAGAGCCAAAGTGTATCTCTTATTATCAAAAACCTCGGCCAGAGCCGAAGTGCATCTCTTATTATCAAAAGCCTCGGCCAGAGCCGAAGTGCATCTCTTATTCCGAAGCCTCGGCCAGAACCAAAGTGCATCTCTTATTATCAAAAGCCTCGGCCAGAGCCAAAGTGCATCTCTTATTATCAATTATCAAAAGCCTCGGCCAGAGCCGAAGTGCATCTCTTATTATCAAAAGCCTCGGTCAGAGCCGAAGTGCATCTCTTATTAACATAAACCTCAGCCAAGACCGAGTGACATGACAGAACCCTTAGCCAAAGCCGAATGAATTTCTTATTAATCTTTGAAGCCTTGGACAAGCCAAGTGGCCCCGGCGATTTAGTAGTAACAGCAAGGCCGATTGATTTCTCAGACATTTTAGCGCAACTGATACATTTTATCATACTTCGGCGCAAGTAAGCAATCCCTCTCTCTCTGCCCATCAGCAGAGTTGCACAAGTCTCTCCTCCTTAAAGAAAGACCTACTTAACCCCTTTTTATCGGGCCGCGCCTATCTTGTAAATCGGTAGGGTCGCCCAGGCCTCCCTCTAACTTAAACAGAGATAAACACTTCCTCCACAGATGATTGAATGACATGTTAACAAAAAAGTAACAAAAACGCTGCTAGATTTGTAGCTTAGGCTACGGGCCGAAAAGCACAAGACGAGAGCGACAACTCTCAACACAATCACATCAGAAAAGAAACAGATGATAAAAGAAGAAAGAGTAAAAACTTTCTTTATTAATAAAAGAATCCCCCAAATAAGATTGCTCTAGAATTCTACTCCCTATATCCGAACTTACACTTCGGACTAGGGAGTGGGGGGCATGTGATGAGGGGTAAAATCGTTATTGCATTATTGACTGCCCACATCGATAATTGGGTCATACGCCATTGGGACACCCTGCTAGCCAGCTGACATGACATCCAAGCGACAAAGCCAAATCACCTTTGGCAAAGTCGTATCACCCCAGCCTGGATGATCTTATGCCCGCTAGCCGAGCCATCTCTTGAACCTCGCTAGCCGAGCTATCCTTACCTCTCGGCCTCAGCCCAAACTATCTCTATGCCTCGCTAGCCGAGCTATCCTTACCTCTTAGCCCCAGCACGAACGATCTCTATGCCTCGCTAGCCGAGCTATCCTTATCTCTCGGCCCCAGCTTGAGCGATCTCTATGCCTCGCTAGCCGAGCTATCCATAACCCGGCCTGCCCGAGTGATATCCATACCTCTGCGGAACCATGAAAACCAAATAAGGATCCACATAGGCAATCATACCTGTGCTACCGGAAGCGGTCTAGAGCCTATACGATCGCTAAATCTCAAAGCGCCGGATAGCCCTCTCGACCGTCGATCCTTAACTGACAAGATGAGAATCTTACTGACCTCGTAACAAACTGAATTCGAATCCTAATGGCTTTTGGACCCACGATGCCTCCAAGGAATTAGATGATCCTCTATAAATACGACCGTCTTCCGACTTCTCAGAGACGCGCGCTTGCATATTCGCCCACTCTTCATCTACCTCTGCTCACCCCTTTTTACCATTAACGCTCTGCTCGGAGCTCTCGAAAGGCCACCCTGGAGAGACTCTTCAACGGGAGCCTTCTCCCCATATTTGTTCGTTGTTGATCTCCGCTGACTTGAGCGTCGGAGGGTCTTTCGCAGAGGGCCACCCTCAACGCCTCTCGCATGAGGACTGTTTTGCAGGTCCATCCAGGAGGAAGCCCACTCTGAAGCTCGCCGCACCCAAGTCGGAGGACAGATTTCAGCAGCAACAATCAGTATCAAATATGAGATAATATAATTTTTATTTTGTCCTATCCTGTTACCTCAAGCTTCGCAAAGAATGAAGCTGAGGAATAGTTATTTATTCCACAAAATAATTCTTCGTTTGTGTTTGCTTAAAGAGAGGTGAAGTTTGGAAAATTTGAGCTCCAAACGAAATTGGGACGTTCAACAGTTTGCAGCCTTATATGAGAGTCAAGAAGAAAATATAATCGACTGTGAGAAGAGTTCAATAGAAAACAATCCAAAGCACAACTCACGAAGGATGAAGAATGCTCTTCTTTTCCTTCTCCACAGGTACTCCTCCTTGCCCAAAGTCTTTTCCATGAGCATTGCATCATGTCAAACACTAGCTAGCAGCTATGTAACTCCAAGAACATCCTATTATAGTAAGTATAGGCAATTCTACTGCTGTTCCAACTGCTTCTGGAGCCACAGCTACACAGGAGTTGATAATCTGATGAGATTGTAATGGTGAAGAAGAAAAAAGAAGGAAGCAACAGTAATCATGGGAATACAAAGAAGAATCCAGGATTCTCTTTAGCAATCAGAGAACAAAGAAGATGGTTTTCAACTTTTCAGCTAATTACTTTCTTGTTACTCTTCATACCTTTCATAGCAAATCAGAGCACCCAAACAGCTCTAGAATCTTGATCATTATTAGCAGTAGCCCTATAACATACAGTAGGTAAAACAGCTCCATGTTTGCAGCACAGTTCTTTCCCTGGCATATCATATTGAGCTTGTGCATCTTTACAAAGAGCTGTTACACTGAACAAATATTGCCAGTGATTCAAAGTTCTATTATATCTGCACTGAGTAAAATTTACAGCAGGACAGCCATCAATACTGTAATCGAGCAGCCAATGCAGAAGATGAAATTTACGGTATTCACAACTAAAATTTTCAAAAAGAACTTCTAGAGAATCGCATCCCAAACAAGATCAGCCATGCTGATCTATTCTCTCTGTGAATGTATCCATAGATCCAGATCACTTCCTCTTGGCCCACCAAATAACTCATAATTTCCTTTCGCATTCAAATCAATAGGACTGAACCTCCATTTTGTTCAAGCTTGGCCTCCTCCTTATCTTCCTGTCGGTCCCTTTCAATGTTGTCCTGTGATATAAAATTTCCCAGCTCTTCATTTTTTTCTTCGCACTCTTGAGTTACATTGTCCATCAAGCCTGAGAGTGCAAGATTGAAATCTGTAAGCTGCGCTCCGGTTGCTTCCAAACTCCCAGAGTTGTTCATGTCACAGGAGAGGCTTTTCTGCGCTTTCTCTAGTATTGCTTGCAAGTACTTCCCCTGTGCTTCGATTCTCATTTGTAACTTCTTTGAACTGGACAAGTAAACAACTTCAGTCGATTTTCTTGAAAGCAAGCACAAGGAAAATGTGGCCTTGTAGTAGCAACACTGGTACCTCAAGTTGTTCATGGAGTTTCCTCCGCACTTCTATCTGGTACCTTAGTGCCTCAGCAAGTGGCATTTCACTGTGCAATGTTGCAAAATAATGATCAAATTAATATTATACAGGTAGCTAGAACAATATTTAGCAACATTAGTATGCTACTTTCACAGTGAAAAATATGATGTGGCAATAAATGAAACCCATTTTACCTCAACCTGCATGAGATGTAACACAAGTATCAGAGGAATGTTATATACCATCACTACTAAATTGCCATTGGATTTACAAAAATGAAGATGCTTGATTTTATTAGAAAAACACCCAGTATGAAGATGCATGCTTTTATCAGAAAAACACCCAGAATCTTGGTATCCAACAATAACAAGCTTTCAGCAACAACAATAAAAAGAAAAATATTTTCCTTGCTACTTCCACCAATGTAATTTTTAATCTACTTTTATCCCTCTTTCCTTCTACAATTATCAAGCCACCGCTTTCTATTAGGACATCTCTTAGTTTATGCTATATGTTTCAAAACTATCTAAATTATTTTTTTCTCAATTTATCTTCAATTGTAATGTTAGAATTGATAAAAGATATCTAGTGAGTTTTCAATTAATGTAGGTTTACATCAAGGATCTGCCTTAAATTCGTATCTTTTTATGTTAGTTATGGATGAATTAACCAAACATATTTAAGATGATATCACATGGTGTATGTTATTTGTAGATGATATAGTGTTGATTGATGAAACTAAATCTGGAGTAAATGCTAAGTTAGAGATTTGGAGAGAGGCTTTAGAATCTAAAGGTTTTAAGATTAGTAGAACTAAAACTGAATATATGAAATGTAATTTTAGGAAAAGTAGAAATACAAATGAAGAAACAGTGGAGATTGCAAGCCAAAAGATATCAAGGAGTAAAAAATTTAGGTATTTGGAATCAATTATCTAGCAAGAAGTTGAAATAGGTGAAGATGTGAATCATAGAGTTAAAGCAGAATGGATTAAATGGAGGAGTGCTTCGAGAGTATTATATGATCGGCACATCCCATTAAAATTAAAAGAAAAATTCTATAAAACCACTATTAGGCCAGCTATACTATATGGAAACAGAGTGTTGGGCAATATTGAAACAACATGTGAATAAATTAAGTGTAACAGAAATGCATATGTTAAGATGGATATGTCGTAAACTTTAAAAGATAGAATTAGAAATAAATATATAAGATAAATGATAGGAGTAGCTCCAATTGAAGATAAAATGAGAAAAAATCGATTGCGGTGGTTTGGACATATACAACGTAGACCTTTAAATGCTCTAGTTAGAAAGAGTGATCTTTTTAACAATTCATGATAAAAATAGAGGTAGAGGTAGACCTAAACTAACATGAACAGAAGTAATTAAAAAAGATATAACTATTTATAATTTGAATGGCTACTTGGTCCTGAATAGAGCAGAGTAGAGGAAGCAGATTTATGTAGCCGACCCCATGTAGTTGGAAAAAGGCTTAGATGAGTTGAGTTGAGTTGTAATGTTAGTTTTAGAGTTAACCCTTGTTTATAAGGCTACTAAAATTTAAAATTATTTAGATACCATGGTCCTCGTTTTCCTAGATAGAAACTTATGCTTATTAGTGAATGGTCAATGCTGCCCTCATTCAAGAATAAATCCCCTTAGTGGGGTTAACCACAACATATGAACATTCAAGCACGAGCTTCAGGAATTTATTGCTCAAAAAAGAAAACCCCATTTTGTCTTTCCCTTCATTTTCTTAATGAAGTCAGGTGGAACTCTATTTTTCCTTTTTGCAACAAACAAAATAGGAAAGTGGAAAAAGAAAAATAAAAACCCCACAGTAGCTTACTTTCTGAATGCATGGCATCAGAGGGACATGAGAAAAATTTAGAGGGATCTGGAGCTCAATTGGAAGTCATGAAAGAATTAACCTACGAACAAGCCACTGTGCCGACCCAGCACAACACCAATAACAAAGGACAAGAAAGCACATAATGTCAAGAAACAAACATTAACATCATGTTGTTAT